>JAKGSA010000093.1:57658-302562 GCA_033558755.1 Philaethria dido | reverse complement strand
GTGGGTTCGATTCCCACTCCAGAAAATGAAAGTAATATTTAGTATATTCATGTCTTTGCACACAATGCACACATTGCCTCAATTCGGCGGAAAGTGGGGAACAGAAATGTTAGAGAACGGAGTGTCCTAACACTAGGATTTCTGATTACCCTGCCTACTCTGCTATGTGCGGGATACAGTATGAAGTTAAAAAAAATAGGTTAACATCGTACTCAATAATGTATAGGTTACCTACTACTTGATGGGTACAATCAGTTCATTTACCCCTTTTTTGTTTGAAATTACGGCACTTAAAAAATATTAATTCATTGACCTTTGTTTTGATATGTAGAACTCTAAATATAAGCGAAGATAAAAACAATATTGCGATAGGTACATTAAATGAATTAGGTAACAATTTGTTTAATTTTTTTTTTTAATTTTTTAAATTTTTTTTCATAAAAAATAATATAACTGGCGAATTGTAATTTTTTATCGCTTTTTGCTTTAAAATGATTTTGCATTGTTTTCGTGTATTTTTAAAATTACATACATACATAGCTTCACGCTGTATCCCGCATATAGTATGGTAGGCAGAAGAACCTAGTGTTAAGACACTCCGTTCCCCACTTTCTGCCGAACTGGGATTTTTCTAAAGAGAAATATTTTCAAAATTTGTTCTTATATTTAAAATTGCCAGATTTTTAATTACCATATACATTTTTATAATAAAGGCATATACTCGTACTCGCTCAGTACTTTATTTTTTGTTTAACTTGATGTCTTTTGGATATATTTTTTTTCAATTATAACTATCACATATACTAGAGACCCTGTTTACAGTTTGCTTTAGCAACGGATATGCCATTTTACATAAAAGTGAATATCGAACCAATAGTAGTGTGTGTAATATATATATATATATATATATATATATATATATATATATATACACATATACATATATATATTTTTATCTACATGATTTATCCCGCATATAGCGGGGTAGGCAGAGGGGACCAGAGAATCTAGTATTAAGACACTCCATTCTCTTTCAACATTTTCGTTCCCCACTTTCCGCCAAATTGAGGCATTGCGTGTTGAGTGGCGGAACTCAACGCCGCGCTTTGCCTTGTTACCAAACCCAAGAAATCAAATTATTAAATTTTGTATTTCCTGGAGTGGGAATCGAACCTACAACCTGTCACGTTTACACTCCCACGATTGTGCCTCTGCGCCACGACAGGCGTTAATATTAATATTTATTTTATATATTTCATCTATTTCTAAGTATTATAAATAAAAATTTCTGCACTTTCTCTCCATATACACTTTAACTGTGCCAAATTTCATACTGTTCCGTCCTCACAATTGTCGTAAAAATGGATCTAAAGTTTTATTTTAGTTTCCTTCACATATTAATATGATAGAATAGAATAGAATAGAATAATCTTTATTGCACACACAATAAAATATAAAAGAAGAGGAAACAATAATATGAACTCATGTGTCTGTATGCAAAGGCGGTCTTATTGCTTCAAGCAATCTCTTACAGACAACCTTCGTTAAGTACAGGGACAGATGAAAAGAGGAAAAGGGAATAACGCTAGTGCAATTTATGATGATACCTACTATTCAATAGATTTTTAATACTCAGTTTATTTCATTTCAGTTATTCTTCCCTAGAGTCATAGGGATGTATGTAATTAGTGGGACAGCCTTCGCTATTTACGCCTTCAAGGTAACTATTTATATAATTATTTTAAATTTTAAAATATCTATTTTATTCATTATAATGAATGAAAAATATTATTTTCAATCATGCAAAAACAACTGAACGTGTTGTGTGATATTTGACGAAATCACATACGTAGGGTATTTTTTGTTTCTTCATATTCGACACTTAAATTGTATATGCATAACTTAACGATTCAACAACTTTCATTAAAACATATTTATATGTCTATTTGGATTAAACTCTATAATATTTTTAGAGACGAAGGGATATATTATAGTATAAGGCGTGAATAGATTAATAAGTCGACTTGCATGTATAATTTTTTTGGTTATATAGCGCTTAGACAATTATACTTTGTTTATAGTGTGACTAAATGACTACTACTAAATCGAAAAAAAAAAATAAGAAAATTTAGTTTTTTTAAACTATTTAAATAACATGACATAACTCATAGATAAAAGTTTAGCTTTGAAAAAGCCCGCTCTGGAATATTTCCATCTATTTCGATTTATCGACTTATTCACGTCTGGTTCGCGCTTTGGTATGACCAGGGCGGAAAGTGAAAATAATGTATCAAGTAGGAATCGAACCCACAGCCGTCGCGTCGACAGTTAGGCTCTGGACTCTAATGGTTATTTTTTATAATAGCAGTTTTGCATGAATTAATTTTTTATATAATAGAATATTATAACATTTTACTTACACTGTTTTCTTGTATATGTTCTATTACTTACTTCTCTCCTACTTTTGTGTGTGTAATAAAGGTATATTATTTTTTTTCTAGGTACCAGAACGCTGGTTCCCAGGTAAGGTAGATTATATAGGACACTCGCATCAGTGGTGGCATGTCCTAGTGCTCGGCGCGCTGTACTACTGGCACAACTCCGCCATGATATACGTGCAGTACCGCATGAACCACGGCTGTGCTAATACTATGAGGATATTCTAGATATTAACTTTATATTAATTGTTTAATTACGCACTTAGAAATAGAAAAACATTTTTAGATTAGAGAGAATTAAAGTTTTAACATAAAGGAATCGACTCAAATCTTATCAAATCCCATCAGAAACACTAGCACATACACATAAAAAGTACAATCGAATCGTTTTTTTTTGAAGTTGGTTAAAAATATATAAAAAATTGAACGTAGCGGGACTCGAACTTATGTTACTTGGAAACAGTACAAACGCTCTGACTACTGAACCATACGTTCTTATCCAACCGTGTATGGTTTTCTAAAAATGTTTTTCTTACAATATCGTTTTACAATCGGCTAAGTATTGCTGCTTATTCATTTTACAATTACTGTGATAAATAGTAAAAGTGAAGAAAGACTAGTGAGCTAATACAAATTATTCAACATAAAATGATTGAATATATTAATTAGCGTTTCAGAATATTTCTATGGTTAATAATTTTATATTATATGTTTAACTAAAGATTTTTCTGCTACAAATGAAAATATGTTTCATTTTGATTTTGTTAACAAATTTTAATTTAAACTATTTAGGAATTATTCAAATTGTTTTTTTGAGTATATTTTTTATCTTCACTATTATATTCATGTCTTTAATGTATTAGAGGATATTGGTTTCTATACAATTTCTTTAAAATTCATACTTACACGTGTGCCTTATTTTTTAATATGAAGTCCTATATACGTATATATAGTATAAAGTCGATAAATATAGTCTTGGGATAAATCGGAAGATTCATTTGTGATGAAATTCAATATTAAAACATTCCACAGAGGCATTTCAATGTATTTTTGCTCAATTTTTAAATAATATTTATATACTATAAGTATGTTATTATTTTCTTCTTGTTGATTAGAAAAGAGAAATTGATTCTAAAAATTTATATTTTTTTGTGAAATAGATTTTTTTGTGACATATTATTATTTGTAATAAATCTTCTTTAAATAGTATTTCTATGGACTGCCTATTGTTTGTCTTTTCAAATTAAATTTATTATGATAATATCAGATGTCGATTTTTATATTTATTTGTTCTTTTTTATATTTATTTGTTTAATTTATTTGTTTAAGTTTTAAAATTTGTGCTTTGAAATTCTTTATTTATTAATAAAGACTACATATACATATTTTTTCATACTAAATACTTTCGAACTTACTTATTTAACTCAAGATGCTCTGTCTTTTGGCATGTTTTGGAAAAATCAAAATTATCCTTTTTATTACTACTGAATGAAAAAAAATTATACACGTAATAGAACTTTTGGCGTTTAACACCTTCTATCAGAAAGTTCTTGAACATATTCAATACTAAAATTTTGTTAATGAGGCTCTCTTTATTTCTTATTCTGTTTTGATTTTAGTAAGTAAATAACTGTTATCTAAGAGCTTATAAGCACTGCCGACTAGTAGCCAGCAACTCGGTCGCCGTCGACCAAAACATAGGCTTTCTTTCGCTTTTCTGGCCATAATCGGCCAGAAAACCGAGTCGATCGACAGATAATACAAGTAAACTAGTAAGTTACGACTGTAACTTACTCAGTCGACATTGCGTCGTCGTCGTCAGCCAGAAGACGTCCACTGCTGGACATAGGCCTCCCCCATAGATCGCCATGTAGCACGACTGGATGCCTCCTGCATCCAGCGCTTTCCCGCAATTTGGACTAGGTCGTCGGTCCATCTAGTAGGGGGCCGTCCCACGCTACGCCTTCCGGTTCGTGGTCGCCACTCGAGAACCTTTCTTCCCCATCGGTTGTCGGTTCTACGAGCGATGTGGCCCGCCCATTGCCACTTCAACTTGCATATTTTGAGGATTATGTCGGTGACTTTCGTTCTCCTACGAATTTCCTCATTGCGAATTTTATCACGCAGGGAAACCCCGAGCATAGCCCTCTCCATAGCTCGTTGAGTGACTTGAAGCTTCCTAATGAGGCCAACAGTAAGAGACCACGTCTCAGTGCCATAAGTCATCGCTGGTAACACACACTGGTTGAAAACCTTGGTTTTCAGGCTTTGGGGTAGTGTGGACGTAAGGGTGGATCGAAGCTTCCCGAACGCTGCCCAGCCGAGTTGGATTCTTCGCGCGACCTCTTTGTCGAAGTTGGACCTACCTAATTGGATAGTTGCGACATTGCGTATAAGCTCTTAATGTCAGCGCAAAATAAAAGGGAACATTGTATATTATTAATTTATGTAATAAAAATCGACGTCTGTTTACAACTAATATGTTTTAAAAACTTGATATTTTAGTTAAGACAAATTTCCTATAGATCTGATATCTTAGCATTTATTATTTTCTTTATATTTTTAGACCAAAATATATTGTATTATTTTGTAAGTACTTGAGTTTTCTCGTTATTAAAATTGGTTATATCGTACCAGGCGTGAATAAGTTGATAAATTAAAAATATAAGCTTTTCAGGGCATTTTAACTCATTGTAAAGGTCATGTAAATTCTGTTTTTATATTATTTCAGTCCTTTCGTGGCGCAGAGGCACAAGCGTGCGACATGTGGGTTCGATTCCCACTCCAGAAAATGAAAATATTAAATAATATTGTATTTTCATTTCCTCGCTCTGGTAACAAGGCAAAGCGCGGCGTTGAGTTCCGCCACTCAGCACACAATGCCTCAATCCGGCGGAAAGTCGGGAACGGATATGTTAAAAGAGAACGGAATGTTTTAACACTAGATTCTCTGGTTTCTCAGCGTGAAGCTTTAAAAAAAGTACTTTTTCACTTGATTGGATTTGATTTTTTTTGACATTTTTGTATTTAGTAATTTATTATAAATAAAGCAATGCTAATAATACATATTACTATTTAAGAAAGGATGTATGCCAATAGACTTATTAACGTATTCACGCCTGGTAAGGCTTTATTTATATTATAGGTGCTTGCCAGGTTTCATTAAACAATTGTTTCTGCAGACATTAACTCTATAATGTATGGAAAAATACAAAAAAAAAACTATAGTTAGCAAATTCCGAGTTACTTTTATATTACAAGCTAATAAATATGAATGAAAATAAATTAAATAATAGTAGCTATTTATATTATGTTAGATTTTTATACTTCTATTTTCCACTAAGTGGGGTCAAATTGACAAATAACAAATAAAATTGGGTAAAACTTATTTGTTTTGTTTTTTTCTATTTTGTATAATATAATTATAAAAAATGTGTCATTTATAATATACTCCTAAAATAATAATATGTATTTTAGACTATAATTTTATAAAAAGGTAAAAAGTTTGATTGTAGCAGAATTCCAACCTACGCCTCTTGAAAACTGTTTCAGCGCTTTATCCAATTAAGGCATACGTTCTTATTGATCTACTTCGAAATTATAGCAAAAAATAACATTTTAAAAATATTAAATCTATTTAGTTTCTGCCTGAGTAATTGTACAATAATGTTAATATGGCTACTGAGCATATATTGAGAATTATATAAATAAAATAAAGAATCAACTTTTCAAACTCAAGTTGTAATGATAAATGGGTTGTTCGGTTCTGTTCTATCCAAACAGCCCTATACTCTATTAAAGGATCAGTTTCAAACATCTTTTCCCTAAAATATGCATAAGTAAAATAGAAAATGGACTAAAATATGCATAAGTAAAATAGAAAATGGACTGCAATGGGCCACATCCTAGAAATACTAGCTATTACATAAAAAAAAAGATATAAAAAATATCATATAAAGAGTCATAAAAATTGGTTCGTCCAGTAAACAGTTATACGGTATTACAATAAAATATAGACAAATTGAGAACCTTTTTGAAGTCGCCTTAAAAATAACAGTAAATGACTATCTGGCGCCATCTTATTTACATTTTTACTTTATTATACTCACATTTGAGTTAATATATAAGCGCCATCTATTATCGAATAGAAGTCAATATCTAGACTCACTACTACACTATTCGACACTAGAGGGGGCTAGTTTTCGAAAAATTGCTACGTTAGGTGAAAATTAATATGTTGAGAAACTTTTAAAAGAAATTATTGAATATTTAATGCTAAATAATTTGCGTGAATTCATACATTTGTGTTGTCTATAGTACAGTTTTTGCGATTCATAATACCATGTTTTTATATGCCTACAATATAATTATTATCGATTATTACGTAGTTCTAAAAGCATTTTAATTATGTGCGATTTAAAATAACTTCATTATGTGCTGATTTTATCGATATTGCTGATATGTAATCATCCAAAGTAGGTATTAAATGTTTAGGTAATTATTAACCTACATCTCATAAGTAAAATATTTACTTTATGCTAATAATTTACAATGTAACTAAGAGTAATTTAACAATACGATTTCCATATAATTGCATCTGTATATAGGACATAATATTGAGAGCTTCCACAAATCCCTTTGCAGACATTCAATTGAACATGTCAAACAAAATAGTGATTTCACATATCAACGATTCAATAAATGAATTTTGACGTGCACAATTCACGTTCACACCTGAGTTAAATCGAGAGGTTTTGAACGAAAAACAAAAGATAAATGGGCAATATTTTCATTGCATCGATGAATGGACGGCTGTTGACTCAGCGTACTGGAAAATATGGCTACCTATCATCTGCGATTGGTAAATCCGATCGGAATTGTTTTAAAAGATCGTTAAAAGTAAATTAAGTTTTTTCTCTTTTATTTTAATTGATTTTTATGATTGATTATTTTTTTATTAATGTAGGTACTTTAAAGATTTTGTAAGTACTTACTAAACTAGTAGTACTAGTAGTACTACTAGTAGTAACTTACATATTACTAAATCATATGGCCATCGTATCTTCGATGTATTCAATTTTTCAGTAAAGTAAAACTAGCAACTAATTTTTTCTTACATTTAGCCACATATGAACTTTGCAACAATATTGAAGAATCCACTTTTTGTCAGCGACAGCTTTCTTTGTATTAACTTAACTGGGACAGCTACATGCCTGTCTACTGGAAATACAAAATTGACTTCGCAACTGCGCTTTTTCATACATTTATTGTTCTAAGTAATAAGTATATAATTTTAATATTAACCATTTATACCTTCAGATAAATATTTATATAACCAGACAATACAGATACTCGTTTCAAAACCTCTTTATGTCATTTTTTTTAATTTGTAATTTATTGCTTAGATGTATGTGTTAATGAGTATAGGTATTCCGAACTATATCTAAGTAAACCATATCTAAATAAGTTTTTATATTTTATAATATTATATTTACGAATTATTTCTCAGCACGCAATGCCTCGATTCGGCGGAAAGTGGGGACCGGAAATGTTAAATGAGAACAGAGTGTCTTAACACTAGGTTCTCTGGTTCCCTCTGCCTACCTTGTTATGTGCGGGATACAGCAGGAAGCTGTAAAAAAATAAGATATGCATTTATGTAGGTATATTATTTATATAATGTGTATATTGTATATTATTGATATATATATTATTTAGAATGAAAAATAAATTAATTTAAAAAATTGTTGCTTATTTTCTTTGACTTACGTAATCTTAGTTTGATTTTATCACGACACCAACGACAACGTAGGTACGTTTACGTTACATACGTTTGATCATTGACCATTACAAACAATCCTATTTTCCTGACTCATGGCTAATTGCACACTTACTAATTAAGGCAAACATAAAATGACGCAAAAACCTAATCATGCCATGACTAATCCTTGATATATACCAAAAATATACATTAAAACCGATAGTCATTTTGTAATCTAATAAAAAAAAATTGCCTCATACGAAATGCTAGGATAGTTAACGTTATACTGATAATAATTTCAGTTGACGGTTTAATAGTGAAAAATTTTAACTACAGTAAAGATTAAGGCAGAGCGCGGCGTTGAGTTCCGCCAGTCGGTACGCAATGCCTCAATTCAGTGAAAAGTGGGGAACGGAGTATCTTAACACTAGGTTCCCTCTGCCTACCCTGCTATGTGCGGGATACAGCGTGAAGCTATGTATGTATGTATGTTCAGTAAAGAATCGTATAGGAGTCAATTAGATACTGGAACATGACGCTGCTTAGTGCTCCTACAATTAGAAGTAATTTAAAACTTACCTTTTTCACTTATTTTTATTTAATGCTCTAACAACATACACTGCCCAAATAAATTTTGAGTTAAAAGTGGTAGTTAGGAGTTGTCTGACTACATATAATAGTTCAAATCCTATAGTTAAATTAGGGTATTAACCCACAGATTTGCTTTGATAATGTTAAGCAATAAAATATGTACTCGTTTCTTAATAAATTTGTAAAATAAAGGACGTCCACCTACACATACGACAATGCGGATTTTAGTGACTGTTTGTATTCAGCTTCATAGTAGGATAGACAGAGAATTTATGTAAACACACTTTGTTCTCTACTTTCTGCCCCAAATCGAAATAGAGTTGTATGTCGGAGCTTAACGCTTTTGTCGTGTTAGAGTGGGTGAATGAAAATAATTTAAATTTTATTATTTCGCTAGTGGGGATCAAATTCACACTGACTTCCACATGTTTTATCAGACGCTGTCCCACTGTCCTACGATGGCCAGCAAATAGTTGTACTTACTAAATGAAAGTGTATAATATGAGATAATGAAATGAAAAATTCCATCTTTGTAAACGAACATCGAAACACATAAATGCTTTGTTAAGCTCTATCATCATATTTCAATTTATTTATATGTATGTTAGATATATTTTGTTTTAGTCCGTGTGTCCGTTGTTTCTAATTAGTTTTCTTAAATTATATTATTATGTATCTATGTTTCTTTATTTTAAATTTAATAACGTAGTTTAATAAGTCACCAAAATGAAAAACCCTTCATACATGTTGTAATTAATCAATTAACAAAAAAAATATTAAAGAAGAAAAAAAAAGAAAAAAGCAGATACAAAATAAAATAAATAACAAAGAGAATGCTTACAAATTATTTTCTTATAAATAATCAAAAGTAACAAATTAGTGAGGTCGATCGACGGCGGTCCCGGGAGGCGCGGGCGCGACGCGGTGACGGATTGCCGCGCGATCGCCTCTGACGCCTCTATGACATTTGACATGTGTCACTATCGCTCCGTGTTCCCGCGCTGATAACATGAGTGAAACACTTATAAGGCGGAGTACAACTTTAAGCCCATTCTTTTATTATGGCAAACGTAAAATGACGTATTTATTTATCTGTTTTTTTTTTTTAAATATTTATTTGTATTGATATTCTATATAAGGATTTGAAGCAGTGCCTGGCTAATCAACCTATGTTCAAGTAGTGTGCGGTTAGCATGTACCTAACTTACAATTAGTTAGCTATACTTAATGTAATACCTTTATAATTCAAGTGTGCGAAAAATGAGGATAGGCGTGATTGGGGACCACTCTAACAAATAAGAAAGATTTGTTAAAAAGTTATAATCAAGCAATTAAAAAATCAAGCAATTAAAAATTAACGCCTGTCGTGGCGCAGAGGTACAAGCGAGCGACTGCAAACGCGACAGATTGTGGATTCGATTCCCACTCCAGGAAATGTAAAATTTAGTATTTTCATTTCTTGGGTTTTGTAACAAGGCAAAGCGCGGCGTTGAGTTCCGCCACTCAACACGCAATGCCTCAATTCGGCGGAAAGTGGGGAACGGAATTGTTGAAAGAGAATGGAGTGCTTTAACACTAGGTTTTCTGGTTCCCTCTGCCTACCCTGCAATATGCGAGTTACAGCGTAAAGTTATAATCAAGTAAATTTTATTATGCCAAAAATTCACATCATGTCATTATTCTAACATATTTCTGGCTTTTAGTCATTATACAAAGCTTATTCGTGTCCCTATAAAATCGTGAAATCAAGATATTACTGTGATACCAGAAAAATGGGGTTGCAAAAATAGCAATATTGCTGCATTCGCTCATAACGCAGTAATGATATATTAACATAAATTCTCCATGCATCTTATTTCCACGCCCATTGACAGATGTAGGCCTTAAACGACTTTAATTTCTGTGCCGTATGCTAATATTGTAAAAAATCCTTTTGGATTAGTCTAACATTGTAAACTATTTTTTATGAATAAAAAAAATTGTGGGCACGAGCTGTAAGCCCGAAAACTTTATAGGGCGGTTTTTTTCTACTTTTGCCTTTGTGTTATTTATTACCTACGTGTGAGCAGATTTATAACATGCGTTTGTGTTCATTATCATTAAACAACAATTAAATAAATCGTGTATAATTATTCCGTCGAGACCGTCAAAATATATGAAACGCCACGACGGGATAAATTTCGATAAAGCGTAAATATAAATTGTTCAAACGCGTAATTTACCGTAACAAATTGCAGCAGCGTCATAGTGGTATGCATAACTAATACTTCATTATATTTCACGAAATTCGTGCGGGAGTATCTTGTAGGTGTTAGCTGGGTATGATTAATGAAGCACATGAATATGCATGTGCGTTAGGGCTGTCAGGTGTACCCACCTTTAAATATCAAATTAAACATGTAAGCTCACATAGCTACCGAATTACCCTTTGTTTACATATTTATATGTTGTGCTTGGGAAATATTACAGTACGCTTAACTAGGTTTCGGCATTGTCTTTGTTCATATAAACTAAATATCTTAATATTCTATTCGGTTAGCTCAACGTTACTCAATCTATTATTAAGATTGGCAATTTAAGATTTAATGCCTAGCTTCTTAAGTCATTGTATTCTTAAGTCTCCAAATTGCTGTGTTTTTTGGCCATAAGTATTAGTAGTAAGTTAACTATAAAAAAATAAAATATTTTTTCTGGCGTTTCATATTAAATGTGTCTGAGTTCTGAAATATGCTAATTTTAAATCGTCAATTTCTTTCAAGAATTTTGTATACTTTTTAGAACTTTCTCAACGTTCAAGTTATTTACAATCATAATAACTTAACCTATTAATTAACTATAATAATATTTAACTATATAAATCGAAAACCGCGAGAGTAAACATAGAGAAATTACGAGCGGCGTCCATTATTATTTCTGTTCGGGCATTATCATCTAAATCGCATCGCGCCGCCATTTACGGTGTTTAGGTATTTGCACACTATTGTTAGTGGCGTTGTGTATAAAATAAACATTTGTTATGGAGGGACCGTGGCTACAATATCGTATATCCCGAATTACCATTAGAATGGAAGCTGATGTATGGCTGGTATTACTTCAGGTTGGGTCGCCGAGCAGATTTCGTTATGCGCACCGTGATGATTTTATAATTCTTGCTATTTTATAAAGTATAGTAAAATGATCATAGGTTTTATGTAGTCTTGTAGAAACAAAACTATACAATGCTACAACCAGTCAGTAAGTATATACAATAAAGCTAATAATAAAAAAAGGTTTTTATGAATTGTAAACATATGTGACCCACACGCTAATCAAAGTTCAAAGTTCATTTAAAATTCACAAAAGAAAGCACTCGAGACAATTAAATAATAATGCAATCTGGGTGCTGTTTGCTTAGTGATGACGTAACGGGGGCGCGTGATGAGATATAAACTGAATTTGCGTTGGATGACACGAGACGCACAATGAGAGGATAGTGGCAGAATAAATACTACTAGGGGTTTAAAGGAGGCGCGTCCTTTTTGATGGCCACGTGACCGCCACGCGTCGAAAGCGTGCGGACGCCCGCGCACCGCACTCCTTCAATTTCTATATCGTTACAATATTTTGGCGAGAAACTATACCATTTACAATTTTAACAGGAAATGTTACACGCTAATTTAGTTGGGGTATGTATTGATTTTGCGGCGTGTCCGGATTAAGTATTGGGCTTGATAATATATTTGTATTTTGAGTTTATGGTGGTTCACTTATTAAATAGGAATAATACATATGAAATCTACTATTTCTAATAATTTAAATTATTATATAAAAGAATCCTAAACTTCTAAACTGAAATACAATTTGAAACTCTCTTCGTAGAATTCCATTCTATTTCAGTATACAGTAGATATACTTTACCTTAATCTAATTCGTTACTATCAGTTACTAAGTAACATGAGCCATAAATTCAATTGTAATTATATGTAGTGGAAGTAACTACTGAACTACGGGCTTTACGAGCCGTGTGATTGACTCCGCCAACTATTCCATTAGCTGAGACGCTATTGATTCGAGACGGTAATTAAACTTTATTTCAATGACCATTAATGCATGAGTCGTCGGTTCAGTTGAATTATATTAAATAAGGGACTTTTTTATTGTCTATATTTAAAGCGACACTCTGAGATGTCAATCTGGTTTTAATTGGTAGCTGGTATAAAAAAGTTGGTATAAAGTGTTTATTTACTTATATCAACTTGTTTTCCTTTGCATTGTGTAACGTTACTTAACTTATAGGTTAGTGCTAATATTATTTCCGTGGCTTTAAAGATATGCAATAACTAGCCTAGAGTCAGTAAATCCGCGTACATCAAACAAGATTCTACATAAATTTTCTTATTTTCATAATTTATCAAATCCATTTTTATTATTTTTTTTTAACTTCACGCTGTATCCCGCATATAGCAGGGTAGGCAGAGGGAACCTGAGAACCTAGCCTACCTAACCTACCTCCGTTCTCTTACAACAATTCCGTTCCCCACTTTTCGCCAAATTGAGGCATTGCGTGTTGAGTGGCGGAACTCAACGCCGCGCTTTGCCTTGTTACCAAACCCAGGGAATGAAAATACTAACATTTCCTGGAGTGGGAATCGAACCCATAACCTGGGTATTCCCAGCTTCTGGATGGGTGCTCCCTTCATATGATGAAGTCAATAGAATTTTGGGCTCTATTTTCCATAACAAATAGTACATGAAAATAACATGACAAGGGTAACAAAGTCCATCAAGCGAAATTGCGGGCGAATACTACTTAGTTTAAAAAAGTACGTGAAGAATCATAAATATTAAAAAAGAATTTGAGTTAATTCGAATATTTCAAAAGTACTCAAGATCAAATTCGAATTAAAAGATAAGATTTTAATTTGTGATGTTTAGCCCCAGGAAGGAGACGCTCGGCTCAATTAAGTAACTTGTATTTTAAAAGACGATAATAATGTCAAACGGATTTGAAGCGTGTAATATTTTCATCTTCTTATGAGTTTTCGATATTTATTGTAACGTTGTGTTTTAAATAGCTCAATAAATATGGCATGCATATATTGAGAACTTGTATAATTTA
The DNA here is from genome assembly GCA_033558755.1 of Philaethria dido. Classification (NCBI taxonomy): domain Eukaryota; kingdom Metazoa; phylum Arthropoda; class Insecta; order Lepidoptera; family Nymphalidae; genus Philaethria; species Philaethria dido. The sequence goes on along the minus strand of JAKGSA010000093.1, from coordinate 288,674 downwards.
AATTAAATATAATATAATAATAATTTTCCTACTTACATAATAATAACGCCTGTCGTGGCGCAGAGGCACAAGCGTGGGACTGTAAACGGGACAGGTTGTGGGTTCCATTCCCACTCCAGGAAATGTAAAATTTAGTATTTTCATTTCTTGGGTTTGGTAACTAGGCAAAGCGCGGCGCTGAGTTCCGCCACTCAACCCGCAATGCCTCAATTCGGCGGAAAGTGGGAAATGGAATTGTTGAAAGAGAATGGAGTGTCTTAACGCTAGGTTCTCTGGTTTCCTCTGCCTACCCTACTATATGCGGGTTACAGCGTGAAGTTAAAAAAAAATAAATAAAAATAAAAAATTTCCTATATCTGTCCTGGGTTGACCTGAATTACATATATATTTATATATTGTTGTGTTGTATTGCAGTTTTACACTTTTCTTCTGTGGTCATAGACTAGGATTAGATTCTAGTGTGACGACGCTACTTTTCACCCAAAAGCGAGACATTTAGTGTCAAGTGGCGGAACACAACGCTGGGTTTTGTCTAACCATAGTGGATATACGAAAATAATTCAAATAGGATCATTCAATCGATTGTGTTCCACAACCGCTCGTGGTCCTAATATCAGCCGCTGTCCCACTGCGTAGCAAGTGCGTAGCAAGATAGCTTCAACATTAATATAATTGTTATTAGATATATGAAATCTGTTTTAATTACCTATTTATATTTATTACATTTCTTTATTTTGTATTTCATATCTGATTAAAATAAATTATATAATATTCTTTATTGCACTTTAAAAAATACAAACAAGTTGACAGTACAGAGTAATAGCTAGCAATGGTGGACTTAACTCTATAAGAGATATCTTCCAGCCAACCCGAAGATGTGGATGAAAGAAAAAATATAATCACTAAACATACTACAACTATTTTAATTTATGCCAAAAAAAGCATTCATTCAGCTAAGCTGTTTGCTTCAATACAATAAATATTAAAATACAAGTATATTTTATGATATTCTATTGTCTATGTTTAATGAAAGAGGTTGACGAAAGGAGGCAGAATTCGGGCCGTATCTGGGGATCGTGCAGAAATCGCGGCCATTGTGATCGCGTTGAATCTGCATAATTTCGCTTCATTAAAACAATGAAATGATTAATCATTGAAATCCTTCCCTATTGAAAGTAATATTACCATAATTTATAAAATTAAATATTATCATAAAAATAATATATTATATATAGATTTTTTAAGTTAAACAGACACAAAAAATACTGGCAGTTTAAGTTGTAGTCTCAAATACGATTTTTTATATGAAGAAATATTATACCACGCTAGGTTTTAATTTGAATTGGTTTGTCATTTGCAAATTGGAATTTGTTTTTATATTACTTTGATTGTTTCTGACGCCATACTTTATCTATATAAAAATATTATTTACTTCAAGAAACAAAAACTTTGTACCCCTTTTTATGAAAATTACGCGGACAGGAGAAAATCAAATTTGGCACACTTATTTATATTTATATAGAGAAAGAGTACAGAATGCAAATATTTTCATTAAGTAATGCATAAAAAGTGTATTAAATTAATAAAATAAATGCTACACACACTATCATGGTTTGACATCCATGTTTATATAAAGTAACATATACTCATTTATTGCTAAAGACAACGTGTTGTTAACGCGTCAACGGGGACGCTTGTAATATGAAATAGATATCGTATCCAGTGACTTTTCTGTTGCTTCTAAATTAAATCTTGCTAAATTAATAAAAAAATATCAATCATTTAAGACAATTTTTAAGTTTTAAGGCGTTTAATTTTGGCGTAATTAATATATTTATTTAGATTGTTATTGTTGTTTGGTTAAATGATAAAAATTTGAATTGAATGCTATATTAATACATAGATAAGTTATATTTTAACTGTCAAATATGATATTTACAAAAAATATATTATTATTAAAAAAATAACAATATTTTTTGGTCACCGTCCTCTAAGGTGGTGGGATATTACGTATTGAGTGCGATTTTAAGAGAACATCTCCTAGTTATTGTCTATATTTGAAAATTAAATGAGTATTGAGCAGTTATGAATATTCATTAAGAATAAATTATGTTCGTCGACCGATAGAACCCCTTATAATTTATATATAAAATTAAAACATCTTTGTTTTGTAATAACAATAACGTGTACTTACATAATAATTTCATGGAAAGTCTCAGTTTACAAGCTTCAATATTGAATTATTATTATATATATAATATATATATATGTAAACTTATATATATAAGTATTCACAATATTATTATTATGAATGTGGGAGCTATTTCTGAATTTAGTGATTTTAAAAACTTTGGTTATTTAATTGACGTATTTATGAATGACATTAATTTATCGACTTACTTGGCCCACAGTGGACATAGAACTGGTGGTTGGGACAAAGGGCTTTCATAGTGCTTCGCCAACCCGATCAGTCTTGAGCTTCGTGTTTCAATTCATTACAAATCTTATCTTTTGCCGTCTCTTCTACAATAGATATCACAACATTATCGCGTTAATTTAGTAGGTAGATGTAAAAATTCTGAACGGTTGCTTTAAGAAAACAGTAAAATATTAAAAAATGCTGGTAATTGTATATTGCATATAAAATGGTTGTAAACCTATATATATATATATATTTATATAGACAAATATAATCAATCATATATTTGTGACATAACCAGATTTGAACTATCTACTTCTTACGTAGGTATAAAATATTTTAAGTATATATTTTAATTAATTTGTGAATGAAATGTTTTTCAAACCTTATTATTTATCATTTTTGTAGGTATGAGAATATTTCGTGATTGATATCTAATCGAAAAATTCAGTGGCATTGATAACAGTCTAGATTTACTTTTATTTATTGCTTTACCGATAACAATGCTTTACGTATGTAATGCTATAGTATAAACAACTCTTTTAATCCTTTTATTGCTCCCGCTATCTGTTTTTGGGAAATACTGCTGGGAAGTTACTAGGGGGGAAGAGTTCTACTTGTTTAAATAAAACGTATGTGAAATAGGTACATTTATGTAATACTATATTAAGAATATTTAATGTTTTAAAGTGATATTTGGGTAAAATTTAATCAAAAATTGCTTCGTTTGACCTCTTAATAATTTAGTAGAAAGAAAATAACATAAATAGCAGCATAAATTGGAAGAATATAATGGGAAAACTATATGAAGCTCTATCACTGCAAATAAATTATATTTATAATATCCCTAAAGTTAAGTCCAATATTCAAAATTTATAGTTCAGTATAAAGCTTAAGTATAAAAAAGATTGAATCTACTTGAATGTTGGGTAAAATTGGGTTACAGGTAACATATTAGGTATATTAAGATCAAGATTTCGGGGCAAACTATCAATAAAGGGGTACAAAATTTCCTCTACGGTGTTGAGCGTATGACCATATTATTTTTTTACAGTTACTAGTTGGTACGAGTGTGTTCGACGTGTTTTATATTTTGTTATATCTACAATAAATTTTAGAATTAGGCAAATTTATTTATTTTATCGTCATAGGTTAGTTCTGATATTCCATACCATCTTCTTTATCGCAACACTGTTAATATGAAAACATTATTCAAATGTTTTATGTATACTTGAGTGAATCTTGGTGAAGCTGTAACTGAGCTTTTTTGTTTAGCTGTGTGATAAAGTTGTAATTAGGCAAAAGTTCATTATTCTGTTTTTGGGAAAAGAACTGTTAAAAAGCAATACAAAATCCTATATACATGAGTACATGCTAAAATACTTAAATTAAAAATTTATATTTTTTATACATATATTAAATTACTTTCGGCGAAAAGTGGGGAACAGAAATGTTAAAAGAGAACGGAGACATATAGACATCTATATGTATAAACTATTTAGGAGATGTACAAACAGATGATGTCCTTGTAATTTATCGTATTCATATGACAAGTACAATATAGTATGTTTGCATGTGTCACGCGGTCAAGTTCACCCGGTGAAGGCTGACATCGGATTATGTTCTTACGCTAATCGCGTAATCTTCGCAGCTTCCATGTTTATAGATTGTCATATTAAAGTCGAACTTATGATGTAACTTGAAAATGGACAAGTGGAATGGATAGTTTGTACTGTCTTATTAATTTCGCTCATTCCATAACGAATACATGAACGTATTGTTGTAAAATACAACAGCTACATGTGCCTTTTATTTTTCTGTGGAATACTATAAAATATCGGAAAGAAGAGCTTTCGCCAATTCTCTATTGCCTAGAGCGCTTGGACGGTATCCAAGAAGCACGGTCGCCTTACTTGCTGTTATGTTTGTAAAAGTTCACAATCGTTATTTATGAAGAACTATAGTTACTTATGAAGAAATATATTTCAGTTTATTTTAATATTTTAACAAGGAAAAGTGCGGCGTTGAGTTCCGCCACTCAGCACGTAATGTCTCAAATCCGGCGGAAAGTGGGGAACGGAATTGTTGAAAGAGAACGGTGTGTAAAGTGTTAAGACACTAGGTTCTCAGGTTCCCTCTGCCTATCCTGCTATATGCGGGATACAGCACGAAGCTAAAAGTGTTATTCACACACTTAGGGTGAGAAAAGTATTCTTTTAGAAAACGTATAAAATTTATCAAACTCTCGCTGACTACTAAAGTGAGTTTAAAAAAGTTTTGTAAAACATACATTATATTCTTCGGGAAACATAATTACGATTTTTTTTTATTTCAACTGTTTCTTAAACAATTTTATTAAGGTAGAGAAGATATTAAAGAGTTTTTTTATCTTATTTTACTTATCTTATCTTTCCGTTTAATTTGAAAATATAAATCAAGAAAAAAATGTTAGTAAATTAAACAGCCTTAGGGGTACAGTTTAGTATAGTAGTATATTTTGTGTCTGTAAAGTAATGTACTATCTATTGATACTATCATCCACATCGTCACGTCGTTTACTTTCCTCAATATAATAATCATTCAGTAATATTTTTTTATATACTCATTTGTGTTCAACCGATAATATTTATAATGGGTTTTTACACATGTTTATGACTTACTTATTTGCTAATCTTTTTTTAAATCAGAATTGAGAATTAAGTGGTTAAGTATTAATTGTCAATTTAGTGAATTGTCATAAAACTTATATATAAGTACTTACCTTTACTTAAATTGGTATTATTATAAGGAAATTGTAATATAAAACAAATCAAAGACGATTTTCAGCTTAATTTTATTATTTATATTTTAAAATTTTGCTTATTCATACACATACAAAGTAATAAACATAATCATTTTATACCTACTTAAAAATTAAAGCACAACACAGTACTTTTGAGTATACTTCGAGGATAGATAGTATGAAAATATCGTATTAAACCTCTGTCATACAGAATGTGTTGTCGATTGAAGTTCGCAAAATATTTAAATTTATATTTTCATTAATACAATCTGGTACGACCCAATAAAATTATTTTAAAAAACTAAAAGGTTTCCCTTATTTACTTAATAACTGACGGATAGCGGTCACCCACTGGGCGTAGAAAGCTAAAATATGGCATGTATGTTCCTTGGGGAGTATAGGAGACCACTAAGAGTATATTTCCAGAAATTTCAAAAGGAACGGGAAGAAACTGTATTACGTGTGCAGTGTTTAGTTGAAACTACGGAAAAAAGTCCAGGCAATGGTCATGATTTTATGTAAAGGAAGTGGCAGGCGAGAACTAGTTCCTTATAAAAGATTGAATGTAATATACCTTGTGTCCCTACGATTTGCATTGCGTTCAATTGCTTTAACTATTTAAGCTTCATTGTATTCTCGTTTCCCGAATATTTTTAAATTCAATTTTAATATGTATACCTACCTAGATGCTTTATGAAAAGGTTGATGGTTGTGGACGAGGCGGCGTTCTCTCTGACCACCCTGCTAGGGGTAAAGCGTGAAGCTAGATTAGATTACCTAGATATATAAGAAAATTATTAATTAAATAGCGCCTCTTCTCGAAAAATAATGTTTCATTGTAATTATAATCTTTAAATAACTTATAAACCTATTAATGTCGACAATAGTAAAGTCAAAATTAGCCTTTTATGAAAGCTGGCCAGATATATGTATGTATATCAACTGGCATACATGACAAATGTTTTCAATGCACTTTTCTAAGGACTATTTATTTATTTATTTATTTAATACTTTATTACACCAACATTATTTGAAATAAATACATAATAATTAGTGTACAATATTGGCGTAAAGGCGGCCTTATCACCATAGGCGATCTCTTCCAGGGTTCTCAAGAATATAGGTTGGTGTACAAATGTCTTAAATGTTATATTACTATACTAAACTTACTTAAAGATGTACATGCTAAATATTACATATAAGCTTACGTAAATAAAAATATTTAACTATACAACCATACATACATATTTATATAAAAATAAATAGCAGAAAATAATAAACTTACATACACGATAATTACATAAATACATACAAATACAATCTATATCGATAGAAGGACTATACATACATATCTATTTCTACATAGGTATATGAATTCGCAGCTTAGAATGCTCTAACTTGTAAGCACTAGACTAAGTAGAATAATTAACAATCACATTACTAGTACACTCCGATAAACTGCTGATTGCGGCATTAGCTGCAATTTATGTGCTATAAATGTTTATGCGCTTCAAGTTCAGATTAGGTGGTGTATGTAAACTGACCTGACTACGTAATGATTATTAGCTTTGACGTAATATATAGAGATGTTTGAAACAATCGATAATTAAATATTTTACTATTTATTAAGTTATTATAAATAAAGGAAGCTCTGAAGTTTTCGAAATCTTTTTTTTAAGTATCCTCATTATACAACCTAAACTAATTTCCAAAGTTTTTCTTTTGTTTAAATGCATACTTTGTATTTCGTAGGTCTTTTGAAGTGATTTGGCTATTTTTTCATAATATCTTGTTTTCAAAAATCACAATTTAGGGATATCGACCTGATGATGACTACAAAGCTATATGACAAGTAGAAAATTAGCCGTTAAGGTATATTATATGGACAGATATTTTACAAATACGGACCTCAAAGAAACTGGCAGGCAATTAGTTCCTGGGTGTCTTTTTGAGGTATATTTTTTGTTAAAAAATTAACAGATATTGTCTTCTATTGAATATAATGTTATTAATTGAGTTATAATATAGGTTGTATGTTATACTTATTATTTATATATTCTTTATGTTGACTTATAAAGCTTACATAGAATTCTCTCTGTATACCTTACAAATGGGAGATAAGTGTAAAAAATATGTTTAATTATCGTTTCTTTTGACTGACTTTTTCAGTTTATTCTTCTATAAATATCAAGTCCACCTTATTTAATAAAAGAAGCTTCTTACTCTCCGTAAACACTGCTATTAGTATTAATCTGCAGCCGGGATTTGCTTGAAAGGTGTACACTCGAAACGATAGATTAGTTAATTTAGACATGTATCAACCTCTGTCTAGACATTACATATTTTAAACTAAATATGTTCTTAATTATTATGACTAAAATATATACAATACCTGCCTCTTATAAAGTAAAACAATTGTATAATTTAATTTCATAAAGAATTGGTAGTAGGATTTAGGAGTCAAAAACGGTAAAGGTATGCCATAAGATCAGATGTACAATATTGCTTAACTTTAGAAATACCTATAATGGTGACGTTGTACTTATTATCTTTTTGCCTTTTATCTAATGTATTTCCAATATATGTCCCTATTTAGTTTTTTTTTTTAACTTCACGCTGTAACCCGCATATAGCAGGGTAGGCAGAAGGAACCAGAGAACTTAGTGTTAAGACACTCCATTCTCTTTCAACAATTCCGTTCCTCATTTAGTTCTAAGTATACAGTTATTTAAATGTACGTCAATCGTTAGCTCCCTATATTTTTCAGTAAATTAAATAAATAAGCATTTTAATATTGAATTTCTTTTGATTAGATATTGATACAAGCAATGTATATTTGATAGACAAATTGCTATCGTGATATAATAAATAGTCTAAATCTGGTTCTAAAAGTGGTAGTCGTAGAATCACCTATTAGCGAAATGATTATGTTTAAGCTATCTTCATTTCCCCGAATATTTAAAAAATATTATTAGTTTGTTTCCTTTCTAACATGAATAAAATAACAAGAAAACAATATAGAGTCAGTATCACGTCACGGTGTTTGTTGTTGGCTATAGTGTACAGATATTTTTTATCATTTTATAGCCTCAAGGTAACGATTGACGTGTGTGTTCTTTGATATTGCACTGTATTAATAATTAACAGACATGATGCTTTTTGACAGCCAAAAGTTATTGTTATCTAAAAATTTAAATAAAATGTAATGCATTTTTGCTTTCAGTTTTTACTATATTTTTTACCTTATTTTAAGCAATACTAACGTATGCTCTGCATTTTAAAAAATATTTTAAATATATGTTTATGAAGTCTAGTGAAAAGTACTTCCCCTTAAGAGATATTGTCAATATTAAATGAAAATAAGTTCAAAATTAAATAATAATAAATATTATTAGAAGTTCAAGTTAAAATAAAAATATTTACTAGTGCTAATAATGGATTATACTTCTCATGGTTAAGAACATTATCATAAAAAAAAATTAAAGATATGACAATCATTTTGCTCCTTTTAAGCTAGATAATAGTAATTTATATTTTTAAATTTATAAATATATTAATCTATATTTATAAATTTAAAAATATATATATTTAGTATTTTTCATAACATTTTGAAAGTTTCAATTTTAAATGCAAACCAGTTTCTAATTAAAGCAATTTTAAAAAAAAATAAGTAAGCGATTAGGCCATTTAATAATCATATTTCATCTCATATTTCTTATATTTTTAGCTTTCTCATAGTACGTATTTGACATTATTTGTCAAAAAATTGAAATATCATTATGAGCAAATTTAAATGATCGTTTAGCAATAAATGACAAACACTATCTATTAGTAGGGGAAGCCCCCTTTAGACACGATTACCACGACCCTTTCCTTTATTTTTGGAGACATCTGCGACGCTCGATTAATCAGACAAATCATTACATTTGTTGCTGGTGCTAGTGTTGGTTTAAAATGTTTTCATTTGGATTTATATTTCGTAGTTTCTATATTTACGCATATATATTTTTTTATTTATGATCTGTAATTTTTAACAAATATAAATTTATATAAATATTGAAATTCTATAGAAGGGCCATTTTGTTTAAATTAAATATTTTATAATTTAATAACTTTCAATAAAAGCTTAACGACGCAATAAAGAGCTGAGAATACTTCAATTGTATCATTTAGCATTTTTATTATTATTTATTTATATCTTAGTAATTTAAAAAAAATTTTTGATAATTTCATATTTCTACTAACAAATGTTTTTGAATGGGTATGTAGATATTTATAATGTGGAAGGGTTGAAGTTACGTAAACCTGCGTAGAGTTTCTTAATCTCTTATATATAAATTTATAGTAAATATATTTGTTTTTTACATAAAATATGTATTTTATATGAAATTATGGCGAAATAAAAGACATAATGCTGTTTTGTTGTTTATTTGTCTCTGAAATAACATACAATATTTAAAAAAAAATCACATTAGATTTAATTTGAAATAAAACAATGATAAAACATCCGTTTTGAACATAAATTTATAAAATAAATTAGTTTTTCACTGTTGCTTAATTTTTTACCTAAAAAATCTTATTTGATTTTAGGAAACACTACTCCAGCAGCTAGTACCTGAAAAGAAATAATATTTTTTACGGTAGTTGTTCAATACTGTAATGATTAAATAATATCCTATAATAAGAATATACGAACGAGAACGTCTGGAGAACGGAGTGTCTTGACACTAGGTTCCCTCTGCCTACCCTGCTACATATATGCGGGATACAGCGTGAAGCTATATACTTACGTATGTATAAGAATAAACAGGTAAATATTTCTTTAGGTTTTCATATTGCATGCCTCCATCATTATTGAATTTAAAAAACCAAAGCACTGGTTTTGCATTAAGGGTATAACGTAAAGATAAATATGTCGTATTTTACTGCTGCTCAATTTAAATAACTGTATATTACGATAACACGATCACAAGAGAATAATTACGATATATTATTGACCAATTTCTCTTTCATTCTTCCTATGTAACCCACATTATAGTAGAGTCAGATTGTCTTAATTTAACTTTGGCCGGTTTAGGACGTCGTTATGACTGATTTTGTACACCTAAATCTCAGCACTGCATCTTTGCACCTAGTTTTGAGTCTACCTACTAAACTTCGACCAGGAATGTCAAGTTGTATAGCCAAATTTTCGATATAGCCGGGTCAGCCTCTTTACGTGAAATGGCCAAACTTATTATTTTAGCAAATGCATACATACCTTCTTCTATAGCTTGACGCTGTATCACGCATATAGCAGTGTAGGCAGAGGGAACCTAGTGTTAAGACACTCCGTTGCCCACTTTCCGCCGAATTGAGGCAATGCGTGCTGACTGGCGGAACTCAACGCCGCGCTTTGCGTTTGTTACCAAACCCATGAAAAAAACCATTTTCTGGAGTGGGAATCGAACTCACAACCTGTCGCGTTTACAGTCGCACGCTTGTGCCTATGGAAAAAGAACGAGAGAGCCTCTCTGTGGTCACCTACATATAGTTATTGTCTATTCACTATAACTTTCTTAGATTCTTTATATTTAAAAGTCATAAATTCAGTTACAACACTGACATCTACGTTTTATTAATGGCTTGACTAATCATTGCTCTTAATAATAAGTGATGCTTTTAAGATTGCTTATTTGATATAAGAATACATTATTTTCTCAATGTACTCGTATCTATTGGTTTGTATTTTTTAAGAGTATGTTCTTTAACATTTAAATATGTTTGATTTATTTATATTAAATATATTTTCAAAGATATCAAAAAATACATTATTAATATCCTAATAACCAGAATTTTCTCTAACTGTAGAGATTAAGATACGCGATTAATTGTGTGTATTTTGTAGATGAATTGCAGACGCATGTCGTGACGCATAGGCACAAGCGTGCGACTGTAAACGTGACAGGCTGTGGGTTCGAATCTCACTCCAGGAAATTAAATAATATTTATTATTTTCATTTCCTGGGTCTGGTATTGTTACCAGAAGAGCGCGCTTTGCCTTGTGGCAAAGCGCGGCGTTGAGTTGCGCCACTCAGCACACAATGCCTCAATCTGACTGAAAGTGGGGACAGACCGGAGTGAGGTAATACTAGGTTTTCAGGTTCCATCTGCCTACCCTTGCTATATGCGGGATACAGCGTGAAGCTAAAAAAAGCAGTAAAAAAACGCTTCATCGGAGACATATACAGTTTTTTCCAGTTAAATACAGTTTGGTACAGAAAGCTTATCTAAAGATTTGTCTAAAGATATAATAAAATCAGGAATCAGGTTAATATGTTAAATAAGGCAATTTTAATAATATTAGGTATAAGTATTATTTAAAAATTCAATTTAGTATCAATTGTTTAGTAGATTCAGACTCTATCTTATAAAAATTTTGGAAATACATTTAACTTTGGTGATAATAGTATCAATTCTCTAGTTCAATAAGATTCGAATTGGATTATTTGATAAATATATCTACCTAATTGTTTAAATTAGTGATTTTATAAATGATAACACACCTTGGGAATGAAATGCTCGCTCCAGTCTGTTTCAAAGGTATCATTGTCACTAATAAAGAATTGTAAACCATTGTCGAATATAAAAAAAAAAAAAAAAGAAAAGTCCCGCTGAGTTTCTTGCGCCGGTTCTTCTCAGGTCTGAGGCATTAAATTTAGTGAACTGGTGGTAAATTATTTGACGTTCAAAAAATGAAGCTTGTAACTTCTTATTTTGAATAAAATTATTTGACTTTGACTTTGACTTTGACTTACATACGTGAACATATTATCAAGAACACTATTCTTTTCAATACTTTTGTTAGATAAAACCGCCGAAAATTGGTTAACGTGAACGGAGTCCATATGCCATAATTAAGATTCATCTATAATATACTTAGATTTACTTACTGTAAGCAAATAAATCTACATTGAAAAAAATGAAACATTTTTTAAAGAAATGAGATTAATAATATATATTGGATTATTTTAGCCAAACTTTTTTAATTTAACTGATTCTTTAAGGGATGATGAATTCGTAATATATTTTGAATTTAAAATAAATACTTTATGGACACTTTATTTTACGACATGGCTAAATATCGATGACAAAATCGTTAAACGTTGACGATTCAATGATATGGTCAAATTCAGATAGGCATTTCATGAAATGCTTGGTCATTTCATGTACCTAATAGAAGCTATTTGGCTGGTAAGCATATATTTATTGAAAACATTTATTTTTTCTATTTTTTTAAATCTAGCTTGATTTATTAAAATTTATTATGGCTTAATGAAATTTACATCTCAGAAGTAAATAAGTTTTGACGTAGATTAATATCTACATACATAGATAGATAGATAGATTCTTTATTGCACACACACAAAAAAAAAAAAAAAAAGAAAACAAGTATAAAGGAACATACAAAACACAAATTTGCAGCATGCAAAGGCGACCTTATCACTGTAAGTACAACATACTGTACTGTAAGTATAACATAATTAGATAGTACCTATACACTTTATTTTCTTATAGAGATTTCAATCATTCATTGTTTAAGGAAGTCTTATCAGAATATATAATTTCAGTAAATATGATGATATTATGATTAGCATTATTGATGAAAATTCAGGTAAGGTTTACATATGTACGTCCATAGGTACCTTACTTATATAAAAATATTGCTATTTTTAATTAGTGTAGTAATAAGATACCTCTAACTACTTCAGTACCTATAAGTCATTTTATGATATATTTTGACTGTATCATAATTACTGTAGGTATATAAGTATTTCTATTGAATTGAGTTGTAGAAAAAAACGTGTTAGTTAAGCAAGATTTCTAAATTATTCAAATAAGCTAAATAACAAGGAAATAATTTATTCTATTAAATTATACATATAATGCATACATTGTTAACAGTTATATAAGTATGGATTATCTTATCGTTATCTTTTAATATAATAACTAAATAATAAACGTATCGCTGAGATAATGATTTAATTAGCTATAAAGTGCATTTATGTCTATGTCTATTTATTAATGTTAACATTTGAGTGCGACTGTACACTTAAAACGTAGTGATATAGATATATATTTATCTATACCTACTATATTTTTAAATAATACCTATAATATATTATTTTACCTTAGGGAGATAAGCCGTCGGAAAATTGCCGTCGGAGAAGTCACACGTAGGCATGAGATCATTACAATCATTAATGAATACATTAATCTATCTTCAGACACCAAATTTTCATGTAGTAGCTCCAATTAAACACCATGAAGTTTTGCGGTTGACATAGAAAAACGCGCTAGCAGCGTCGGCGGGTTTCCGACGCGTCCGCTCCAAGAAGGTTGCAAGTCTGTCCGCCATATTGCCATCCGCCCCTCCCACCGCGCCGCGCCGCCTCCCCATTGGCGAGCAGCCACGCCGTGGGCGGGACCGCTCGCGCCTAAATGTTGCCAGCTTTTTGAATAAATAATTTCAGTAATTTAAGTAATGAAGGCAATTATGGCGTTGTTTAGCTAAGTTTGCGCGGCAGCGAGTGGGAACTTTATATTTATACCGCTCTCTTTATGTACGCCGACGCGCGGTTAATGCGCTCGATCTGTTTACGTTGCGAACGCCCGTTTATTTATTGCGGGCGACGCTGCATGGAACGCGATTTAAACTGCAATTATTTGTGTGCTATAAGGAAAACATATTGCACGATTTAAATGAGCTTTGGCTGTTGAATAAATTTAGTTAGATACATTATGTCACAAATTTATCTTTAATCTCTTTGAAGAGCTTTTATCGTTAAAAGCACGTTCCAAATGGACAATAAAAGAATTTGGTAATAGGTACCCTTATCTATAATATCAAAATTTAGGTACCTATTAGCCATAGCACTAGAACTAACCAATATTCTGAAACCAACGCACATACATAAACTTTTCAAGAACAGTAAATAGACGAATTATATAATATTAAGATTTTTTGTCTTACGTTATTTTTACAACTTTGATTGCCTCGTAATTTTTAAGGAATATTTTTACAATATGTCCACGTTCGTCCGAGGTAAACAGTGACGTCACGAGGCGTCACAGCAAGCCGATAAAAAGTCGATTTTATCCGCATAAGTTCGGCCAGCTGACTGCGTCCCCCCCGCACGCACTGAAAACTCGACACGACGAGATTTCAGTGAGAACGGGACTGTGCGCGGAAAACGCGTTAGTTAGAGCGAGACAAGAGTATAGGGTCGCGGCGGCGCGGTGGGCGGGCGTCGCCGAATGATGTATAGAGTGGTGGAGTTAGGTTCAAATTGCGTCGGGAAGTGGCCGAGATTAGAGCCAGTGCGGGCCGTTCCGCGCCGCGTTCGTAAGCCCACTTAAGACTGTTTTTAATACTAGTATTTTTTACGCGATCCCCGCGAGGATTTAGCGGATTCCCGTCGTATCGTGCGCTTTGATTTATCGGTATCGGATGGTTCTTGTGTTTACGTTGTGACGGGACGCGTGTAATCCAAAGGCTTGGACAAGATTATGACGGATATCAACGGATTTGGAGCCCGCACGCTGTGATTCGCCTAAGGAACGACCTAAGGTTGATCGAGCTAAGCCTCCAAGCATTCAAAACAACAACTAGTGCTACATTTTTCACGGTAAGTCCATGTAACACGAATAAACAGTATATTATTCGTTGAGTTATTCCCATTTATAATCCCAGACTTATATTTTAAATAAAATATATTTGAGCAAGTATGTCTAATAAGTTAAAATTGTGTGTGAACAATCCTTGAAAATTATAGAACAAAAATAAGTGACAAGGAAAATTGGTTACCAGCGTCGTGTTAAAATTATTGAAGAGAATGTGTTCTCTTCAATGAATAACCTACTTACCACTATTAAAAAAATATATTTATATACATATGACCTTTAATATAAAATATTTAGTAACAAAACAACAATATGAAAACCTATTTTAAAATGTACATGGAGAAAATTTTCGCTATTTTGTCAAGATATTAATATAAATGAATGAGTAAATCTAGTTCTTAATCTAATAAGAAATTAATAATAGAGTATACATTTAAAGTGATTTTTTTTGAATAAAATTAGTAATATTTATTTTAACATAAATATAAAAAAAGAGTTTAATTGGCAAGCAGATGTGTCAAATAAAAAGTTTTTATACTTTATGCTATTAAAGTTGTTATATTTAATTGTTAAAAAGGCATCCAATTGATAACTTCCCCCTTTTTTTGAAATCGGTTTAAGAATTTTAATTATTAAATTTACAAAATACAGTTAATATAAATAAAAAACGCGACGCTTAATGCAGTTTATATGAAAAGCTACGATAAACTGTATTGTTATATTTTACATTGCTCTATGTAGTCAGTAAATGTGATCTGAATAAAATGTTGTGCTTATATATTTAAAAAACATCGCCTGTCCTTTATATGTAATTATATTAATAATTCCGTAACGAATGTAATTTTTAAAGTAATATTTTAAAAAAGACGCTTCGACGATGCCGACGGAAAACTCTTGCAAATTCCGATTGTACCTGTCCATTTCATTTAAAATGACTATGTACTTATTATATAGGTATTATAATAAATATACTTAATATTATATATAAATAAAAATAATTTAGTTTAGTTGTATAAATATATTTGCCATACTTAATTTTTTTTTAAATTTTCCACGATTTATTTTTTGACTACTACCGATAAAACTAAATTGATGGTAGTTATTGTTCAGATAATTATTTTGTTTATGAGAGCGCATATTATAATCGTTTTATAATCGATAAATATTAAATACAGATAACGCATATTTTTATTGTAACTTTTAATTAATTTATTTGGTAGTAAACTGATTAATCACTTTCATTAATCCGAGTACCTATATGTTTTATAATCCAAAAATATGTTATAGAAAATATTTATTCAAATGCTTGTTTTAAAAATAAAAAGAATATTTTTTTGTGATTTAAATATTAATTAAATTGTCCCATAAACTAAATAAAAATAAAATATAAAAGAAACAGATATTATTTATTTTTTTGCAATAATTTAATAAAGAAAAAAAAATTGAATCGAATCATGCAATTGGATATTTGTATATAGGCAATAATATAGGATATTTTTTAAGTCACATTAGTGACTCCATAAAGTAATATCTACTTGTTAGGTACACAATAGAACAGTTTTATTAAAATTACTGGCCCGCCTAAAAATCATAAACTAAATAACAACAAGAAGTAGATATTTAACTCTATGTGCTACTTAATTAGAAATATCCTTTATAATCTATAACTCTGATATATTCCAATTACTCAACTGAAAAATTATAAGCTGAAATATTCACAACAAACTTTGTTCATTTAAAAGAATTCCTACAAAAGCCTGTACCGATTTAACATATACCTATCTGTTTGTACGTCGCTTGGTTAATATTGAAATAAAATTTGATGTATTCTTTTTAAACAACTTCTAAGGTAATGTTATATGAAATATCCCATCTTTAGCTACTTCGAAGCCTTCACATTAATGCATATACGTACTATACACTATTGTAGGCAGAACGGATTCAAATAGGCACATAGGTACATTTTATTTTGCACAGCAGAGTAGTCAGAGAAAAACTATATAAATAAATAAATCATGGCAGAAAATATCGGATTTTACATATAAATATTGAATTCAATTGTCTTAAAGCCTTTAACTTGACAGGAAGTGGAAAAAGAGTGACTTAACAGTAAGTTTTCTCTGCTAGGAACAAAGCCAAGTTTTCTTAAATTGGGTGTTATATACAGGAAATGCTTATATATTACAATAGCCTATAAGTATTTAATACCAGATTAACATTTTCATCGACTGATTTAGATTATAGATTGGTTCAGCTGTACACACTTGGTATGTTCATTGATTACCTATATGCAAAATTGTATATTTATGTCATATCTTAATTATTATATTTTTTTTTAACTTCACGCTGTAACCCGCATATAGCAGAGTAGACAGAGGGAACCAGAGAACCTAGTGTTAAGACACTCCATTCTCTTTCAACAATTCCGTTCCCCACTTTCCGCCGAATTTTATACTTTTTATATTTATACTTTCGAACATAATAAGATTTATCATATGATTACAGATTTGTAATAGCTATAAGAATTTTTTGATTTTTTACCCGTATAAGCGACGCAAAGGAAGGCAACGTGTTCATATGTGGTGTTGTAGAGGTCAAATGCGTTTACCGATTTTGATGATTTATACGTCAATCGATCCGTTATAACTTTGCGAATGTTACTAAGGACAGGCCAGACGCCATATTGTAAATAAAAAGCAAAAACAGACTAACTACGTCAATTGGGGCAACTTTGAATAGGTACTCAAAAATGAGTTTTAGGTTCCTTCAATCGTTTTTCATTATAAGTAACAGGTTATAATATATAATGATTTAAAGTCGCTTAAACAGCTATTCTTGCTAATTTTCAAACTTATAACGCTTTACTAAAGTACAGAACTAGTAGTACTTTTGTTAACTTTTCTTGAATTATTATAATATTTATATTACATACCTATTTGTTTTTTACTTAATAAGATAAGTAATTCCTTATAAGTAATTCTAAGAGAGTTATAAATATTTTAATTTCCTTTTTATCAATAATTAATATTAGATTTATGCAATTGATTATAATTAAAGGTCCCTAGCGACATTATAAACAAATATTAAGTTAAAACGTAATTTGTAAGGCAGGTATATTTTATTTAAATTACTCCAAGACAGGGCATAGGTATTTTAAGTAAGTTGGCTATTGAAAACGAAAAAATAACTTCGTTTTTTTTATATTGAACAAAATTATTCAGTCACCAAAGCTTTTCTAAATTAAAAAAGTAATATATTCAAATATAATTTGTAGACTGATGAAGTTAAGATAAATGAATCTATCTACTGTGGTAAAATTTTCTTCAATGTAATTGCCACTGGTGAATATTCCTGTTACAATAAACTTATATTCTTAAAAATCACTAAATAGTTAGTTATAAGTGGCTTCTAGACTTGGCTCGGACCGCACTGGGTAACAGTAAACCTGTAAGCTTACATAGAAAATATGAAACTGAGTAAGTGATAAATTTATTCCACAACGAAAAACTTTATAAGTTAAGACAAGAAGCAATAAGTTATTTATATTCCTACTTATGAATAGAAACATTGAATTCTCACGAACGCAGTCGGTATCAGCGATGCGTGTCAATATCGACACTGCCATAAAGTCGTGTTATCAGCAGATAGACGAGATACAAGCAGATACACTCAAATATTTGCCGTGTTAGATGTCGTTACACATGTTTTACACTTATATTTCATTCATTCACTGATATGATATGTTTTTAAAGTGTAAATCTGTAATTATAATAAGATTTGGAGGAATATACTTTTTTCATAGTCGTCGTGGCACAGTGAGTGATAATTTTTGTTTGTAAATGTAATGATTGTTGATACCCATTCGGGAGAATGATTTTGAGTTAAATTATTTTCATTTCTCCACTCTCGTCTCCATACTACGCGGCGTTCAGTTACGCCACTCCACAGAGTAGAATAGAGTATCTTGACACAACATATTGTTGTTTATAATTTTAAGCAATATTATGTTTCTTTGATAATAAGTCTTTATAATAGATAATATTGTCAACAACCTCATTAACCTATGATTTCCTTATAGTCTTTATATATCTCAAAACAGTATTTTTTTAAAAGGAAAATGCACTTATTTTATTGTCAAATTGACTTAATTTCTCTGTTGTTATATGCACAAAATATATACCACAGCGAAAGTGTACATAAACGTGATTTTTTTTTTTTTTTTTATGGATAACTGATGGCAAACGAGCAGAAGGACCACCTAATGGTAAGTGGTTACCTTCGCCCATGACCATCTACAACACCAGAGGCGTTGTAGATGCGTTGCCAACTTAGAGGATACAGATGGAAGGGGAGGACAATGTAGTAGTCCGCTATCGGAACCACTACATTTTGGGGAAAGGATGGGTGGGATAGGGGAAAACCTGGCTTACATGCCATCGAACCGGAACACATCATAAGATATTTGGCGGTTCGTCTTTGACATGATAGTGGTCGCGAGCCAGACGGAGGACGAACCTCCTACCACCAAACACGTATACTATAACTACGTTGAGAATAACTACGCTATGCTGGCGCAGTGAGAGCATTGTCGGGGACTGGGGTGTGGGGTCTGGGGTTCACATAGCAAACGGGAAGCAGCGTTATATTCCACCACACACCACCACTATACTTGGCGCGCAGAAGATGCGTTATTTTTCGTCTTGCAGAACTTTAAAGACTTTTGTTACAAATAAATATTATATACTTTGTAAAAAAACTGAATAAATCTATACTTACAGAGTACAGTCAAACAAAGACATTTATTTTTAAATATTTTTTCGTACATATTTTATATGAAAATAGGAAAAAAATATAAGTTTACAAATATAAGTAGATAAATTTTATCTCTAAGTATTATTCGTAACGTTCGTAGATAAGTGCGTACGACAAAAATATTTTAAAGACATTAAAATGTTATTGATCAATAACATTAGGCACTGTTTTATTATTTTACGTTAAACGGTCTTCTGTCGCCAACTTAAATCTTTAAGCTCGAAAGGCTTACAGGTTTTAAAGGATAATGGCTTAAGCTCGAACAGTGGTATTTTAGCTTTGCCCTATTAGTAAAGTCAATAAATATTAACGAAAGACACATAATTCATTCTTATGAAATATTAATCAAAGAAGGTGTGATATTTTTTGTTTGAAGCTGTAATTTTACCTGATTTGTGTTGACAGGATTAAAATAATTTGGATATAAAGGATCTGGTTATAATACTTAATTATTACATGTACAACTGTTAACTTGATATGAATATTTAATTGGAATAATATTATTTACCATATATGTGCTAGTATCATAACGTAATGAGAGTAGCGGAGCTATATTATCACTGATAATTCCGTTATATTTTATTTGATTTCATTTTATATGAAAATAAAGTATGTTGATAATTTAATTTATATTATGCGTATATTTTATTATATACTAGTGTCTCCATTGACGCGTTAACAACGCGTTGTTTTTAGTAATGTATATGTCACTTTATATAAACATGGATGTCAAATCATGGTAGTGTAACATTTATTTTATTAATTTAATATACTTTTTATGCATTATTTTAAAAATAAATATTATCATTCTGCACTCCTTCTCTATATAAACTATAAGTGTGCCAAGTTTTATGCTCCTCCGTCTGCGTCATTTTCGTAAAAAGGGATCCAAAGTTTTTGCTTCACGTATTTATATATAGATGTAATAAAAAATAAGTAACTAAAAAATGGTTCCTAAAATAAATAAAATCATGTGGAGAATACATTACAGACATTGTAATTGCTTTGATTAAGTTCCACATAACATATATTTTTTAAATTATTCGCTTTTTGTATTAATAAAAAAAAAACAATATTTCCCCCTTATTAATATTCCTATAGTAATTTCTACTTAAATATTTATTTATATGCATTTTTGTTACTAATCCAATATCATTTTGCGATTTTATTACCCTGCCACAGATAACAACAACAGAATACACTGGATAGCTAGCAATACGGACGTTAGCGTTTCAGCGCCGGCCTTTGTTCTCTTTGCTTGATATTGAATTCCCACTGAAGTCTCGCGTAAAAAGGGCAATTAAACCCATAAATCACTATATGCGAGCATTTACCACACTCTTCTTATTATTCCACCGAGCTTTATGATACCAAAAAACGTCTATCTACTGACACTACCATTTGAAATATGAAAGTGGCTGGGCTATATATCTCCATCAGACCGTTATTTACAGCGTTTACTTTTTACACCATT
Source organism: Philaethria dido (assembly GCA_033558755.1). NCBI lineage: Eukaryota > Metazoa > Arthropoda > Insecta > Lepidoptera > Nymphalidae > Philaethria > Philaethria dido. The sequence continues at coordinate 267,524 of JAKGSA010000093.1, read as the reverse complement.
GTGTACACGTCTTAAATCATACTGATAATACTTTTACGTACTGCTGATATATTGTCTTAGTTGGAAATCTTTGAATTAACTTAAAGTACGGGTGTACCTTTTAACGTAGGTACTGTTACGCTAAAAGGATTGTAAATATAAGATACAGATGTCCCTACATGATGACCTGCAAAAACTGAGTATGCATTTATCTAAATCATCGTTTTAATTACTTTTATCAAGATTAGTTTATTCTGGGTGCAAAAGAACTAATTTAGATTATAAAAAAATTCCATAAAGTAATTATATTCTATAGAATATAATTAAATAGAAATAAAAATAATATTTAAAGTATTGTTGATAACTAATATAGATACCCCCAGTGTAAAAAAAAACATTCTATATTGTGATGTTAAATTTGACCAAACAACATCACTTTGAGTCCGAATATGACGCAAGAAAGATTTGCAGGTTTCCCCGGTTTACTTATTTGTTTCTTTCTAGACTATTCATAAGTAACTTTCATAAAAGACATATAAATTTAACATAGAAAATTTCGTTATAGGTTCACCAAAGCATGCACCAAGCCTAACTGGACTACCTCAGTCGCCGCCGCGACTCGTTCACCCAACGTACATACAAGGCGTCACCATTCATCTCCGCGTGTATAAAGAAGCGCTGGCGGCCGGTATGGAGCCGCTGGGCGAAAACGGGTTATGTCTCAGTGAACTAGAGCTTCATGGGGGCGGGCATCTGCACGAGTCAGTCGCAGCGTCCGTAGGCTCTGCAATATCGAGCCTCATGGCGCCCTTACACCATGAGCCTCAGCACACTCCCTTACACCACGCCCCACCATTGCATCATGAGCCGTTAGAAAAATTAAAATGTAAGTAAATAATTTTTTTTTTATTATCTCAAAAAGTCATTGATAAATAACGTTCTTTTCCATATTGTAGTTAATTATTTATTGTTATGTTATTTGTGTACATTTCAACCATAATATCTATAACTTATTTGATGATTTTAATTACTGTAATATAACTCTACAGATGTGAAAAAAACAAGCAAATACATAGGTACATAAAACATGTTAAAGCTAAAAAAATAATAATTAGAAAAGATAAAAATAATGCTGTGTGCACTTGTTGTTATAAATTAAAATCTTACGTTGAGTGGACATTGATTTAGTATAAATATTAATTAAAATATATTCGGAAAGTGCGGAACGGAAATGTTAAAAGAGAACGGAGTGCACTTAACACTAGGTTCTCAGCTCTAGGTTCCGTCTGCCTACCCTGCTATGTGTGGAATACAGAGTGAAACTGAAAAAAATATTCAATTATAGATAGATATGTCTATTCATATCTATTCATAAATGTATCATGATACTCATCAATGTCTATATGACAAAAACAATAACAAACATAAGAGCAGCATAAAATTGCGTGACATTTGGGGTTGGAGGTGAATGAGCCCTAATTTTGTATACAGTTATGATATACCCACATCCCGTCACGCTTCATGCAATGGACAATTTTTACTTCACATCACTTAAATAAAATATATCAATAGTGATATATAGATCATAATTATTTATTGAAATAAATAAAAATAAAAAATATTTTTATTTTTTTTCATTTTTTAAATTGCTATTTGCAAAATTATTGGTAATTTTTATGAAAAAAAGAACACAAATGTTTTGTAAGAAAAATATATTTATCTCTTATAAATTTGGCTATACATTATTGGCTGGAATAATATAGATTTTAATATAAAGGTTATTTACACATATGTTTATATGTAGGAAGACAAATTACTTTTGTACTAACAAGAATCGTTTTTTAATATCTTGCATATGATTTTCCTATTTTATTCGGTATGGATATCTTTATGTATATGAATTTGAAAATGATAAATTGAAATTTCAAACAATTCTATTTTACACTAACCCGCCTCGAATCGTGCATTTAAAATATATAGAAACTTCAAAGATTTTTATGTCATAGAAATTTTTAAAAATTGTTAAACCATATTATAGACACTATTTATAAAGTGGTCAATGCTATTATAAAAATAATTAAACAAACAAACTATTGCAAGAAAAATTATTAATACAGTTAGTCTAACGAATAAAACCTATAATTTCATGAATTTATTTTTTATTTATTTATTTAGTTTTAATTATTTAGAATATTTTAATTTTATAAAAAAATTGTCTTAAAATATACAAAGCAACAAATTAGCTCATCATGCACCTGTTTGATGAATTATTCAGTGACAAAATAGGGAGAGAGGGCGAGGTTCGGATAGTTTTTACAAACGCATCAATATCGGATTACGCGCCCCTGCCGTTTAGTTACGCAATTAGTATTGTAATGCTCCCGACGAACGCGTACTCTACTTTAATTTCTTATTTTTTTTTTCTTAATTTTATAAATAATATAAAAAATGAGTATTTATTTTTTATTTATAGATTTAAAAATTAATAATCGTGTATGAAATACAAAATATTTAAAAAATCATATCGATCATAAAAAAATCTATTTAGTAAGGATAAAAAAGGTGATTAGAGTTATTTTTTAGTATTTTTAGTTTATTAAATATAAAACAATTATTCTTTTTCTGCCTCAACCAAATCAGGCAGAGGAAGTCTACTAGCGTCAACAAAGGTGGTTGATTTTAGCAGAAGAAAATTACATTTATGCTTTAAACACTAGAGCGTTAGAGTCAATGGGTACAGCGGAGCGCTACAGTGTCTTTGGAACAAAAGTTTAAGAGCAAGTTAACATTTCTTCTCTAATGTTTCAAAATGCTGATCCTTTTTTCTCAAGGTTGACTTAATTCGAGTCAAACGTTTTGGGCGGCTTTATGACTTATGAATAGTATCTTGATAGTGCGTGCTTTACATAGAATAGAAAATGTTAATTTTGGGCAATATTTTGAAAACTACTGTAAAGATTTTTTTAAAGTTATACTACAATTACAGCGGCTTCTAATCGACATATATATTAATTTTCTTGCTACCATTCTTAATATCCTTTGAGGAATATCATCATATATTTACTTACATAAGTGACCAGCAAAGCGTGACCAATAAATATTTAAACAGTTAAGTGAAATTTTCAGTAAGTAAAATTATCGTAGTTATTTATCATATTATTTATTATTATTGCTATTCGTTTTCTATATATTTTCTAATAAAAATAAAAAGACAATTTAGCACACGTGAAGCTGGCGTAAGCAAAATGATTCGCAATCCATCACCGTCGAACAAAAAAGGCAATCATTTAAAGTCAATCCAAATGAATCGACTATGTTGTCCATCCCTTTCGTTTTATACTGTTTTTATATAAAATAGTAGTTTCATCGCAGTCGCGCCACAAAAAGCTCCCCTTAATTCAGCGAAGCATTATATTGTGATGATTAGTACTGCACTTGCTTGGCATTGAATTTAAATGGGGGATTAAAAAGACTGCATTTTATTTATTAAGCTGCCATTGTATGTTAAGTTCATTAGTCAATTGCTGTCGTTACTCAATGTAATGTCAACTTAGTTTTTTATTAGTAGAGTTGTAGAAACATTATTATTTATTGATGAATTGGTAGAGAAAATTTTGTGATGAAGAGTTTATGACCATTGATATAAATTCATATTAAATTTATATCAACAACTCAAAAGCCTTGTGTTGTAAGTAAGCGAGATAAACTCGCATACAAATTTTAATTAAACGTAGTCATATGTATTTTTAATATTAGCAGCCTTAGCAGGCACAAAAAAAGGAGGACCCATTCTCCTTTTTTAAATAGATTTATAAAATATAATCGATTTAGCGTATGATATTGGCTTGAGCTTATCGTCGAAGATTGTTCTTACATCCCGAGATTTTTATAAAATACGCGAAAAACACGTTTCGTGGCTTTAATTTTAAATTGAGCTGGTTTTGCGAAATCTTGCTAAAGCCTTCGTTGATTTTGTGGATTTTTTCACCTTAGCGTTAACCCCGTTTCTTATTAGGTTGAAGGGAAAAATGGGAAACTAATTATGTGTTGAATGTAAAAGATTTCCCGACTTTACGTTTCAATATCAACCAGTAAATATTTTTATACATTTCCATAATAGAAATTGTTGAACTTACAAATTATTTGAATTAAAATGCGTATATAATACGTATGTATTGTTTATTTTCAAGATAATTATATTTTAGAGTGCATCTTCAAACTAGACTATCGTAAGGACATAGTGAATTGTAAAGCGAGCGAGCGTCTAATCCAGTACAAATATTTGCTCTCTGACTCGTAGTTCGTGTCCCGGCTCAGATTATAAAGTTTATCTCGACGTCCCGAATCTGACCGACAGTTATCGTGGGATGCTGCATTTAATATTTGACTTTTTTCTTATATTTTGGAATGTATAGTGCTTGTTATTCATTTTTTTATCACTGAGTAAAAAAGTTATTAAATATAATAAAAGATTCACTTAACTGTTAAAGTAACTCAATTAGCACCAGTTCACCATTGTTCGACACCTTGATTTATTAGGACAAAAAGTGACGGAAAAAGTTGGTGCCATACTGTCTGCTATGAAATGTCGTTACTACAAAGTTTTTGTGAGGAAAAAAAAATAGCGCGTTCAGCGACATGGGAATTTAACACCAGGGTACCGGTGTCGCCCCGCTTTGAAGCGTGTAGGCGCATGTTTTATTTTTTCATGATGTAAAAATTAGACAACCTTTAAAGGCGTATATTTTTTAAATACTGAGTAGATTTTGATGTATTTATTTCTACAATAATTTTTTTAATGCATTTTGTAGTATTTCGATATAACCACGATATTTTAAAAACAATTATAAATCTATTTTAATTTTTTTAAAAATATATACAGTACACGGTGAAATTTAATAGTTGGTTAGTTTTATTTTATGCTCATCCCATGTTACGAGATTTTCTCGGCCTTACTCGCAAAATATGGAAGAAATATAAAGATAAAAACTATCTCTAGTACTTATATATCCACTGCAATAAACCACAGCACAACCAACAAAAACTGATCAAAGATGCGCGTGTCATATTAGTAGAATTACACGCTCAAGATGTTACTTATACAAAAAAATAGTCTATATCAATGTCAATATTTTCAAAATTTCCCTTACGTGTAGGGCGTGACTGCTTTCTGTACGACAGATGTCGCGTCGCCTGCTATCCTAAAAAACTTCGAAGAAGGCGTGGTTGTAATAAATTTTGTCAAAATACGCTTGACGGCCGCTTCCCATTGCCCTATTAGAATAACAGAACAAATCGGTTTAATTTGTTAACAGCCGTTTCGAATGAGTGTCACATGGCTTAGAGGTAGGTCTATAAATTGTTTAGCGCTCCTTTACTAATTGCCGATGACAAAGTTTAATAGCTTAAGCACATGTTTATCGATGTTTTTGCTAAAAAGTCGAAATTAATGCGCGATGCATCCTTGAAACACATAAGTAATCAAAAATTGAAACTTGATTTCTTTCTATATAAAGTTATTTGTTTATGTGTATCGTTTTCTGATTTAATTTAGGTATATAAGCTATGGTGAACATAGCTTATAGTAAACTCCAATTACGGAAGCGCATTAAACAAATCAAAAGTCAATGGGAATTGGGATTTGACAGCTATTGACGAATAAAATAAGTCAACAGTATAAACAATATTTGTGGTAGAATGATTGATAGTGTTCGGCAGATGTAGAGCTAACCCTTGCACTGATGCCCATCTGTCGTGTGGTCAGAGATCTTCACCTAACAGTTTTCGTTTCAAATAATATCAGGGGCTATTTATTAGTTTCCTGATTTAGGAAGAAAATGACTATGGTATTTATTCCCTATAGATTATGCTTTTTTAAATATACCTACGGTTTTTAATATAATATTTACTAGAACAAATTATATATGGCAATAGTCAACAGAGACGTTTGCGTAATTTTTTGATCGAAGTCTGTATTAAAATTTGGTTTATCACAAATATTTCTACCCTATTTAAGCGACATAAAAATTTAACATTTTCCCATTTTATTAGCTCCGACGGTAATACATTTCGAAAACAATGTCCATATCTTTTGTATAATATTACTTTCCTCGTACCCATTTTATTCGTTGCTATAAAAGGGCACAATAACGGTTGTTAAAGAGTAGCTGCGTATTGCACACATAGGATAATAAATCTTTTTATTTTATGACAAATTGTTGTCTGAACATTGCTCAGTCACCCTCGCCACAACAAAAGATCTAGAACAAATAGGGATATAATAGGCTATGATGGCCAAATACTACACAATGTGAAACATACGTAAACATAAACATAATTGAAGGAATAGGGTACTACTTTGATATTTATTTAAAGGAAATTATAGAAATCTGTCCATTGTTGATATAATTTATTACCAAGAAATATTGTTATTATTTTATAAAATAAAACTTCTTATATGCTTTGGAAAGTATTTAAATGAACACGGAAGCCGTTTCAACAAAAAGAAAATAAATCGATAACTTTTTAAATTAAACTGTATATAGCAGAAGCAAAATTTAGACAGAACTGTAAGTCTGCTGAATAAGAGGGCTTTAATGAATCTAATATGTAAAACTGACGAGGCGTTTGTATAAAACACGGTGACATGTCACGTGATATATGACAGCGCACAACAATAGCGGATGACGTCGCTTGTGAGACGCGGTCTCTGCGACCCGCCTCATAATTATAGTGTTATGACTTTACAATATTATGCGTTACGTTTTACGTCGTTTGAGATGGTACGGCCACGTTGCGCGCCGTCCTGAACATTATGTCGGAAAAATATGCCTCGATATATCTGTCCCTGGAGTAAGACCTCCTGGACGCCCAAGAAAGCGATGGCTGGGTGTCGTGAATCAGGACATGAGAGCCAATGGACTAACCACTCGAGATGTTCAGGATCGTGCGTGGAGTGATCGTGAAGTGGAGTAGATTGAGCAGGAAGGCAGACCCTGGCTAGCCGCGATAAATGCCAGGATGAAGAAGAGGAAGACGTTATAAGGCTTAATGTATTTCCTAATATCTATATTCTGCTAGTCTACATTTCTAAATGATGCCTATACAATAATTTATAAAAATTAGATTATTTAAATCTCGTTTCATATTTAAACTGATATAAATTCCAGTTTACAGCTTTTATTATACACCTAGAGTTTAGCTTAACGCATTATTCTCATCTTTTTTCTTTACATTGCGTCATGGGTGGTTACCCAAGGCTATACTTTCTCCAACATTATTGGGGATTAGCCTATTTTTAAAATGATTTATTTACTTATTACTTTATAATTAACTTACCATAAACACACATAGTGATATGAATGTAAAATTACACAAACATCGCATGGATTCAGACACATCTAAACTAATTAATACTGTAATAACTTTCGATTAGCTCTGCATTTTAAATACTCGTATAAAAAATATTTATATTTTTAAAGTATTGATTGAATTTTTCATATTTCCGCTAATAATAGCGGTAAGTTTTATTAGCGGTTATTCTAGTAGGTAAATTTATAAATAAAATTATAAAATTTACCTACTAGAAGTGACTGGAACAATGAGACAAATATTCTATAAGTCTAGTTAAGAGTAACGTGAATGAAAATAAAAAAATGTCACAATAACTATGTAATAGTTAGCAAAAACTAAGTGAGTGAGTCAATAAATCATATGAGTGATAAATTAAATTAAAGTAAAAAAAAAACGCTTGTCGTGGCGCAGAGGCACAAGCGTGTGACTGTAAACGCGACAGGTTGTGGGTTCGACTCCCACTCCAGGAAATGTAAAAATTAGTATTTTCATTTTCTTGGGTTTGGTAACAAGGCAAAGCGCGGCATTGGGTTCCGCCACTCAACACGCAATGCCTCGATTTGGCGGAAAGTGGGGAACGGAAATGTTGAAAGAGAATGGAGTGTCTTAACACTGGGTTCTCTGGTTCTCTCTGCCTACCCCGCTATATGCGGGATACAGCGTGTAGCAAAAAAAAAATAGTAATGATATAAAGGCAAAAGGTAAAATAAATAGGCAATGTGTGTGTGTGTTTTCTCCCTCCGAATACGCGGGTATAATTTTGTAATCACCATAAAATCTGTATCACCACACTAATATATTTATGATATTACAGCGCGCACTAATATTTATGCAAATTGAAAATATACAGAACGGCATCATTTACGACACCCCAATCCGCGGTTGTGAACAAAACGACATATGTCAGATACAAATGTTTGCACTTTCATCTGTTGGGTGCATATAAATAAATTTATTTCTTAGAGAAAGATTAGAAGGTTAAATTATATATATTTTTATTATGAATTACACTAAAAGTCTTTACTTTTGGCCATAGCGAAACGCAATTGGTTGTGGGTTTGATTCCCATCCGAGCCAATATTTAAATGATTTTCATTTTTTGTAATAATCCGCTACTTTTAAAGCAATGTCCTGAATTTGGACGGAAAGCGGCGGAAAGAGTCTCTTAATTGAGGTTCTCTCTCAATACCCTGCTATACAAGATAAAGAATAAACCTATGTACAAGTAAAAGCAAATTATGAATAAAAGTTAAATAGCCTACAGAAACATGAATCTTTTGATTTAACTACTTCACTTTTTTTTTTTTTTTTTTATTGACAACGGACGGCAAACGAGCAGAAGGACCACCTAATGGTAAGTGGTTACCTTCGCCCATAGACATCTACAACACCAGAGATGTTGTAGATGCGTTGCCAACCTAGAGGATACTGTTGGTAGGGGGGACAATGTAGTAGTCCACTATCAGAACCACCACATTTTGGGGAAAGGATGGGTGGGAAAGGGGAAAATCTGATTTTATTGAATCAATAATTATTAATAAGTAAAATCAAGACAAAAAAATAAGTCATATCATCTTATTGTTTATGATATACGTATAATGGCATTATAGCCACAATCCAACGTATCACTGCGCCCCATTCCGTCTGTCATCAAAAGGGAAACCATAGAAAAAGTAATTTGTGTCCATATGGGACCAGTGATTACCTTCGGAATACTCTCACCCTAGTCTTTTGGCTGCCTATTTCATGTCCCCTTTATTTTTCGAAATTTCTTAAATATTTTTTCTTGTTATTTGTGGTAATGTACAGTACAAATTATTGTCCTTATATGAAGTAATCGTTGAAATGTTCACAGTAGACGAATTTTGTTAATTTATTTTTTTAACTTGTTAGTTTTTAGAGGTCTTCGGGACGGATTAAGGTACTGTCCCAGTCCCTTGAGTACTTAATAATATACTACTTGTTTACTTAGTACTAATAATAGTAGATAGATAAATACGCGACAGGTTGTGAGTTCGATTCCCACTTCAGGAAATGTAAAATTTAGTATTTTCATTTCTTGGGTTCGGTAACAAGGCAAAGCGCGGCGTTGAGTTCCGCCACTCAATACGCAATGCTTCAATTTGGCGGAAAGTGGTGAACGGAAATGTTGAAAGAGAATGGAGTGTCTTTACACTAGATTCTCTCGTTCCCTCTGCCTACCCCGCTATATGCGGGATACAGCGTGAAGTAAAAAAAAAGATAGATAGATAGATAGATAAACTCGTTATTGCATACATACACAAAATAATACAGTTTACAAAGATATAAACAAAAAAAATCAAATAGTAGTGGGTCTCTTCCCCAATTGTGCAAATTATTATATTTAAATTATTTCCATAATATACGGGAAATAGGTTAGGATAAATATTTTTTTATTTGCGGTGTAGTACAAATAAAATCATTTAATGAAACTTGCAGTATGAAGTATTATGAAAATTGAAATTTAAGTACTTAAAATAAGATATCGTAATACTTATACCTAAATAGTATTTCTAAAATCTAGCTTCTGTGAAGTACACTAATTACTTTCAAAGCATAATAGAATATTGTTTTCAGGTATTAAATTAAAATGCTTATTTAGGAAAACAGCTTACTCCATCCTCCCCTACAATGTTTACCGCAATTTACAACTACAAGTTATTTTGTGGGGTATTTTTACAAGTCTCAGGTGGTCGGTAATTTGCTTGCGGTGGCGGAAGGGTTACACTTGATTTATCAGTGTAATGCGCGCACTGGGACAAACTATTTCCCCTTAGTGAATAACTCATTACATAAAACAAACTCATGAACACTAATTTGTCTAAAATTTATTATCATATCGTTCACTATTTATGTAATGCTTTTTGGGGAAATATTTTAATAAAATGTTCGCAAAATAGTAATCATTTTTGTATACTATTTCTTCATTGTAATTATTGACCTTGAACTGACACTGTTGCAATATTAGGCCCACATTATTTCAAGCTTACCAAGTGAATATGTCGAGTCCCTCTAAAATAACGAAACATGAAAAATTTCCAGACGCCCACATCAGACTGATAAATGGCTTCCGAAAATCCAAAAGGAAGTTACAGCTTACTTGGGATTTGGTCTAGAACCTCTCACGTCCCATAACTGGTGCACTCCGCTTTATTACAATTACTCTAAGCCTCAAAGTCCCGCACTCGTTGCCGATTGGTGCGACTTCATCACTTTGAACCTACTAGCTGGAGCAGTAAGACGGTTATTGCTTGGGTGAAATAGAAACCGAGTTTGATACGAACTTTCAAAGTAGCTCCCGCAACTGTGGCACTTATATTAAACATGTTAAGATTGAAGTTGGAAATGCAAAAGTTTGCAGCGCCAAAGTAATGTGAGGTTCGTGCCTCCCGAACGGTCCACTCTTTACATTTATGTGTACGATATGTTGGCGGCTATTTGGAATACTAATTGAGCATGTCTGAAGACTTTCAAACAATGTCTTGTTAGTTTTTCAAGAAAGTTATTTACCCAACAAGTTAGTATATAAAGATATAAACTGTCCTTTATATAAATATATACCTAATGGAATACTTCTTTATTTCATAACTCTCAAGACAACCTGCCTTGAAAAAGGGTTAAAACTTTTTAAATATTGATTTTAGACGAATTTACGTGAAAAGAAACATCTTTTAGTTTGAATATAGAGTCATCAAACCGCAAAATGATGATGAATTATGGCTCATAGAGGTCGTCAGAGCGAAACAGGCGTATGGGGCGACGCACGGGGAAAGAAGCGAACGGAGGAGAATTAGCGGATGCTCCCGCGAATTTGTGTTCGTTTTCAATGAAGGCTCTTTCCAGTAGGTAAAATAGGAATAAAATGGATCGACCCTAATCCGACGGCCATTTATAACTCACACGCCATTAATTCGGGCGATAATTCGCGCTGCGATATCATTGGTCGGGCAGATATCGCACAGGTACCGTCGAGACGTGCCTACCGCGCACTAATCAGTAGCATTCGATATCTTTATCGTATACAAGTGTTATTACTTGGTTGTACGATTTTTATGATTCGGATATAGTCGGACTAACTAAAAGCTAATATTTGGTACCTATAAGCCTGTATACGACAAATACTTTTATAGCTGTGATTTACATACGATTTAATAAAATATATGTACTGAAATTTCTCGCTTAAATTAATGAAAATTGTTCAGTGGGGAACGAAAATGTTAAAAGAGGACGGAGTGTCTTAACACTAAGTTCTCTGGTTCCCTCTGACCCTGCTATATGCGGGATATAGCGTGAAACCAAAAAAAAAACATTATTCATTTACATTTATATCATAAGTCATGTCATATATCATACTGAAATATTTAGTAACACACACACACGCACAGTTTAAAAATTATGCTCCCAACCAACCGTAAAACTGTAAATCTGTGAAGCACATACATGAAGTTCCTTGTGACGTAAAAACTTTAGTGCCATTTCTGTTTCATTTCAAGGTTTTTCAATATTTCTTCGTAAAAATTATAGTTTACATTGTAATTTTGCTTTAATGAATAATAGATTACAATTAAAAAAAAATCTAGGCATATGCATTATGCATAATACTTACCTACTTATACATATATGCTAGTATGTTAAGATTATCCATTATATTATTTCTCTAATTAATTATTATTTAAATAATTAAAATAATCGGAATTAATCTAATAATTTTAATAGTGTAATTAAACGTAAACAAAAATGAATCTTTCACGCTTAAGGATCTCTAAAGTAAATGGTAGGGACGTTTGTATTGAGCAAACAAGTGTCGGAAGTGCCTGCCCTTCCGCATCAGGATTATGGCATTAAGCAGACACCGGCTCGGTGGTCCACTGTACTGAGATTAACAGCTATTTGTTTCGATCTCATTTAGATAAGTAGGCCTGTTTGATTTGATTGTAATGGGCTTTGGAAGCTGGTTGATTTAAGTGCACTAGAGTGTTTAGAACACACTGTGTTATGTAGAGTCGGATGTGATAATCAAATGTTTTATTACGTTTAATCTATTTCATCATTGAGTAATAATTATTTATTATATCGATTATATATCAATAATAAATGATTGACGAAACTTGCTAGATAAGAATGTATTGTAATATCATAAAGAACCTGTAAAATTTACTATTTTATATTTCTTTATTTCTAGATTATCCATTCACCACTGAAAATATTTATAAATGCGTTATATGACGTTCAAACAATTTTAATGCGTCTTAGAAACTATTTCTACTTTCAATTATTTAAACGAAAGAGCTTCTAATTATAATAGAACTCCAACTCTAGTGTATGATAATTTTAAAAAAATCTGTTATTTTCTTCTTTGACCTAAATATATAACTATTTAATGTATAATTTTTAAAACACGTTTATGCTGATACTTTCGTCTTGCTCATGTTTCTTCATCGCTTACATTACATTCAAGTTTATTGATGTGTGTATGTATAGTCTATCCAGCAAAAGATACAATTCTAATGAATACTGAAGAGTAATGAATACCATTTAATTAAAAAAGGTTAAATTTTATTATATTTCAAAAAAAAATAATTAATCTTCTGGATTTTGAAAATAAGGTTTTGGTTCAAAATAAAATTTACAATAAAAAAAAGAATTACGTATTATTATTATAAGTATAATAGTTGCCCCATTGACGTAAAACATATGGTAATGTGAGTAATTTATATTTATTTACTTAATATATTATATTTCTGATACGTTATTGTAAATATATAAATTGTTATAGCAAATATTTTGTATAGTTTTCAGCACTTCTTATTCGTACGGATAATTTTTTATAAAATGGAATCCATAATTTCCCCTTCATATACTAATAGATATCGAAAATCAACGCCTCTATGTCTTATCAGAGCGGGAAAATGAAAATAAATTAATATTCATCTTCATAGTTATTCCTTTGAGTAGGGAACAAACCCACAACCACCGCTTTAATAGACAGACACTGTCTCACAGTGCCACTGTGCTTCATACATTGAGAATTAATTATACATATAATTATTTATATCACTAAAGCGTGCACATTTGTTACACCGTCATGCTGTCAACATCAGTACAGTGTTATAACAATATAAATGAGATATCTTACTACTATAAGCAATATTTGATAGTTCTTGTTTACGTGAGCTCAACAGTCACTTTAATTTATTGGCTATTGTTAATCAGTCGGGTGAATAATTTTGAACAAAGTTTATCTTGGGCATATTAATAATGCACGTCTACTGTTACGAACACGTCTGGTTATTAATTATTTGATTTGTATTACCATGGGTGTAAGGTAAGCGTGAAATTAGCATTCTTATTTGAATTCAAGAAGGTAGTACGTATTTTTTACATTCATACATTGACATTGGGATCGGCTATCTTTTACCCCATATGGACAATGAAACCCAATGCCCGTGTGGCCTAATATAGTATTAAAATTAAAAAAAACAGTTGTATACCACCAGGTTAAATTTGCATTAAAAATAATTGTGCCATTCATTGATTGTTACGTCTTAAGCAACGTTTTTGTCATCCACATAGCGTTTTTAATTGATTTTACAAACAGAAACTCCAAAGAATATAGTTACTTGAATGTTTTTCGGTTACATTAAAATTCCTGGTTTTACACTCAGCATTCAGGGCCAAGATCATAAATTAAAAGTACTTATCTGTGTTTGCTGCGAGGCTATCTGCCTTTAGTAAATACGACATTTCTGTTCATGCTTTTTACACTTTTAGCTTGACGATTTATAACAGCGTTGAATATTTGACGATATGGAATATAAGGCGACAGTGTGATTATGAAACGTAACGTGAAATGTAAATATATACGTACTTATAAATATCTTCAACTCAACATACAGCTCCACGCATCTCTTGCATTTACCCTGTTTTAACCTATAATAGAAATAAAAAAAAAAACTCAAAAATAGATAGAAGATTAAAAAATTGCACCAACGAAATTTTCATAATATTCAAAAGTCAATGTAAAATAATTTTATTCAAAGTAAGAAGTTACATGCTTCATTTTTGAACGTCAAATTATTTACCACCGGAGAAGAACCGGCGCAAGAAACTCAGCGGGACTTATTTTTTCAGTCAATACTTTAAAATTATTTATTAGTGAATACATGCTATTTTGTACAAACAAATATAAATAAGATATAATTTTTTATCTCGTTTAAATTACTAATTTACTATAAAAGCAAATTACGCATAATATGCTATTATTAACTTTACTAGATATAATAGCACACATAAGACATTAGTACTAGTACAGTCGCGGATAACATTTATAGGAATTTATTGATATCGAATATTTTTTATTTCTCACATCTATTTTGCATTTCGTCTAGTTTGGACGGAAACTTAGACACATATTAAGTCTATTCTGCACTTTCTGCTATTATTGAGTTAATTATTATCGTTAAATTAATACGTGAAGGAAACACTTCGGAATCCTTTCGAAAATCATGCGGAAGAAGTCGGAATATAAAGTTTTGCAAAGACAGTTTATATGGAAAAGTACAGAAAGTCAACAAGTAATTATATTACAGATGCGTAGTGCATCTGTAATGCCATATGCGTAGCGATCATTTTTGCATAAATAATACGTTATCAAAAAAATATTATAAATTTTATTTAGTATTTTCATTTCCTTGCTCTGGTAACAAGGCAAAGCTTGGCGTTGAATCCTGCCACTTAGCACGCAATGCCGCAATTCGGCGAAAACTGAGAAACGGTAATATTAAAAGAGAACGGAGTGTCTTAACACTATGTGCTCTGGTTCCCTCTGGCCACCCTGCTATGTGCGAGTGTATCTCGCGTCTCGCGTGAAGATTAAAAAAACTTTATCAAAGTATCACGTATTTTATGCGTCAATGAGTTTACCAGTTACAATTAATGGTATGTTTTTCCTGCTGGTCTTGCTGTATTTTTTTTTACTTTCCTAGTTTTGTCATAAATTTGTCATTATTTGTCGTAAATTTGTCATTATTTCAATTATAAACAACAACTAATTCCTTTGCCAGATTAAGCAGGTGATTAATATCCATCAATTAGTCGGAGTAGAGGTCGCTTGTATGAATTTTCCTTATTATTATTTACTTTAATGCAACTGATTATAGCATAAACTAATTAGTGGGGTAATTACTGTTTGTCTGGTAGTTTTTTTAGTATTTCTTTTATCTTTAAAGATTAATTCTTATTGATGAACCGAATAGATATTCTATACCGTTTTGTTTTTTTGTTTATAGTTCATATCAACAATATCTGTCGAACCGGTAATTAATATTTAACCACTTTTACTTACGATTGTCAGCAGTCTGTTGTAACCGAGCCATTTTACAACCCCAATAAAACAATGAAGGCCCTTATCAGTCGTTATCAAAGCAGCAAACATAAAATTTATTTGAACGAGTCGTCTGTACGTTTGTGCGATCCGACGTTTGTTCTAGATGTGATGTGATAAGATGTGGAACAATTAACACTATCCGTTATTGTTTGGTTTAAAATTGCATATATCCATGTTATATTATAACGGAAAACATTACTTTTGATCATGCTTATGAACTAAAAATTATTAAAATTTATCCTTTATTTACTCATTATTATGATCTATATATGACCTTCATAATTATTATATACCAATAAATGTTATGCAAGGAATGTGTTCTAAATAAATAAAAAAATAAAACACGTAATCACCCACACTTTACTTTATACCCTACATCTATAAGCATTTTTAAAAAAATAACCAATGAAAAAAATAATTGTTTTGATTTTCGCGGTTTTTGTAAATGCGATACATTGAAAATAATAGCGTGTCCAACATCTGTCCAATTAATTTTAAATTAGTAGAGGCTTCAAAAATTCTTTCTCAAAAAGTTGACAACAAAAAGTCTGAGTTGTCAGTTTACATTACGTTTTGTATTTTAATTATGAGCAGTTTTCAATGTTTTCGATCGTCAGTTCGTGACTTTTCCCAAAACAATGGAATTACGCTGTCACTATAAAGATGTTTGCTCCAAGATTAACATTTGAAAGATACAATTGATGAAATCGACTGAAATTGGGGAATTGTGGCGTTTCGTTTTGTAATTTTACGTACAAAATAAAAGTTATCCCTGGCAATATTAAAAAGTTATTATTAAAATAGATATTAGGCGTTTTTCGCACTATAAGAACATTTCTGCATATTTAAAAATGTCACAGTTTGTTAACCAATAAAATGTGATGATTTTTTTACTTTTTTTTCGTCATATAAAATGTAAAATTATTCACTAATATTGTTAATTTATAACCAATTGAATAAATAAGCATCTTTTTTGTTTTTCTTAACGAAATAATGACTTTTTTTTCCGCCAAATATTAAAAGGCTGGTTACAGATATACTCGTATATATATTGAAGCCGCTAAACCGATGTTTTGTTTTATTTTATATCCATAATATTAATTTAACCTTATTTTTATTTTATATTCTTACCTCAAAGTTTTAAGATATTTTTTATATTATAATTTAAAATTTTGTTTTAGTATGGGCTGAAACTGGCGAGTTTAGAGATAGCGGGCACTCTTCATTGGCTTCAGGCGGCTCTGGGGTAGAGCAGTCACTGTATGCGCCGCCGAGACCTCGCCGCGACCGTAAGCTCACAGATGACAGTAAGTTAACTTATACATCATATATTGTACATAAGGGAAAACTTCATACATGAAAGGAGTATAAATTTGTTATAGCTAAAGTTTATATGGAGAAGGAGTGTAGTGTAGTTTTTTATAATAATTTTATACAAAAATAAATACATAATCTACAATAATTTTTAACTCATTTTTTTTAACTTGACCTATATCTATCAATTTAAGAAAAGTTTGCAACGCTATTATGATTCACTTTTTGGCTTCCGATGTTTTAGAAATTTTGCGTTTGTGTCTGGATCTGAGGAAAATACAAAATTCTCATAACATGAACTTGATGGCTTTGCCAAAACTAGTTAAAAATATGTTTTTTTAGTTTTTCTAACTGTATTGTTTAAGTACAAACATAATTACAAGTCAAAGAAAGAACTTAAGACTTATCATAAGCTTGCTTAGTGTGATGTATTCATCATTTTCTGTGGCGTCATTGATGATTGTCACATGATCAGCTGTTATATCTAGTTATTTCATTTGTTATACGTTTCAATAAAATTATGTAAGTGACAAATTCAATAATTAAAAATGGATTCAAGCTAGTGGTCAACATAAATTAAAGATTTAAGAAAAGCTACTCATTTACGTTGTCGCATTAAATGACTCATACGTATAGATATATGTGTGTATATAAGTCCAACGTATAATATAATAGAAATTGAAGCAACTCATCGTTAGTCTTAGATAAGGCCTCTTAATATACAGAACTATTTGAGTAAGTGTCATCAAGGAACACTTATTACATAACTTGAAAGCAACATTAAAGGAAATGTGTTATCAGAATTGAGTGTCGGGCGTGAAGTGGCATCGTGTACCGATATCGAAACACATGTTAACTGCGCTATTTACCTTAGTATGTCGTCGGCAACCCAAAGGTTGTTTTTGAATGATGGATGGGTCGGCGGGCGCACAAAGCATATCGATGATAGCACTATCTGCCGTATCGTCGTATCGATATCGTAATCGCGCGCGAGAATGCAAGCGGTAGCGTCCTGCCCAAACTGAAACCTTAATCCTACCTTGTTCATTATACACCAACGACTTTACCAACAGATTGATTATTTTAATATACTTGCAACTTATATATGTAATTAAAAGAGTAGTTCTTTTTTTGTGTTAAAAAAAATATAATGTGTAGACATTAAAAATAATATACATGGACATTTTGGAAGGCGTAAAATATAACAGAAAAATATTTAAAGCACATTCATTCTATGCTTTTAACTTGATCTCAATATAGAACTTAGTATCAAAAATTCAAATGCATGTTGTTGAAAATCACTTAAAATGGTTATTTCCTTGGCATACGCTTTACATATTAAATATATGCTAAAGTACTCGTGTTAATATCGTGTTTCAGCCCTGGCATTAAACAAGATAACTGATGCATCACTCGCGGTTTGAGTCAGTTAGTAAATTAAGGTGTTCATATTTATCTTGTACTAATTTTCAAACTCTATGGTCACTTACACTTTGTTGCCATATTTTTGTATTTATATCATAGTTTTAAATATTTTAGGAAAATCATTTATTTACTTTACGTTTCATTTTTATATAATGACCGCTTTTTAGAGAGGTAGCGTGTAAGAAGATCATTTGGTTTTTGTTTTTTTTTTGCTATTTTTAACCGCATCGCATTGCATTAGATGGCAAATCCTATGGATATTACTAAAGCAGACTGAGACTTACCACTCATGACCATTCTTTATGTAAAACATATCTATTCATTTGAGATACATCTATACTTTAAAATAACATTTTCGACTACAATAACGATTATTTGAGTATTAAATATTCAGGTGCATTTATTGAAAAAAATACTAAAATAAAAAAAAATACAAGTAAAATAAATTCATTAATTGATAAGTAGGTACGTAATCTCATTATTATATAAATTAATAGTTGTTAGTTAATTATTAGTCTTCAATCAAGATAGCGGTCCGCAATAATGTCGCTAAAGCTAATCCGATTATAATATAAAGTTACGAATGAAAACAGTTTGTATCAAGATAAATAACTTTTTATCAAAATACCTAATTTGTTATTAGGTTTTGTACTGTAACAGAATTATATTCAAGATTTTCTTTAAATATACCTAATACCTACGTAGGTACATTTATATTATATTTATACTATGCCTGTAGAAGTTATATATATATATATATATATATATATATATATATATATATATATATTTTTTTTTTTTATATATATATATATATATATATATATATATATATATATATATATATGTAATTATTATTTGCGAAATATATGCGTACCTATAGGTCCATCTGATCTGTCAACATAAAAAAAAATATTGCTGTTTCTATGTAATTAAAGTATTAAATTTATATGAGAACTTTAATTCGGCGGAAAGTGGTGAAACGGAGTGTTTTAACACTAGGTTCTCAGGTTCCCTCTGCGTACCCTGCTATATGCGGAATACAGTGAAAAGCTAAAAAATATAGAATTTTAATACGTAAATAAATACTGGTATTACACGTTTTAGGCTTCTACAGTAAAGTTATACAATACCTTAGCATAATCCATACCATATCTTATGCTTCATATTGAATGCCAATAAAACAAAACACTTGAAAATTCTTGTTTTTAACTTATCTGTTACGGTAATTTACAACCTTGAACAATTTCAACAAAAATTCGCGATATGAGTTTAAAAATAAAGTAGGTACTTCTACAATACATATTATGAATCTTCACTATCTTCGTGTGTAAATGTTTCATTTCTAAAACATTAAGTAAATTATTTTGAAACCCTCGGAAGGTTAATATTAATAGAAGTGATAGCTTCGAATCGGGTCGGATTAATCGCATAAATTTTGATGTAGGCTCTGTCACAGGTATTCTATCTATGACCACGGACTACCGCAAAGTGTTCGAAACATCGGGTTTCCTAAAATGCCTCGAATGTCTAAATATATGCGACAATTGTGTAAGTCAAATATTTTTTTTTTGAAATCGTATCACAAAAGTATCACTAAGCATGAAAAGTAGATTTAAAAAATATATATATCTTTGGTTTTTAAATACTTAGTCATCAATGTAGTAAAAAATTGAATCTAAAAGAGTATTCAATGAACATTTCTGCTGACTAAAAATGTTGTAAAATGTTCATTCAAATATATATATTTTATTTACCTTTACCTAATGTAACATTAACCCAGTTCGAGGCTAAGCCAGAGAATAATTATAGCATGCAAGCGGTTCATTGACACAGGGATTTCGACTAAACCAATATTCGTTGATTGCGATCACGTTATCAGTAACGTATTGATGTAATAACTCCTATCACTTGTCCCCTCGCACTCGGCACAGTTACGCTGTTTACCCGACATTTGGTCGAACATAATTACCCTTAAAATATGTTCACCAATTTGTCAAATTAATTTATCTACTGATACCTATATTGATTTCATGATATTGAATACAGAACTAGATCGTTGACTTTTAATTATACTATAGTTATTTACGTTGTAACATTTTACATTACTTCTCATTATTTGATTTTATAATTATTGAGACCTTATCTATGTGCAAATTCATATTAAGAATTAGCCTTTGCAGTATCTGCTATAACTTGTTATAGTCAAATAATGTCTATTCCTCATTATGTTAGTAGACAACATAGAAAAATTTATCGTTTGTGTCATAAATTATTTTACGCTGTGACGTCGATCATTGAGAACAACGAATTTACAGCTGCGTCGTAAAAGTTGGGTGCGCCCGCGCCTAATCCCGCGTATTAGCAGCGAGCTACTGTCGGTCATGATTCAATATTTTTTATTTGTAAGCTCAAATTATTTTTATCCTGTGGCAACACTTGAGTTTATTACGACCAGCTTTAGCTTTAAGTGACGTATCACAGATTTGTGACATATTATATATTGCGGAATAAAATGTATATTAATAGTGTACTCATGAAAGCTTGGTATTACACGCTTTGTGGTTGCACATTAAAACGAAAATTAATGAGTTTGGACAGTATTGAAAATTATCATGACAATGTGACATTTACCGAACTCGTATTTTTGAGGTCCGCCAAATATCTAATGATGTGTTCCGGTTCGATGGCATGTAAGCCAGATTTTCCCCTTTCCCACCCATCCTTTCCCCAAAATGTGGTGGTTCTGATAGTGGACTACAATGGGGGACAATGGTCCCCCCTTCCATCAGTATCCTCTAGGTTGGCAACGCATCTACAACATCTCTGGTGTTGTAGATGTCTATGGACGAAGGTAACCACTTACCATCAGGTGGTCCTTCTGCTCGTTTGCCGTCCGTTATCAAAAAAAAAAAAAAAAAAGGTTACTAACACTTCCGACCTATTGCGGTCCATACTTACTGATTTTATTTTTTTTGCTAGGTAATGCGTTAAGATTAAAGAATTTTTTCTTAACCATATATTTTTGCCACAAATTAAATAAAACACATGTCTATTGCTTACTTATTACCATTGATTAATAGATTATACAAATTTATATTTTAAATTAGCTTTTAAATTATTTAATTCAAAATAGCAATAAATAACTTGAATATATTGTTTTGTAGATCGGCCGTTAACATCTGAACCAACAATAAAAACCGAGTCTACTACTCCTGGTGTCGGACCCGATGAACCTTTGGACGACAAAGGAGACAAAAAGAACAAACGGCAGCGACGACAACGAACGCATTTTACAAGTCAACAGCTTCAAGAACTTGAGGCGACTTTTGCGAGAAACCGCTACCCTGACATGTCGACCCGTGAAGAGATTGCAATGTGGACTAACCTTACCGAAGCACGAGTTAGAGTAAGTACTATACTAACGTATTTTTTATTTTTGCTCAGATTTAAGCCTTATTAAAATCATGTTATGATTGTTACATAACGTTAGTAAATTGTGCCGATTTTATATGATTTATATAGGCGGAACAAAACTGCTTCACGATATTTCAAATTCGAATAGATAGTTTCTTTGTTTCTGTTGTATTGATTTTTCATTTGTAGTTATTATGATTTTTTTAAACGCAAACCTCCAAATAAATGTTATTTTTCTGTTACTATAACCACTTACAAATTTAACTTTATCTATCCATGAAAGAAATGACATGACCTAAAAGCCATTTCAAAGAACAATAGTAGATTTCGTAGTAGTAAGTTACGAAGGTGTACAACAATATTAACGAGCGCGATGTTTAGACTAATCGTTGCATCCGGCGTGCACTCGATATATTTTTGTAGCCGCCGTCGAACGGAACACCGAATCCCTTAATCCTTGAGGATTTGAAGCGTCTATTTCGGTCTTTTCATAATCCGCGGCTTAAATGTGATCGCATCCACACACTGTCAATAGTTTTGGAAGGCCCAGTTAGAGATCCTGCGGTTCAACTCAGCTTGTAATATTTACACAATGTTCAGGATTCGTAGAATATTTTTCGGTTTCTTCGCTATGTGGAGCATTAATGTAGTTCATGTTAAGCTCTGAGACGTGTTGATTCGACAAATTCTTACAATTGTGTTGCCTGAGAATAAAATAAGTTTACGATCGTCTTTCTCATGGCATCCGACAGAAAAATATAATTTTATTGTTTAAATAGGCAGGCCTCACAGTTTCTGGTAGTTTCATATGAAATTAAGTATCAATTTTGATTATATTACAATTCTATTATAAACTGTTAAATTTCTATTATTCCGTTTTAGATTTAGCCCTTTGAATGTAAAGTTATTGCATAACCATAATACAATACCCTAGCCCCTATATACATCTATACATGCTACAAAATTTCCATAAACTAAATATTTAATATAATACAATTAATGTATGTATAAATATATAATCGTTCATAGATACTTTACTAAGTAATTGTCTCATCAGATGCAAAGCTTTCTCTTGAATAGCCTTGTTAATTCATAATTAAAGCTAAATACTTTACAGATATGTGTAAATCGATATATTCGAGATGAGCTTGGTATATTTCAAGTGTTAGATATTCATTTCGAGTCGTAGCATTCTATACAGAAAGGCAGCGTGTGCTCTTAAAACGTTATTTCTTCTTGTTACTAGGGTCATGATATTATATTTTTTATTATTTTAAATAAATTTATTTAAGATTCCTTTAACTGTTATTACCTGTAAGTTACTCAACATACTTCAATTTCCTCTAAACAACTAACTGAATTGTTAAAATCAATTACTTTATACTGTATATCTGGAGTTCAGATATAATTTTTGAATCTAATGAAATCGTCATATTCACTCTTAACTATTTTGATTATTTATTTTACATGTTTTCTTTCTTTCATTGCAATCTGATAAATTCTGATATATGATACGCTTCTGCCAAGCGACAGCCCTGACGGTGGGATTAGTGTGCGTTCGTCTGCGCATCTCTTCAATAAATCTGTGCGCGCGCGCAACGATAAATCGCCCGACATTATTTTTGTTACCCACTCATTAGGGTCATTGCCTGGTTATTGGCTCTTAAAATATGATATGTTAATACAATGTTTTCTTTACCACACTTGCAAATTGCGAGTGTCACTCGAAATCACTTTGTTAGTTCATTTATATTTTTGTAATGTTTTTGGAATCATTTAATTCAGACTGAGTGATATTTAATTTAATAGCGTATGTAAGCGTATGGTTTCGTTTCTATATGAACAGAAAAATAATACTTAGTAGGTTTTGATTACTTTTATCGGTAATTTTTTTTTCAATTTCAATCTTTAATCCCACATAACGCGGTAGGAGGAGAGAACCTAGTGTCAAGACCTTTCACCTAATTTCGATACATTGTGTGTTGAGTGGAGGAACTCAATGCCGCGTTTTGTCTTGCCAGAGTGAAGAAATGGATTTAAATATAATCATTACGCGCCAGGATGGCCTTGTTTTATGTATTTATTTATTTATTTATTTTTTACCTTCATGCTGTATTCCGCATATAGCAGGGTAGGCAGGGGGAACCTGAAAACCTAGTGTTAAGTCACTCCATTCCCCACTTTCCACCGAATTGAGGTATTGCGTGCTGAGTGGCGGAACACAATGTCGCGCTTTGCCTTGTTACCAAACCCAGGAAATGACAATACTAAACCTTTTTCATTTACTGGAGTGGGAATCGAACCAACAACCAGTCGCGTTTACAGTCGCACGCTTGTGCCTCTGCGCCACGACAGGCGTTGCCTTGTTGACAGGCCTTGTTTTAAATAAGCTGTAATTATGTTAAATATTATATAGACACTAATATTGCTTACATAACTGAGCTATTCCTTAAAATACGATATATACTCAGAATAAACTAACAAAATTAAGTAAGGAATAGATTTCATCTAATATTTAATATATTTCTGCGCTTCTTGTGTCATTATTTATAATATTTCAATATAAAAATATCTAGTTTTTGCATCACGATCGATGGGTTAATACTCTGTCACTGAATACGATACGATACGTAGCGAATGAGACACGTCGGGAGTCGTTTCACGGACGATTGGCTTGACGACGAGCCCCATTTGCGTTTTCTCAGAAACTGTAGGGCGTGAGCTTTATTGACGATGAAAAACATCACTTTATTTTTCTTAAGCACGTATAAAATCTTATATCTTAATTAGATATTAATTATATAAAATATCTATATAATTAAATTTAACATAATATTTTTTATTAACAATCATATTACGTAGTTTCCGCAGCTTACGGAAGCTCTTCAATAATTTGTGTTTTTGGCCTTTGTTTTTTTTTGTGCCTAAAAGCCGACAGATTGGTTAAACTTTTGAATAAATCTTTCAATTACTTTAATAGCTAATTTCAATCATATATGAATTCGGCAACAAGGCATTAAAGTAATAAATCTATCACCGCCCGTCCAACAATTTGAGTAAGACGCGAAAACATTTTAGTGCTCACAAAAAAGTGTAGTTACGCATCCGTCGACAGGGCGGGCAGCACGTAACGTTATTTATTTTACGTGGATCGCTCGTGCCGGTGTTTTGCAATGCTTTTAGTGCATGTCGCCTGTCGATGCACAAACAGTTTAGCAAAACGGCTTTTTTCTAGCGCTCTACTATACGCCATATCGCGCTTAGCAAACTTTGAACGCTCTATGTAAACGATTTTTGAAACTATGTTTATTCAGTGAATTGGATTTGCCGTCACGTTTTCGTTAATTTTGATATAGCGAACACGATTTGCCTTCTAACTTTCACGGCTCAAACAAAATTGCTTTTTCTACTTGTTTGGTTTAGTTATAACTTAATACTGTTGTAAAATCTATACATTTCTAAAAAAACATACGTGTATAATAACAATTAAATAGCGCTGTTTGTTTAAGCATAAACAAACAGACAAACAAATTAGACCTACTCATATTATGAGAGGTGAATACGTGATTCAAAAAGATTTGACTGTCGATATTATATGAATACTCGTATATACTGAATTAATCCCATACCTAATAATAACGTCATGTCTAAATGAAGATCAGGATTTAGTTTCACTGTATTGATATGAGGCAAAATATCACTTCCTACGATAGAACAAGCATATTAAGAACTTTGATCGCAAATTTATTTGCTACTGTGTATTACTGTCACTTAGCTGTCATTGTAAATTGAACTTTATGATAAAATTTTTAAGGTGCTTTATTGTATATTGTAAAGATGTATCCGTGAGGTAAGCTTCTAGAATACTAGATGTCTAACGGTATCCTCCTTATGTTTTGATAGACTGAATGTTGAGTGTTTTGATCGGTTGAATCTCGTTTGGCTCCTGGTTGGATTTATCCAACAATTTATTTCAATGAACAACGTCAAATTCGATGTTTTATATATTTTTGGTAATCATGTATAATCTATATTTATTAATGTTTTGCTGCTGATATGTTTTCTTTGTTAGAAATATATGTGTTGTTGTGATTGTTGTGGGTAGTGAATTATATTGAAATAAGCTCCAAAAACGAAAACTGTTCGAGTGCGAAAAAATCACACAATATATTAAATTATTAATTTATTTAAGTTACTATTTAAGATCGTGTGATTATAAGCTCAAGTCTCGCTGGAAAGAATAATTATGTAACAGGTATATACATGTATCGGTGGCCTCAGATTTAAATACAGACACTCACATATTTGTTTTAGAGTTCGAATTATTTTTATTATATCTAAATAATATTCAATTTAAAATTCCTAGATATTTACAATATGCTTTAATCGATAATGAAAGTCATCTAAGATTTTGCGTATCTAAAAGTCTTAAGTCAGTAATTTTCGTAGGTATTTGTAATTTCGCTGTCAGATGACATCTTTGGTACTCAAAACGAGACTAACGAGCCTATATAAGTATAGCATATATGCATTTATAATTGAAAAAAAAAATTTCTTGCATACAGTAGCATGCGACGTCGGGATTCTCCGCGAGAAGTTTTTGATAAAACTGAGCTGCCTTCCGATCTGGTGGTAGCTTCCGGTAGGACTGACAATACTGACATCTTTTGTTAATTGACGATTTAAAAATGCTTGTAATAGCCAATTTGAATAAAAAATATTTTGATTTTTATTTTTATAGTTCTACAAATTCTCCATATACCTATATTACAGTAAAAATTATTATAGCACTAATAAAGCATAATATAGTAAGCAGTGAAATGAAAAAATAACGTTTCTTACAGTGAGAAGTGATAACAGTTTGGGAACTTCTTTTTTCCGTTACTGATCAAGACCTACGGGGTGCATTTAATAATGTAAGGGGCGGCACTGCTTTGCTACTTCTTATTTCACTAAATATTAAAAAATATAGTTTTTTTTATAAGTTACCACATTGTATACTTTTCAATTATATTCTACTGCTAGATCTCACGACTTTTACGTAGTCAGGTTAGAGCCTATTTAGGGAGTAAGTTTATTTTATTCATAAAAAAAGATATATCCATGTATTTTTTAATTCAACTGTTATTTTTTTTGTCATGTATGTGTTATGAAGCAAGACAATTTAAAAAAGTCGATGGTTATAGATATGTATGATGAACTTCTATTTGCATAAGAGGTACAATGTTAAGAACAATTTAACCTAATTTTCACTCAATGGTTCAAAATATGAATTTATTGACTGACTACGAAGTAAAATGAATAAAATATATCCTAACAACCCTAAAATCCGCACGTGTCAAATCCTGGTTCATATCCATTTATTCGAGCCCATGTTTATTTGACTTCCGAATAGTACCCAAAAGTAAGTCGTATTATGGAACTACGGTCTCTCTTGCTTTAGAAATATACTCCATAATCCCGCACTAAGGAGGCAGAGGCAACCATTCCAATGGACCGTCGTTTGATTGATGATACTAATAAAACTGTGGTTCTAGTTTAATTTAAATTTAAGGCAATTTAGCAACCCTGCTCCCGCTGACCGTAAAATAGGTTTATTATTCGCATAGTGCGGTTACATAGTTCATCGTGGCGTTTATTATGTGGACAATGAGACTAATGTTTGTTATCATAAAAAAAAAGATGAAATTCGGATTTCATAGCTTTTACAGAATAAGTAATTGACTACTAACGATTGCCTTTTGTCATCGAATTAGAATTTAAACAGTATCTAAGTAATATTTATTATATCTTCCATTAAGACCTTTCCTTTTAACAGTTTATGTAATAATTCTCCTTCTTAGTCCTTTTTTAGCTTCACGATGTATCCCGTACATAGCAGGGCAGGCACAAAGAACTACAGAACCTAGTGTTAAGACACTCCATTCTGCTTTAAAATTCTATTCCCCACTTTCCACCGATTTGAACATTACGTGCTGAGTAACGGAATTCAACTAAGAAAAAAGAAATATGTAAATACTAAATATTGTTTAATATTTTCATTTCCTGGTGCGGGAATCATTTTCTGTTCTTTTATGTTTTATATTAGTTAATTTGCACTGGCTATGATCTATAAGTAATTCGCTTCTATGATGGTATCCCTAAGAAGTATATTTTAATATATTATATGGAATAGAAATATGTTATCTTCATTATTTTATTTGTAACTCTAGCACTTTTATTTTCGGTAAAACATAGTCGCTGTCAGGTTGATGTTGGCCTCGCGACGATGGGCGCATTAATCTTGCCCTACGCGCCCCGCATGATAACTTGATAACACCTTATCTTTAAATGCTTGGTATTTCCTTGCATATTTTTGTCATAATATTACTAAAATTTGTAAAAGCATTTCTCAATCTTAACTTTTTGAAACCACCGTACCTAAAGTTTCTAGGTTTGTGTATTTAATTATATTAATCGATAAATGATTGCTACATTTTAAGAAGGTTATTCTTAAAATGTAATCATTTAATAATTAACAAAGTTAAATGTAGGCAATAATAACCTAATAAAAATATTCAGTGTATTTTCTAATTATAATTATTTTATATTATATATATATTAAATAACTATATTAATTCAATTATCACAGTTTAAGAGGGTACCGCGAATTGATTACAAGACGCAAACATTAGTATTGATTTAGGAAACATTAAAAATGTCCTCCCCTAGCTCCTGACGGAGGCCGCCTCAACATCCTACAATAATATATTTAAAGGATTAGCCCCGTCGCAATATCGCGACCCTCCGGTCTCCTACACCCTGCTGCGCTGCCCGCTATTCAAATAATGGAAATTATTTCCACATATGTGCACCTAAATAATATCATTCTACTGTCATTATTAAGCGGTAACATTGGGGCATTGTGGAGCTATTTTCACCCGTTCCTTGATGATTGGTTAACAATATCTGAAAAATTATTAAAATTTATTTGTTGTTTATATTATAAAAATATACAAAAAAAAAAACAAAAGTAAGTAAGATGAATAGAATGTTACTTGTGTGGCAAAAGAGATGCGTCCACATGAATTTGTAAAATTTATGTTTCGAAAAATAAACGCTCTTATATGGGGTGGAAACGACCGTTTATGTTCACTTAACCGAGGAAAGAGGGTATTATTTACCGTTTCGGCTGGGTGAACACGCCACAGTGAGTGAGACAAATACCGCTGCCGGCACAATATTTATTACAGTCGCTACGTGGATTGCGCAATTTATCGTGGAGGTGTCGTCGGCGATCGATCGCACGCTGACGGACGCGGCCATACATCAGCGCGCGCGTTATCTGTGCTCACGCCGACTTATCGCTCGTCACTCCGCCTCCGAGCGGCCGAGGCTGCGCTAAATAACAACATCGATTCGGTGGAGGCTTCAAGGCGCGCTGCTCGTGCTCGTCCATTTATTGCGGCCGAACGGGTTCCTGGCGAGCGGCCTGCAGAGGCGTCCCGTCCAATCGCGATGCTCGTTTATCTTCATTTCGCGACCGCAATTAGACGGGTCGTTGGCTGCGGTCGGGCGGGGTCCTCGCCTCCTCTGCTACTACGTGGCTCGAATACGCCGATGCGCCGCGTCTTTCTGTCAACTTTGTAATGAGTAAAGTTAATGATACCCCACGCAACGCAGCCCGTGATCAGATTCAGAATATAGTTAAAAGTTTCCTCACAATTTTATTTACTTTTAGACTTTACCACGATTCAGGTCATAACAGTATCAATTTGTTACAGGTGTGGTTTAAAAATCGAAGAGCGAAATGGCGGAAACGGGAGAGAAACGCAATGAACGCAGCAGCAGCCGCAGCGGCCGACTTCAAAAATGGTTTCAGCACACAATTCAACGGCTTAATGCAACCTTTCCCTGACACCGACGCGCTCTACTCGTCGTATCCTTATAATAACTGGGCTGCGAAAGTGCCTAGTCCGTTGGGTACAAAGAGTTTCCCTTGGCCTGTGAACCCTCTCGGATCAGTGGTGCCATCAAGTCATCACCAAGGCTCCGTGAACTGTTTCAACACTGCAACATCAATGGGTGGCGTTGGCGGCGGCGGTATGGGAGGCGTAGGGGGTTCAGGGAGTGTGGGCGGCAGCGTAGCACCGTGTCCGTATACCGCTCCACCGAATCCTTACAGTATGTATCGCGCCGAACCTTGTCCGGCGATGTCATCTTCGATTGCTTCATTGCGGTTAAAGGCGAAGCAACACTCATCTAGTTTTAGCAGCGGCTATGGTACCGTGTCGCCGGTGTCGCGGGCTGGCTCTGCGCCCTTATCGGCGTGTCAGTATGCGGCGGGAGGAGTCGTGGACCGCGTGCTTTGAGACGAGGCTCGCGGCGAGGACACACGCTCGCCCGCGCTGCTCGCCGCTGCACGCGCTTCCTAGCCGCCGACGCGCGCGCCTTCCTCCGCGCACGGCCTCTATCGTCACCTATGGGAATGGTTTGACTGATCACACTTAATTATTGTTATCACTTACGCGCCGCTGTATTCATAAGCCTTCTTTAATGTGACGTTTTTAAAATATTAATGAGTTTATGTATAAAGTATTGACAAATGTAATATAAATAGGTACATTACTGAGAGATTAGAGCATATAAGAGCTTTTTATATTGAACATGAGTAACACACGAGCTGGATATAACTGAAAACCTGGTGTATTATAATTTATATTTATAATTATGAGAGGCGTTTATGAATACGGGTGCTCTTCGTGTGTAATCCCATGAGATAGATATATGAAACTTCGGGCAATAAAGTTAACGATTTATTTTAGACATGTTGTAAATATGTAGCTATGTATGTACGTATACCAAAGCGATGTGTGCAATTTTTACAAGCTTAATGTATTGTAGATTATTACTTATAGTGTACTTTTGATTGTGTACCTTAAATCGTTGTAAATATAAATTAGGTTATTTATTTCTACTTTCAAAGAATTATACTTTGAAGCATTTAACTTTAGATTGTCATAAGATTTTTTTATTTAAAGACCGAAATTAAAAAGGTAATTTTTCTTGGACATCATGTACGTAAAGTTTTCAAAATCGGAAATTATGACACTTGATATTTCATGCATTTAAAATATTGTGTAAAGTGCAACCTCATAAACCATTTAAACTATAGGGATATATTATAAAACTAATAAATCGCCTAAAATAGCACAAAGTAAAATAATTGAAAATATATTGTAAATGAGTAATTAGAGATTATTTAAATACTTAACACATGTAAATACTTGCTATACCAAAGTTTTAGTACAATATAATTTGTTTTACATTTTAAAAGCTATTTTACATGAATTTAAAAGTGTAAACGTCACCTTCCACTGATTGAATTGATGATTGAAGTGATTAATTTTGGAAATGGTTAAAATACATACTTTACTCATTTCCCTACACCAACAAAAAAGTATTTAAGAAATAAATTAAACGTTTATCTCAAAGCTTCCCGTATGAGCTATGTTAAAAAGACTGAAGTCCTTTAAAAGTAATAAAAAATATTTTATTTATGACAAATAACACCAAATTGTTTGATTATTTTTAATATTATAATACAAATTTTGAATTTTTTTTGAAATGTCTAACAACAAATTTTGATCAAACAGTGGAAGGTACATGACGAAATTTAAAGAAGAAACAGTTGTTTCAATGAGATTAATGTAACCGAGATCTCATTACTAATACAAGTACTTAATATTTATTATCTTCCAATTAAATTGTAAATAATTATTATTATATAGTGGTTGAATTATCATCAGAAAGAATACTGACTGATGGCGTCGAAAGGCAATATGCAGTGTAATATTATTTCATTTCTGAAATAGCTTGCGTATTTAGCGCTTCACGAGTTTCTTTATATTTCAGTTTATTTATTATGGAGATTTAGTGGAACTGTTTTAAATAATAGACTTGTTTTAAGGCACTCCGTTCTTCACTTTCCGAAAATAATTTAAATATAATTATTTGCCCGAGTGGGGGTCGAACCCACAATCGCTAGTGTTTATAGGCAGAGGGAGTCCCACTGAGCAATGATGGCCTCGTAATTGACGCTGGTTTTTAATACTTATTAATACTGTATCAATGTAAAAAAATATTACAACGCTATTTCAATCCAGATTATCTTGGAAAATTGCTCATGTGTTCGAATAATATGTTTTCATAGTATACCTATCTCGATTTGCTCAGTGGAGACGGGAATGTCTTTACACTAGGTTCTCGCTAACACCGCGGATACAAACGTGAAACAGAAATTCAGTGTTAAAACTTTAACCTTCTATTTAAACTCATATGATTGACTAGATAGTTATAATAAGGAAAGAGTAAAGGGAGTGTCTTAACATTATTCTTGTTAATAATATGCTAAATAATATCTGTACAGAACCATTGTTTTTTTTTTAAATAAGAAATGTTTTATGTTATTACATTTTTGACTGCTGCCTTCAACTAGATGGCCAGTTTTAAAATTACACGTAAGAGCTACTTCCGTGTGCCTATTTTATTGTTTCAAGCTGAAAAAAAAAATGTAAATAAATAATTCGAAATGTAATAAATAATAAATTGAGGTTTTCATTTCATACATATCAAACAAAATACACATGATCAATTGTTTCTTGATTATTTTGTAAATGTATCAAAGGGATAAGTGAT
Organism: Philaethria dido; assembly: GCA_033558755.1. Taxonomy (NCBI): domain Eukaryota; kingdom Metazoa; phylum Arthropoda; class Insecta; order Lepidoptera; family Nymphalidae; genus Philaethria; species Philaethria dido. Next base: position 234,952 of record JAKGSA010000093.1, on the reverse strand, counting down.
TGTTTATAATTTAAAAACCTCTAGTCATAATAAAAAAATATAACTGAATATTGGGTCGTTTCATTTGAATCCCTATTTTTTTTTAAATTATCAATGAATCATCAACATATTTTAAATAAAAAATATATTTCATGTATAAGAAGCTAATGAATAAAAATTCAATTTTCTGTCATTCATTCTCAAACTATATGCATTATAATATGATAGAAGTATTTTACAAGATGTAGGTATATCGTCTTGAAAGCTTGTACCGAGAGATGTGTATTAAATAGAATTGGATATAAATTTCACGTTAGGATAAACTATTTTATAGTGGGCGGCAAACTGCCAAAGGAAGATAGATTGCGTTGTCATAGTAACGAGTACTACAATAAGCATCTAAAACTAATTTCCTGAACGCCTGTCGTGGCACAGAGGCACAAACGTGCGACTGTAAACGCGACAGGTTCTGGGTTCGATTTCCACTCCAGGAAATGGAAAATTTAGTAGTTTCATTTCTTGGGTTTGGTAACAAGGCAAAACGCGGCGTTGAGCTCCGCCACTCAGCACGCAAGGCCTCAATTCGGCGGAAAGTGGGAAACGGAATTGTGGAAAGAGAATGGAGTGTCTTAACACTAGGTTCTCTGGTTCCCTCTGCCTACCCTGCGATATGCGGGATACAGCGTGAAGTTAAAAAAAAACTAATTTAAATAGGAAACCGTCACCGTACATTATATTATTTGATTTATACACCTACATAAAATTTTAAATTTGATTGAATGCTTATTTTTTTTTTTTATTTTCACATTTCTAAACGCCGCACTTTTACTAATCTCATGGAACCAACATACTTATGTACACGACACATAGTTCTAAATTGTGCCACGAAGACGTCAAATCTATCTATTCTACTTAAGATGAACGACGGAGTGTTCACTTAAATTAATAATTTAACAACAATATTTCAGTTTTTTTCTCTATTATTTTCAAATCTTTTTTTTTTAAGTATTCCAAAATGTTTCCTTTTCCTCAATCTCAATGTTTCATTCAGACTGTTAATATCAACCAAGTAACAAGTCAAGTCAAGTTTTGTGGACTGCTTTGTCACTCAGTAGCATCTTAAAAGCGCGTGCTTTATAAAGAAAAAAAATAAAGACATTTATTCATATAAAATGCATCATTTATGATATCTAAAAAAATTATAACACGTAGTATAGCTGCTTATAGAAGATATAAGTATATCTTAACTTTTATGTTTTTACTCTCAATAGTCCTTGAGGTACTGTCACAAATTTTGAGAGATTTGACCTTTGGTTCGCAATAAATATCTCTGTATTTTTTTTGTAAACAGATTTTTAATAACTTTCATAAATATAGACTAATATTTTACTATGACATTGCCAAAAAATAAATCTTTTAGAATTTTTCAATTATATCGAGCGATTTAGATTATCGGTTATAAAAACTTTCTCTTCCTTTTTCAAGAAATATTATCTTTACCATTCCACATATAGATAACATTCATAAAATTAGTTTAAATCATTTGATATTAACTATTTTTAATCGAGTCTATTTTTAATCATAAAAAGTAGAAGGTTCTCAATTCGACTGTATTTTTTTATGTGTTCTACTGCAATTTCTTTTACTAAGAGAACCTATTTTGATGACACTCTTTTATATGATAGCTACTGCTTCTGATGTTGTCACTTTTAAATTTAAATAAAATCTGTCTACTAGTTTTTGAGTTATTCGTAATCAGGTTACTCTTTATTGCATTTAATATGAATTATAACCGGATCAACGCCGTATATTTTAGTATGCGAACATGCATTTTTAGGAAACTTGATGTTACGAACACTGCGTTTTGCAGTTAAAACGTTAAAATAACATAATATAAACAATTATTCTAATTAAAATAGTTTAATTTGGAATGTGTCATTATTAATAGAGGCTTATTAACATTTTAATATTTTAGATTATTTGAAACTAGCTCTCCGCCCGCGGCTTCGCCCGCGTGAAATTCGGTTATATCGCGCGATATGATAAGGAGTATCCTATAGGATACTCCTTATCATATCGCGCGAGACTATAGTCTTTCCCAAGGTCTAGACTATTTGTCAAAATTGGTTGAGTGGTTTATGTGTCAAAGTTGTAAACAGTTAAACAATCTTACATGATTTTATGTTTGACAATAAGGAACTTCCATACAAACTTTCATCCCCTATTTCAACCCCCTCTACCATTTTTTTCGCAATAAAAAGTATCCTATGTCCTTTCCCAAGTTCAGTTCTATCTTTATACCGAATTTCATCAAAATCGGTTCAGTGGATTAGGCGTGAATGCGTAACAGACAGACAGACAGAGTTACTTTCGAATTAATAATATTAGTTAGCAAAATATATGCCGTATAGTCTTACTAATGCTTAAGTCGTTTTTAAATTTACTCTGTAATTGCAATTTGAATAAATATGTGCTCAAAAATTAAATATCTAAATATAATAAAAATTTTACTCCTATAAAGAGGTTAAGTCATGTGTGATTCAACTAAATTAAATATGAAAAACGTTTTTAGACAACGTATAAAAATTTTTACTTGAGACTCGAACCTGCGCCTTTCGGAAATCGTCAAAGCGTTATGACCGCTAAGACACGTTCATGTATGATCGTAATTCAATTTCTAAAAATGTTTTCCTTATGACATTTTCGCTTCAAAGTTGCAAATATGAATAAGAAATGTTAAAGTTGTGTGAATGACCTAGCGTGATCTATACGCTGTCAACTTTTTTGTACATCGACATCCACTGCGTTAATAGGCAAAGATGGCTTTGAGAGTACTAGGTACATAATATTCATAGATTACCTGAACCTACTAACTCAGATATAGAAATAGTACTTTCTTAGAAAGTACTACTGTTAGTAAGTACTGTTAGTAGGTTAAAGTACTTAATTATAAACAATTAAACTCACCACCTCTCAAAGACTACGTCTGTACAATAATTATTGTAATTGGTAACCTAAAAAACTATAGATTAAAAAAAGGATAAAACAATGCCTACTGCCTACCTATAAACTTATCATATATATATAAAATACATTTTAATACGACTAATTACTGTAAGATTACACTTAGGGAAAGAAGATATTGAGTTCATTGAAATTTTCGAGTTGTAATAAGAACATAAAACAAACCAGTTCCTTTAAATTTTTACTTCATAATTTGTTGAATGTTCAATAAAAATACTTTTGTATCTGTAATTTATTCAATATTGAATATAAAGAAATTTCGCTAAAGCTGATCCAGTTAAAATACTTGTGTAAAACCTCCAAATCCTTTGAAATTCCAACGTGAAAATTGGGGTCAAAGTTCGGTGTGCCTATAAATTGCGACCAATTGATTCACGAAATTCGGTGACATTAAGCGGAAAGTATACAATAATCCAGTAAATGATTATCAGAACAGCGACGCGGGCGAACACACAGTTTCCAGGTGCTCCAATCCAAGCGCTTTAAGGATTTAGTCGAGGATTTGCTTTCAATATTAGCCGTCGGCCGCCGAGGGCAGGCCCATTCCGTTCCGCTTCTACCTTTTTTATTATTTTGTCGCATCGTTTTGGCTCCAAATGGAATCATTCCGCCATCTACATTTTTATTTTTCAATTGCCCCCCGATTAGTGGGATTAGTCGGTATCGCTTTTCGATTCTTTGTTCTTTTTGGTGGCAGCTTTCGCGGACTAGCGCCCGACCGCTCTAATGACTTTTCAGGGTACGAGATAGAAGCACATGAGACTAACCTGACGGAGAGGGCCCGATGGATCGTACTGGATGTGTACCTGCTATCAGAGGGTAATTATGAGTTTATCATTCACGCCGCTATAATTAGACAGCGCCGTAGTATTTGCTGTAGGTTTCGTGTATACTTACATAAGCACGTGTGTTCAGTGGCCGACCGCAGTTCGTGCGCGTCACATTTTATCTTTATGGTGGCAAACATTAATGTTGTTTTTTATTTTATCAAGGATTGCCTTAGTCACTGAGGTCTAGGGTCTACATGCGTGAGCGTACGTACGTGATATCATATCATCCCCACGTTATATTATATTTGTTCTTAGCCAACATATCGTGTAGGTAACTATACAAGTTACGTATAACCTTATGCATTTTAAATAATTAAATATTTTTTCTTCAATATTAAAAAAATATTTTTTTACACCTATATGAGCAGATATTTTTCCTTGCTTTTGTCCACAAATGTATGGCACCATTGGGGTAGAATGAAAATAATCGAATTTAGCAAATCATTTTAAAGTTTTTAAGGTTACTTTAAATTTAATTAAATTCAGCAATCACATAATATATTTTATTGAATTGTTCTTTTTAACTTTTTTACATAACAGGGACACATTATACTTTCTTAAATTTAATATCATAGAATTGTGTTACTAAATTTATTTAAAGTGCCCAAACACAGGAGATAAACCATACCTTTATGCTTCAGCATGTCACGCGTTCAACACAAGATCATTATTTAATTGCTACGTGTTTCATCTACTATATTATCATTGTGTATGTTTTATTGTTTTACAAATTGATAATACAGTTTATCTACTGGTCATAAACTTGGGAAAATAAGGCTGGTGATATTAAATATTATACATGATGAAGAAAACATGTACATTAAAAAAAACTTTCAACAAGTCTTTTTTACATTTTTTTTTTATTTTTTTAATGTTTTTTTTATAGCTTGACGCTGTATCCCGCACATAGCAAGGTAGGCAGAGGGAATTAGAGAACCTAGTGTTAAGACACTTCGTTCTCTTTTAACATTTCCGTTCCCCACTTTCCGCCGAATCAAAGGCATTGTGTGTTGAGTAACAGAACTCAACGCCGCGCTTTGCCTTGCTACCAAAGCGAGGAAATGAAAATACTAAATATTATTTTAATATTTTTATTTTCTGAGTGAGTGGGAATAGAACCCACACTCTGTTGCGTTTACAGTTGCACACTTGTGTCTCCATGCCATGACAAACCTCAAAAACTTAAAACTTTTAAAAAGCTTTTATTTAATTTGCCATTCTTGTTAGTGTAAGTCAAACCTTGGAAGCTAAATGTATATTGCTTCTACCTTACTTCTGGTGACAATAATATGCAATTAGTATAGAAATCGCGAATTCCATGTTATTGTAAAACACACCCAATTTGGGTATCAATTAAATGAGCAAAGCTTGTTTAGTTCTCGAGTTGTTTATAATGTTTTTAACTGAATTTTAATAAGAGGAACATTGAGAAGTGATTTTGAGACCTATTTTCGACGACCTAATTTGTCTATTAAGCTCTCTTAATTCTGTTCTTAATTATTAAAATTAATAAACTCACATTATTATCTGTTTCATATAAACACATATATTATATATAACAAAATAACTTATATATTGCTGTTAAAAAACGCATATTATCCGTTAGTAGAGTCGCTAGTTTGCTTAATTGATAAACGTAACTCTTACCCCAACGTTTTATATTATTGTGCGTCTGTCCAAGACAATTTTGGTTTCCAATCCCACTAAGGTAGGTATTTATTTCTATAGCATAGAGAATAAAGTAACTTCAATAAAAAATTGAAAGTAACAGGATTAATTCCTCTCGCGCCTCTTGGAATCTCTTGAAGTCGATCTAAGCACTAACCAATAAAGTATTATTTTCTTATGGTGCTACGTCGAAATGAAATCGTTTTTAATTGGCCCTTGGAAGAATTGCAAGATGCGCTAGTTCGAATCCTGCTATAAAACCTTAGCAACAAAAAGCTTTTCGTATTTTAAATTTCTGAATAAAAGAATATAAAAATATCTATGCAAAGTTCTCGTTGCCTACTTCGTGAAAATAAAATAATAACGTTGACTATAAATATGCTTTTTCTTTTGAAATTTAATTTTCTTACTATTTTAAAGATGAAGTATCTACAACGTAACATTGCTTAGTTTTGTTCGTATTTAAAAAAAAACATATAGGAATACCGCCAGTCGTACAATTGTATATATATAAATGAATTAAGGAATTTCGATCGCCAAGAAAATATAATTTAAAGGATTTTCTTAGTGCTGATAATTCTATATTTTATATTAGGATCATGAAATTTGTTTTAAATTTTCTGTTTTGCCACGTCAGAAAATGTCACAAAGGATAAAATATTTTCTACTGTTATAATTCTGGATAAACTTATTTCTATATAAAATAGGATAATATGTTTACATTGAATGGATATCTCATGTATACTTTTATATTTGATTTGCAGATTTTCATAGGTTGTGAGCTAATACATACAGAGGTGTCGCAGGAAAAACATACGAACAGGTAGGAACGCATGTCAATAGTTAACTGAGCGAGGGCTAGGTTTGGGTGGAAAGGATCAAAACGGGATTAGAGGAACGACAACCAATCAAGGGTAACTGGACTGCTATACCTACACGAAATAAATGCGCCACATAAAACTTACAAAATATTACATGATTTCAAACTCTAATGTGTAACATTAAGGTTCAAAATTGTATATGTTGTTAAGTTTATTGATGTTTTGTTTCGGAGGGAGGGTAGATTGAGGAGGGCGAGGGTACGAGTGCAGCCTCCGCAGACAATCTTACAAGTTAATTGTGTTCCGTGCCTGAAGCTGCCTGACTACAAAATAATATCGCACTCAGCGTTGCTTGATATACTCTGTTGTGTATATGTATTTACTATTTATATGAGCTGAGTTGAGACGCGATCTTACATTCAATTTAATCAGTCTACAATCATTCCATTATACTAAGTGTGTAATATATAGGTACTTACAATAGATATGCTGTTCTAATTTTCGTTATATTATGATTATTTATTTATTTTGTTACTACATATCAATATTTCGATTTTTTTACGTAGTCAATATATTAAAAGGTTACCATACGACTTTGGCTGCATCTGAAATTGCAAATGTTTCATTAAAAATAAAAAATACCTTACCTTAGATATAAAATTCATAAGATATAAAATACTTTAATTAAATGTATTACAATATTAAACGTAAATAACAATTGTATAAATTTTAGGCATCTATAAAAATCCTTAACAAATTGTGATAACTTGAAAAACGCAAGTAGAACGCCGCCTTACGGAGACATAGGCAAGTAAATAAATAAGCTTCACTTGGATTTATTGCGTCTACTCACGCAAATACAGAATATTTTTATACAGAATTGCTTTAATACAAACAAAACATTTGATAATAGCAATTCACTTTTTTCTTTTAATATAGACGATTATTTTTGGATAATTTTAAGGCCAAAAGTATGTTTTTTTAAATTTTCACACGCCTCCTCTAATTTGAAATCAGGAAGAGTAATAGTCGGACATCAAATCTTTTCATTGAATCAATTATTTCTTTTTTTTGAGACTTGTCGTGGCGCACATAAAAGTGTGACTATAAACGCAACAGGTTGTGGGTTCGATTCTCACTCCAGGAAATAAAAATATTTAGTACTTTCACTTCCTCGCTTTGGTAACAAGGCAAAGCGCGGCGTTGAGTTCCACCTGCACGCAATGCCTCAATTCGGCGGAAAGTGGGGAACGGAAATGTTAAAAGAGTGTGTCTTGACACTGGGTGCTCTGGTTCCCTCTGCCTTATTATTTATATAGTATAATATATAGGTAATACAATGAATATAATCCATACTTATTAAATACATATATTCATGTACCTCCTGAATCATAAAGGGTAGAAAGGGAAAAACGTAGCCTAGCAATGCACTAGGTTCCCCACGTTACGCTCACTTTAGACCTATTAGATTTAGGTTTCCAAAACCTTTTGGTTAACATTGTTTAACTAGATTAATGAAATGAGAACTTCAAAGCATTTATTTATTTACAATTAAACATGTTAGCTTTTATGTACGTAACAAATAATACATGTTTCATAAATATTCTAGTAAAGTCGAGCATTTTAGACAAGACCAAAGAAAATTATAACTTATGATATCAAAGCATTCAAGTGGGTACGGAATCAAGGGAGGAGGGAGGGGGAATGAAGATTTACGATCGCGGCATAACGAGGGCTAGATGAGGCGTAAAGATACCCAATTCTGTATTATATCTACACCAGGTTATAAACCATTTCATTATGTACGTTTCTATTAGTATTAAGAAGGAGAAAGACTTAAAATACTTAATGAATATATTATAAAGCAATTAATATTTAAATAATTTCAGTGGTTTAGACAAACATAAAGTAGTTATTTGCTGTAAAATACAGTTATATTGAAGAAAACTACATACATTCATATATATTTTCATTCTTAGTTAGTAACTTCCCAAGCATATATGGGATATGAAATCATTAATTTAATATATTATATTTAAATCATATTAATACATTTTATAAGAAGATATGTGTCATATGATTGATAGTTTTAGTTCTAGTGTCGTATACCATCGAAAATCGAAATCTAGCTGGTCTGTTGTACTTGACAAATTGTTTAAGCGTCTGCAGAATGCGTCTGTGTTGCGTGCTGTTACCCAAGTATATGATCAATGACAGTCCATACTATATATTATAGGGTATAGTGCGTATATGCGTCCATTTGAAGGCTTTGAAGTAGCTAGATATGTCTATATAGCTAGATATGTATAAGTATCTATGTCCTTTTTACCTCTATGGATATGTGAACAAAGTTTCATAATAATTAGTTCAGTAGTTTTGACGTGAAATCGTAACAAACAAACTTACATGCACATTTATAATATTAATAAGGATGTATTTTAGTTATTAAAAGCAATATATAATAAATAATAGCTAGTAATATCCATAACACTGCTCATTGCCATATGAGACCATAGTAATCTATAGAGTTTACTTCAGGAAGACTTAAATGGTGCCATTAAATGTTAGATGTACTAAAGTGTTAACGGATAACCACATAGTAACAGTCCACTTAAAGAAGCTTAATAGACTCTTTGTGTGTATTTTTTGTATTTGTACTTTTTAACCGGCTTCAAAGGAGGAGGTTTTTGAACTTTTTTTGGTTTTAGACAAAACTTTTTATTGAATAAACCAATTTTGACGTTTTTTTTATGAAACAGTACTTAAATTTAGTGTCTCTGACAAGTAGTTTTTGATTTATTTGTAATAAATGTATTTTTAGTGCATTCTTTTGAAGTTGGTTTTATTTTTTTGTTAAAAGTTTTAATATTCTACGTTTCTTATAATTATTATTTTACCAAGCGATGGTAAGATAATACAAGTCACAAAGTATTTAAATATATAGCGAAGTACGCGGTAACTAAACACAAAGTAGAAGTAGCGAGCACCAATTTCCGCAAATTAATTTGCGGAATTAGTTACATAAGTTACCTTCATTATTTCATAGTATAATACATAATTACAAGAAATATTGATTTTAAATATTGTAAATACAAAAATCATCATAAAATCTAGAGACATGAAAATTGAATAGATACTGTAATACAAAATTCAGGAATGTATTTAACTTATAGATATTCAGTTATTCAGCACCAATATAATATTGATAAATTTCATATTTTAAACTGTTATCCTCATTATGTTGTTATGAAAAACTGCACTGGCATGTAATGAATTGATTTTACCATTTTTATATTGCTTTACATCTAAAATAGCGACACACTTAATTTTGTGTCCCTAACCCTTGCAGGAAGGAAATTATGGGGGTTACAACCATTAACAAAAAAGTTAATTTTCTCGGTATCTATAAAAGATATCAGTCAAATCATGAACAAATTGTGAAAGCATTGGTGTTTCTAGAAATCTACGTAAGGGAAGGCAAAAGTTTGAGTTACTAACGAGCAGTACTTTTTACGTTAACTGCAAGTACAAAGGTTATAAAGTAGGCACTTTAGGTAGAAAAGAAATGAACGACCACTCAACGCTCCTTGGTATGTTTTTTATAACTATATTCTGACTTTAGCCGTAAATTAGCTTAAAAAAGATATTAAAAGGAACAAGCTCAAAATCATATTGTCGTCATCCTGGACATTCTGACAAGAATAACAAGTACTTGCGAGGAGGATCTGACGAACGGCGAAAAAATGTGTAAAAAATAAAAATATATTCAACTTACTACAACAAGCCAGGTCTACACTACTGAAGTCTAACACGGCATGTGAAAAAATTAAAGATGAAGGATAGAAGAAGAAAAACATTTTCGTCATACGAGCAATTCAATTCTTTCAATTCCTTTTATGTACTTACTTACATCGAATCAAACAGCAATTTAACAATAACTAAGCGCTAATTGAGATCTCAGAACAGTAAATATATACATTTTATATTTATTCATAAATATATATAATTTTTATTTTATGCAAAAATTTCTTCTGGATCTGCATATACCTAGCATAAAATATATAATTGTAATAATTAATTTAGTTAGTTATATTCAGTACATATATTTTCTTTATTTTAAAATGATTTAAAAAATGTTGGCATTTTTAGATCATATTTATTTGTTGTATTTATTATAATTTACAATTAAAAATAAATTTAAGGCAGTTATCAATATTTACCATAGTAAAGCTACCCTTGGCCCTGTTTAATATCATATAAAGGTTTATTCATTCATATTCATCTCATATAAAGGCATATTTATTTCTAATGTTAATATTTTTTTGTTTTTTTTTTTCTTATTTATCCACAGCTGGCTTCTGTATCTTGTTATTTCAAATAAATAACTACTAAAACAAAAATGGCATAGGTGGAATGTAACTGATTCAATCCGATATATAATTTTGAGTTAGAAAATAACTCAGGAGAAAATTGTAATCCTACCTACTTATTCTATGTATGTTTACAAAAAATACAATTATGAGATTTTAAAACAATAAAGGTTTTGAGTTAATTGAGATTATAAACTACGTACTTGTGTTCAGCTTTCAGTATGTCAGTCAATCTGTTGAGACGATTGCGAAATTTCTCTAGTGGTCTTCTACAGCCTGTTAGAAAGCAATGTTTCTAAATGAACATACAAACAAATATCACCACGTTAATTAAAGGTAAGTATGAATGAATATGATAAATTCGCAACATTGGAATTTCCACAAAATTGAGCTTAAATTATCGTCAAAATTTTAAAAGCATAAATAGGCATTAAGCTACTTAATTGGTTTAATATTGTTAGGAAATATGATGAATGAAATTATAATCGTGTATTTTATTTCTTTATTACAAAAGATACAATTTTGTTTTTCCTAGGATAAATTACAATTAAAGTTTTTAAAGAAAATTTTAATAGGGAATATTTTTAGCAAAATATGACGAAATATATCAGTTTCAAGGCTTATCACTTAGCACTTATAATCTTCATTTATGCAGAATTTTAAAAAATCAAAATAAAGGTTCCATGTTGAAGGAACATTTTTGCACTAGGTAGGTACTTTATACAATAATTATTATGTATGTAATATTTGTTTTTTTACTAATGTATTATAAAGGTGAAGCTGATATACTTTTGTGTCAAAAAAAGTGCTAAGGCAATACAGTTATTTATATCACATCAACGGCTCCACTAATAATAATAAATTATATACAATTGAAATTACTATATAATAATGATTATTAAGATATATCATATACTGTTCTCTGTACAGTGTTCTACTTCTATGTCGGTGTAAGTTTGCTGTAGAGAAACGCGAACAGTAGCTGGGGAGGCGAGATAGGGAGATAACTAATTTGTGGATTAAGCATATTTGCAAATGTAATTTGTATTCATTTAAACCTATATCTTTAGCTTCTGAATTATATTTTACAATATACTGAGTTTAATTCATAATTAAAGAAGTCTCATTTTTCTTGGTTATTTGCTTACGTTGGATTTATATAATGATGAGCTAAATATTCATATTTCATGTTTATAACAATTAGTTTGTTGACGACTAAATAAGTTATTCAGCAAAATTTACCCATTTAAATATTTTTGATCATTTTGGTGACTACAACTTAAAATATATAAAAAATATTTAGTAAACCTATAGAAATTATATCTTCTAGGTGACACCTTTATTGCTACTTTCGTTTTGTAATTTTATTATAATATTTCTTTTTTAACAAATCATAATCTCGTAATTGAACAAATTGATATCACTATTTCAATTTTGAAACTACATAGTATTTTTTTGACTCAAAAAGGGGTCCATTTTTAGCGTGTACGATTTAATAATATGTATAGCGCAATCAGTACCAACAGCGTGTGCCCGTCGCCCCATACCTACCGACGCTATCGCTACAATTTTGAAACAATTACCTTGAGCCCGATATCGTAAGATTAAGAAAGTCCACGGTCGGAATTAGGATTTGGAGCGAATGAGGGCGAGGCGCTTCTTAACAGCTCGACTCCACAAATTGCGGACCTTAACGAGACCATAAAACTCGACGCGCTCTACGAAGACGCCGCAGATTGTACTCAGACTTACTTTAGGATTAATGGTGTAGAAAACAGATTATCATTGGCTGGATTTCTATTAGTGCAGACCCCTGCCACCGGCGCGTAAAGACATCCGATACCACTGTTATTATTTTCCACATAACGGTGCGATGCTCCCAATTTAATTCTATCACGATCTGTCGAGTTTGAACGACAGAACAATAAAGTTGTTTGAGTGGTGACAACGCGCGCTTCATTTTATTGGCGCGCATGTTTTTTTAGCTCATTACAAATTTTATGAAAAAGAAGATACGAACATACAATAGAGTACAGAATGATTATATATTTAGAGATTTGAAGTTATGAAAAATTCCATTTCCTGGATTGGGAATCGAACACACAATGTGTCGCGTTTACAGTCGCACGCTTGTGCCTCTGCGCCACGACAGGCGTTTTGCTTAATAAATTTTATAATATCACATTTTTTATCCAAATATATATATTTATTTACGTACTCTTATTTATTTACTCGTATGTAATAAACTTTTAGGTGGACCAACAAAATCTTTTATATTAGACATTTTAAAGGAAAATTATTCTCGTAAGCACCGAACAATCACTTTAAATTTTCAAAGTAAGTTATTTTATAAAAATAATCATTTTGGGCAAATCGCTTAATAAAATGAAGAAAAAAAAAGTATCAATACGCCAGTGCCATCGAGGAGTGTAATAAAAAGGAAAGTAATCATGCAAATTGGTAAGGAGGAAAGTTGAATTAAAAAGTGGATTGGTGGGGGGTAAGTGTAGGCGGGAGGTAATGTGTCTTAATGACCGCAATGGATGAGTGAAGTAATCCATGGAGCCAACCTTTAGCTCTCGCTCGTTAGTTCACGAAATGTTTCGGAAAAGGTTTACTCTATAGCAGATCTTTTGTACATATTTGCAAATGTTTATTACTCGTAAGTAATTTAACTACAAACTATTATTTATTTTACTTTATAATTACATTTTCTACTTTTAATTTATCTAAAGAACTTATTGTTTTTTTTATTTATTAATTAAATTTTCGTTTATTCCTATTTCTTTTATATAAATATCATTTTATAAGTACTTACCAAGCAATATAAGTATTATACCTTAATAAATGAAAAGCCTAGTCTATTGAAAATTTTAATTCTTATTCTAGTCTATTAAATTCCTTATAAGATGATCTAAAATATAAATAACAAATCATGTTTTTTTTATTTACCGTAATATGAAATATTACATGATTGAAAAAACAATAAGAACTAGATGGTAATGGAATTCGCCACCCGCCGACGTACGTAGACCGTCTACGCAACGCAGTAGTCGGCATATTATGCTCGTAGTACGACGAAGGAGCACGACATCATCAAATCAACATTTGCAGATTCGCGAAGATTTCGTTGGAGATTTAGAGGTGGAAGGAAAATAAAAAAGTTCGTAGAGGAATCCCGCTTGATCCCTGTTGCCTTTATGGTAATGCCGGGATGCGTGTATTCGACTATTCAATTTATATTTTTCCCTTCGCCTTATTTCTTTTGCTACGAAATTATCTATCCTTCGAATTTCGTTTCGCACTGTATTGTATACAGATTCGACGTTTGCGAATAAGGTACGAGTTTGCCTGAAAATATCACAGATAACCGCGGTGGATTGGCTTTGTTCCCGACTTCAAAGAAGTTTTCTTTTGAAAATATTTGTGTATAAATTCAGTCGGTTGCTACAAGAAGACAGTTAGAACAAACTTTACTGAATATTGCACTGGCTTCGTGGTTTACAATTTACTACTCTACGGCCCGATATACTCGCTGAAACAATGTTGAAATCTATAATTGTTTTTAAGAATCTCGCAATATGCTAATGCAACCTTTAAATTGAAAGATATTTTTGATCGTTGAATAAAATTAGTCTTTTAAGTAGTTACCGATAAATCTTTATGAAAAACAAATTAGGCCCTTAAAGCGCTTGACATTTTATACCAAAATGCCCCTGTACAAGTAGGCATGTTCAAATTTAACGTTGTTCTTCCTCATGAATAAATCATAAGAAGTAAGCGGGGCTCGACGCCTTTATAATTCTACGTAATACATTAAATGTACAGATTGCCTTCTGCTTTAATAATATAAACTTAATGGGAATTGCCATGTGAAGCGATGGATGCTATCATTACATAATGTAAATATTAATTACGTCTTACGTACTACGCCTACTTACTATAATAGAGAACCATTTCAACGGAATATTTATTACTTACGTTACTTTTTGATAAAAAATCAAAATGAACTACTTATAAGTACATTAAAGAAAAGAATATATAGAAATTAATAAATATTTGCCGTCACTATGTCAAATTCATAAAATTTCAAAGATGATTTAATTCATTCTGCAATACCTAGGCAAAGGGTATCTGTAATCTTGAATAATAGCCGCCATCTGTCTTTGCAGCGTTCACGAGAAATTACACGTTTAACATTCATTTAACTGCAGCTTCACTGTTTCTAACTTTATTTTTAGATTTAAGAGATAATTTTGATTCGTTCAATTGATTTTTAAAGGAATCTTTTTATTCATTGAAATATATATTTTTTGTAAAATACAACGAGAAATAATGTGATATTTAAGTACTATGATTAAGACTTATTGAAGTTATTTAAAATAAACTACGGTTGTATTGTTTGATTGGCTTGTGTAAATTTACACTCCATTTACATATAAAGAATTTCTGTCTTAAGATAAGCCATTATGTACATGATATGTGTAGATGTAATCGATTGATATTTTATACCCTTTCATTTCGTATTGATTTTCGATTGCAAGGTTTCAATGTTTTATTATTTCACTCAATTTAAAGGAAATATTGAATGTCTTGTGATTATGAAATATATATATTAAAATTGCTAACAACATACACTGTAATATGTGTTAACACATAGAAAGAATTTAATATGTTCAAAAACAATTTCATTAATCATTTTTTCAATAATACTTACAAACGTTATTTATATTCAAATAGAATGTACATCAAGAACAGTTTTCAAAAATCCAAGGAGCTTTTTAATATATCGAGTATTTCAGTGCAACGATACAGTTGTTTACAGTGGGGGTGGGTAGGGGTGGAGGCAAGATGGCGGCGTCGCCTGGCAACGGTGCAGCTTCTTAATCGACCGCCTCGCCTCGGACGCTTTATGTAAGTATTGTATTGCACTTCACAAAATGTGATGCTTAGTAAATAAAGGGAAGATATATTGAGATACAGAGAAATATATCTCATTATCAGTCATCTTATGACTTTTATAGATTATGAGACATATCTGTTTCGAAGAATTAATTATAAGAAAATACTAATAAACGTAAATATGTGTTAATATTAAAATGATTTGTACGTATAAAACTTTTTATTTATAATATTTTTAAATATCTGAATCGATAGCAAAACCTTCGTAAGACTAGCAATATATAAATTTCAAAGTAAGAATCGAATTCTAGATACGTATAGAGGCTCGATGGGGTAAGGCTGTTTCTGATAAGTATATTAATATTAATATGTCGTCAATGAATAGGTCAATCTATATTTACCATTCATGACATTGAAGACAGACATGGAAGTTTAATTTATATGCATTTCAACACTGGTGAAACTGGTTAAATGACATAGGTATCTAGTAGGCCTGTCTATATCTAAATTTAAACCGAATCGGGGCAACAAAGATGGGCATATTTGTCTGATTATTTTGTAAAATATATTGTTATATAGGGTTCATTTTTAAATAATAAATATACTACTTCAAAACAAATATATAACACAAAAGTTTTATCAAAAAAACATTCTAAATGTGGAGTTTCACACGTGCGGTGCATCATAAAATAAAATCTCATGTGCATCACCTATTTCATAGCTTTATCCCGAGCTCGCAAAAATATAGCAAGGCGGAGTAGAGTCGCGAAGTTAGCCGCAGTTAGGAAAGATTTGTCGCGCCGCCAACTAATGCTGTTCTCGTGCTCTCGTAAGTAAAAATTATGATTATCGCCCGGCGAGCGCTGAGCCCTTGATCCCTAACTAACGGTGAGGATCCGAGATGGAGACTTTCCTTTTCTTCCAACTATAACTCTTTTTTATTGCCGCCCGCTGCACTCGATGCCCACTGGATTACTTACTGGGCTAACTGATCGCGACCGTAAACTACGTGGGTTTGGATAGCCTTCGAATACTCTTTCCTGTAAATTATGAGAATGAATAGCCCTGTGGAGAACCGTTTGGTTTCAAGATGTTATTTAGTGAGTGTTCAAGGGTAACTGTTCGGTTTTGTTTTGGTGTTCTCGTACATTTTAATATTTATAAGGACTTAAATTAAGATTACTTAGTGTTCTAATTATTCATAGTAATTTGTTGTGTATAGAAATTTAATGTTGATAAAATATTATTTGAAAATAAAAATATTGAACCAATTTTTTTTAAATATTTCGCTATGCACAATATTTAAAATGAAGTATTTCACTATATAAAAGTGATATATCTATTTAAATCACATCCTTGTACGAATATAATGACAAAATATAAATAGGCTTAACTTGTATTACTGTTTAAAAATATTAAATTTGTTTAAAGGAGATAGATGCTGCGTTTATTTAAATGGTGAGATGAAATTATATGATGTTTTTAGCATAAAATGTGTTTAAGGCGTCTTAAAATTCAAGAAATTTAATTTATTTTGGTTCGGTTTTATCAAGACTACATTATAGTAATTCTGCAAAGAAGGATATGTATTGTAATTAGTGTTTCTCTTTGTTGACTTAAACTTTTGCTAGAACTTATGAATCCTCAGTTATACCTACTGTTCTGTGAAGAATCCACCACCGCGCCGCCTCTGCTGAGAAGTGCCGGCAAGTAACGTAGGAACTGCTTTCTTATAATTTTTGAACTGCTTTAGACTCGTCGTGAATTTAGAATCTTTAAGAGAGTGTGTCCTATTACTCGTAATTTTATGTACTTTAATTATTTTAATAAGATTTGTCACTCAACATAGTGCATAATGTATGGAATCCATGCGTAATATGGACAAAGAAAGATCTCGGCACTAGATTATTAGTGTATAATAAATCTGTATAAATGTTTTGCAAGAGTTATTCAATATGATGGACAGCTCTTCAAGAATCTGATCTGGAACATTAGTAAATGAAAATGGGGTCCTCATAATGTTGTTATGCGTGATGGAAATTTTCTTAATTTATGCCAATAACATAAGCAAGGTTTATCCCAAGTGGTAAAATAGTATAGTTGCATCCACCTTGAGCTGCTACTGAAAATCCATAAATTTGGCAGGCATTATGTAGGCCCGCGAACG
The DNA here is from genome assembly GCA_033558755.1 of Philaethria dido. Lineage (NCBI taxonomy): Eukaryota > Metazoa > Arthropoda > Insecta > Lepidoptera > Nymphalidae > Philaethria > Philaethria dido. The sequence goes on along the minus strand of JAKGSA010000093.1, from coordinate 217,191 downwards.
TTTACTTCCAGGTGTTAAATCTGTAAGAGTATACTTAATTATAAAGCCTTTAACCTTTTGCCTAACTTTTTGTAAAATTTATAGTCTTTTTTTTTATGGATAACTGATGGCAAACGAGCAGCAGGACCACCTGATGGTAAGTGGTTACCTTCGCCCATGAACATCTACAACACCAGAGGCGTTGTAGATGCGTTGCCAGCCTAGAGGATACAAATGGAAGGGGAGGACAATGTAGTAGTCCGCTATCGGAACCACTACATTTTAGGGAAAGGATGGGTGGGATAGGGGAAAACCTGGCTTACATGCCATCGAACCGGAACACATCATAAGATATTTGGCGGTTCGTCTTTGACATGATAGTGGTCGCGAGCCAGACGGAGGACGAACCTCCTACCACCAAACACACTCAACATTTTTACATTTTATTTGTTACAATAAAGAGTTTTTATTATTATTAATAATTTATCAATGTATAATAGTGCTTAAAAATATTATATAAATTTTCATAGTATTAAATTAAAGCGAAATTTTATAAGGTAATTCAAAATGGATTGAAGTGAAGCATCGTGTAATAGGAAAGAATTGCTAATAAAAAGAACACAAGGATAATAAAAAGAACAGAAGGTTAGAAAATGTATTTCTTTATCCTAATACTTCTACAAGCAGTAAGTTTATATCTAAAAGGTATATCGTCAGTGTACAGTCGTGTCACGTGGCGTATGAGGACAAACAAGAATGTCAGTGCGTTAGGACGCTTTCAAGTGTTATTCAGAATATGGACATCGTATACGTGACCGGCTGTGGAGACTTCATGTGTGGTATAAGCTTTTTATCGATTACAGTCAATTTCCTCTATAAAAAATGAATAAGGAGGCGTACATCAATGTATTTTACATGATTTCTGAATGGTAACATATAATAAATCTAGTTTATTTGATTTGTAATGCTTAGTTTACGACTTAATGATTAAGGTGGTACTTTATTTAAATGATTAGTTAATATAACTTTAATATGTATAACTAAAAGTAACTTTTCTAATTTACTATATTTGTCGTGCAATTAATATATGACTGTTTAAATTGGGTCTATTTCCTATTTTGGGATTTTAGAGGGTAGATCAACAATAATTTATTTATTAAATATCTTTACCTACTAAAAATTTTGATTGCGCGTTCGAAGTGCCATAATTAAAGAACTGAACTGAACTATTTTTTTTATATATCAATAAACACACATAATGATATAATACAGTAGTTATCACGGTCATGCATAACGACAACTCGTAGATACCTACGTGAAGCGAGAAAATTGTTTATCCAAATTAACTAAAATCATTTCGCTGACGTCAATTTGCTTACATCATTAGATATGACTCTATGGTCAATATATAATAATACGTATATATTTATTTAAGATAGTATAAAAAATAGCAAGTGCCACCTGCTTATTCAAAGATAAATTATTGTAATTGTTTTTCTATGAAAAAGTTGTTATAACATGACATGATATAAAAGTAAAAATTGATGATATTTTTAACTAATTAATTAATGTAAAAAATATGATTCTTGCATTATTTAATATATATATACCTTATTTATTTTCAATTTCGAAATCATAAACATCTTTTGAGAAAAATATGAAAAATTGTTTAGATATAAAAAGTATAAATAAGAACAGGAGACTCCACTGTTATACCGTAGCGCTCACGGGCCGGCTCGGATGGATTTGTTTTATGCCCACCGATGGCATCGACTTACCGCGACCGTACGCCCGAGGCGTCTTCTTAATTTTATTACGCGACCCGACTCGGACCTGCCTCTCCGGGGAACACCGTCTAATTGTGTCTCAGGAAAAACGTTGGAAATTGCAATTTTGCTGATATTACACCCGACTTCGTGTAAATTATAAAATAAATTTGCACTATTATTACCTACTTTGTGAACATAGACATAGAGTCACTATCAAGCGTAGAAGCAGTCATGCAGTCGAAGTATTTCGTCATACATAAAAGCCGACTTCAATGGGCATGACGACATTTTTCGTCATGGAAATTAATCGTAATATATTGAAGGCATTACGTTCTACATTGTTCTTATCTATTGAAAAAAGTTTTACTAACTAAACTAAACTATGAAAAAACGTCCCCATTGTAAAAGAGGGTAGCAAAAGTTATTCCCCGGTTAACAGGTTAATATCACTGTTGATTTGGGATTCATATCTCGCCTCGTCTATATTTTGTGTTTATTTTTTAATTGAAGATGTACCCACATAAAAAATATTTATTTAAAATCAAGGCTGAAGGATGCAGATGATCAAATGCCCAGTAAGAATTGAAATCGCTTACCTACTTGATTGATTACTATTAAAATAATAAATAATTTTATCTATTTAAAAAAAACAGTTATATTATATTATATAAGTAGATTTCCGCCACTCAACATGCAATGTCACAAATCGACGGATAGGGGGGAACGGAGTGTCTTAAGCTAGCTAGGTTCTCAGGTTCCCTCTATATGCGGGATGCAGCGTGAAGCTCAAAAAAAATATATAAATAGATAAATATTCCTAGAAGTGAAAGAACTTCCAACTACTTTTTGTTTTTTTTTTAACGGACAATCGGAATATATAAATCAATATAAGAACCGCGAACCAAGGCTTAATTACCACTTGTAGTGATAAGAATCCCCCATATCATAATTTGCAATTGTATTGTGTAATAATAATAATATGTTACTTGCATTCATTACTAAGTATGCAACAACAGGCTTTCTTAACATGAGTCGTGTAATCAAAAAAAATCATTGAAGTAAATGAATTATTTTTAATCTTTTACCACAAGGTCTTAATTGACCCCGATAAAGGTTCATCCAGTGTATATATTTGTAAAATTATGATATTTCTAATAATGAGACCATTGTGGCGCCGTGGGACAGTATTTGACTGTTTATGGTTGCATGTTCGAAGCTACTCGAGGAAATTATTAGGTATATTTAAGTTATTTTCATCTCAACCTCAACCTCGCTCTGCTACCACTCAACAGATTTTGGCAGAAATGTGGAAATTGAGGTCTGTTAACACTTTTTTATCGGTCAACCCTATAATGTATGGGAGATATGTGAACCTAAAAAAAACATAATAATTGCAATTTTGTGTATTTATTTAAATATTTATTACTTGGTCATAGATGTCAAAATATTATCATTATAATAGAAGAAATAACGAATTAAACTTTTCATAATATTAATTATTATGGGCGGTGTTGAGTTCCGCCACTCAGCACGCAATGCCTCATTCGGCGAAAAGTGGGAAACGGAGTGTCTTAACACTAGGTTTCCTCTGCCTACCCTGCTATATGCGGGATAAAGCGTGAAGTTATGTTTGTATGTATGCATAATATTAATCTTTTTAGCACGCTTTTATTAGCTTTGTAACGGAAACTTTAAATTTGATCAACTTAGAAATGTCAGATTAATTTGATTTATTTTTTTTTGCATACTTATCAAAACCGATGACAACGCAATAATATGAAAAAAATCTAAAAAAAAATTATGATATAAATAACTCAAAAAATAAAATAAAAAAGTAAAAACACGCTTTGTGGGGGCGTATCGCGTCTTTTAAATAATCTACTGACACTTTACATTCTGCGCTTAAAAAAAACATTTTAGTTAAATTTTTACAAAACTACATTTTTAGTTCTTTTATATACCTTCATTTCATATTCTATATTTTCATAAATTATTATAGGAGACGTTTAACGCCATCTATTGACAAATAGCATCTTTTTATATTTTTAAATAACTTTTGATACGAGTTGATAACAAACAGCGCTATCTGTTGTTCAATAGCCGACCTATTCCTATTAAAATATTTAGTTTTAAGTAAAATATATTGAACAAGTAATGGTATCATTAAAACATTGTCAAGTGTCTTAATAGAAACTAATTGAAAGTAATTATTCATAAATTATGTCATACCATTTCTTGAAGGCTTAATATAAAATAAAATAGTTTACTTATTAATCTGTGGACAATAATTGAAAAAATATTATAATCTGTTTTCATGACTTGACATTTGTTTATATCAAATCAATACGCAATAAACTTCGCACGGATAAAACAAAGTGTAAATTGTAGGGTATATTGTTTTGTTAGTCTCCATAGAACCGACGGCGACAGTGGACTGTGGATTATAAATTTTAAACGTTAACAATGACAAACGCATTTGCAGTTTGTCTTATTGCAATATCATTCTTTTGTTGTACAAGTAAGAGTTATTTTATTTTAATTAATTAATAACTTTTTGTTGTCTTTGTTACATTACTATTTCGTGTTGTGTTGTAACTAATTAATGTAAAATATCGCTACTACTATTCTTACTTATAGCGCATATTACTTCATTGCTTGTCTACGTTTTTGTAGTATAACGTTTTCAAGACGTACTTTTTCACTTATTCGAAAGTTCTTGAAAGACTTAAATATTTCTTTTAATTTTGTATTTCAACTTTTAAACAATAATACTTTGAGATTTTTAAACAATAAAATATTAAAATGATTGTTATATTTATGCAGATGGTAATGAACATGACGTTATACTCAATACATATTATATCTGTATAAGAAAAGAAAAATATTTACATTGTACAACCACTCGTAATTTTTTTTTTTTATTGTTATATATTATTTTTTCATCAGGACATTGACATGACAATAACAATTTAAAATATTTAATTTTTACATACTATTATAGAAATACAGTTAAAATTAATGTATGAACCATACCACAATATCTTCTAAAAACCAGACTAACAAAATAACTATTAAAGTGATACCTCTTAAGAAAAAATAACACAATATTTTACATTGAGTTATTGTCTTGACATTATTAGTGATTCATATGTTATTATTATATGAGCTTGCAAGTTACTCACTGTTTGTAATAATATTGAATTTCCTGCAATCAGCATAAACAGGAGGGGAATGGGTTATTATTATTTATTGTACATATAAATTTCAAACTTGTGTTAAAAACGAAATACCTTACTAACTCATTTTATTACAACATTTTTTTTCAGTAATTTGAGTGTGATTGGAAATAAAATTGTATTAAATATTCATTTTTATATTAAGTACATGTTAAATGAGAGTTATCTATGTTAATTGTTGTTGCAGTACTTTATTAAGTTATTGACTTAGTGAGATAAATAAAATAAACAATGAGGTACTTTGACCTTCTGCAGAGAACTTATTTTAGTATAAAGGCATGTTAATGGGTGTATACTTAATAAATAAACAAATCATCTAAATAACATATAAATATTATGATTTTTTTTCTTTTATATTATTTACTTTACATGTAAATTCTTTTCATATCTACCCTACTATGCAGAAAAAAATGTAGAATTGCTTTGCTTAATGCTAAAGTTAATGGTGTCCACAGGTTTATCAAATGCTCGGCAAGTGCCAAAAGAATGTTCTAAGGGACCAGAATATTGGTGTGAAAATTTGAAGTAAGTGTTCAGTTTTAAAATTATATTGAATAAAATTTTGTTTCATCTTCATATGTCTCGAGGGTAAAGAAAACATAGTCTAAAAATATTGGTATAATAACAACCTATATATCTTATATATATATAGGTTGTTATTATTTTGTGTGGTATAGAACGCAACACAGCACTTTCTTTTGCCAGACTAGGACATAGATGTTTATATAAATATATATATGAAGAATCTTTTGATTTGTAATATGATTTTTAAATTAAATCATATAATATTAAAAAGCAAACATTTTTTTTGCTTCATCTAACTTTTTCAGCTCCAATTTGTGATAAATATTTAGAACAACATTAAAGTGGCGTGTTGGTATTTATTTTGCTAAAAGATAATTAGAGGTCAAAAGTAATTTAAAGATAAAATTTATATACCTACATTATATATAAACATTATTAAAGTAAATAATCTAATGAAACCTAATATACTTACTAAATTATAACAGTTATTGGTTCGAATGCCATTGGGGGAAACTTTTATATTGATGATAATAGTAATATTTTTGTTTTTTTTTTTTAACTTCACGCTGTATCCCACATATAGCAGGGTAGGCAGAGGGAACCTGAGAACCTAGTGTTAAGACACTCCGTTCTCTTACAACAATTCTGTTCCCCACTTTCCACCAAATTGAGGCATTGCGTGTTGAGTGGCGGAACTCAACGCCGCGCTTTGCCTTGTTATACCAAACCCAGGAAATGAAAATACTAACATTTCCTTGAGTGGCAATAGAACCCACAACCTATCGTGTTTACAGTCGCACGCTTGTGCCTCTGCACCACGATAGGCGTTGTTTAATAATATTTCCTAGGTTTGCTTAGAAAACATTGATCGCAATATGCTATTGCCTAACTAACTATGACACTAAAATACTTCAACCTATAATCTACTTCTTAGTTGTGAAACTAGAAAACGAAAATTATTTTTATGTGACTATCGTAGCACAGAGGCACAAGCGTGCAACCGTAAACGCCATAGGTTGTGGGTTCGGTTCTCATTCCAGGATATGAAAATATTAAATATTATTTAATATTTTCATTTCGTCGCTCTCGTAATATGGTAAAGAACGGCTTTGAGTTCCGCCATTCGGAATGCTTCAATTCACTACACCTACACACTAGGTTCTAGTTCCCTCTACCTACCCTGCTATGTGCAGGATACAGCGTGAAGCTAAAAAAAACGTATTTATTATTAAAAAGTACATTGGGTTAAGATGCCCTCTTGAACTATTTTCGAAACCCTTGTAATATAATTTGTTTGTTGAGCAAGCGAGAACAAATCGATACTCAATAATTGGTTTATTTTATTACCTAACTAATGCCCGCTGCGTGTTATGATTCATGTAAACTGTAAACGTAATTCGTGATTCATGAATAAGTCTTCGGCTATTGGCTTTTTAAACCGCAAAAATTGTAGAATCTGTAATCTATGTTAGATCATTATTTCTACTTATTGTTAGTAATGTTTGATATAAGCATAATAAATGCCGAACCCAAATTTTGTTGGTTACGTCTAATCAGACCATTCGATAACGCAACTTCTTAGTGATTATTATTTCCTAAAAAGGAAGATTGTTCATTATTATACATAAAATATTTTTTTATATGTATCCCGCACATAGCAGGGTAGGCAGAGGGAACCTGTGGACCTAGTGTTAAGACACTCCGGTCTTAAGGTGTCTAGTAGAAATTATTGACCAATAATCTTGAAATTAATATAAAAAGAAACTTAAAACCTAAATGTATATTTAAGCTCATTTAACCACATAATATTGTAAAGTTACCTGATGGGTGCAGGTTCGAAGCCCAGTGGGGGGAATGTAAGAATATTAAATTAATTTAAAAGTTGGCTTCATTGGTTTGCTTAAACGTGACAATGTTTTCGCATCGCAACGAACGCAACTCTAAAAATTTGTTTAATTCATAAAACTAGAATCTTGCATACCTAAAGAAAAAACAAGATATGCATACAAATAACTTTATTTTATAATATAACAATTAAATGAATACAGGCGTGCTGCAGATTGTGGTGCGGTGCAACACTGCATAGGTACAGTATGGGAACAAGAACGTACCGACGTCAAACCAAATGAAGTATCCAACAAAATCATCCGTGTGTTCAGACAACTGAAGGATGTCAAGGATTTGATTAATGATGTAAGTAGCTTTTTTAATTCACATAGATTTTATATTATTTTTTTTTTTTTTTTATAATTTCACGCTGTATCCCGCACATAGCGGGGTAGGCAGAGGAAGCCAGAGAACCTAGTGTGAAGACACTCAGTTCTCTTCTGACACATCCGTCCCTCACTTTCCGCCAAATTGAGGTATTGCGTGCTGGGTGGCGGAACTCAACGCCGCGCTTTGCCTTGCTACCAGAGCGAGGAAATGAAAATACTAAATATTTTTTATATTAATAGCTATAATATATGTAAAGTTAGGTGATCTAGGACTTGTTTATTGTTACTTAATGAGCCCTTTGATTTTCGTGATTATTACACATATTAAATGAAACTATTTTAACGCGATACGGATTAATCGCGTATATTTTAGTATTCGGAAATATATTTTTGGAAACCCGACGTTTCGAACACTTTACAGTAGTCCGTGGTCACAGGTCATAGGTAGATTTTTACTTTTTAATGAGAATCACTAATATCGCTAATAAATAATTGTCAATCTTGTACGCTACCGAATTTATGACCTCTCGTTTACCTTAATTAGAGGTCATAAATTTAGTAACATTTAACATACATTGAACTACAAAAACATAATTTTCATTATTATTATATTATTATAACATTGTTTTTTGAGTTATTAGTATAATTTTACATCATATCTACTGATTTTTTTTGTTTTGGTTAAAAAACTTGTAAATTTTAAGTTTTATCAGTTGTGTCGCTTTAACACGACAAATATTTATAATGTAATCTTTGTTAGTGATAAGAAGCGTGTGCTTCCTGCATATTTTAAACTCGATGGAGTCATTTTGGAGCTTTTTATTAAATAACTTTAGCTTGACCTGAGGAAGAAAGTTAGTTTACAGTTTTTGCCTAGAAAAAATACACACTCGGATCTAATCCAAAAATTCCATTTCATTCTTTTTCTATATATGGTGGACTAAAAAAGTGATCAACTTTCAATACCGTCGTTAAAGTCATTAAGAACGTAACCCGTTCCGTTCGTTAACCCGTAAAATATGAATATAGGAGTCAAGTTCAATATTACGATTAATTTTAACGAGATATTATTTCTTTTATTGTCCTTTTTTCTTCTGCATTTGTAATCCTTGGCGTTAAGAACGCAGTTTGTGTAATTAAATAGTAAAAATCACTTTTATTACTAATTTAATAAACCTTGTGAGATGCACATGTCTACAATTGTCTTCGCCACTTCCCTACTACGTGATAGTGGCATCTTTAATTTTCAATATTTTAACATATAAAAATACCATATTAAATAGAACTCGGTAAAAATACCATATTAAATAGTATTCGGAAATAATTTTTTGGAAAACCGACGTTTCAATCACTTCAGTAGTCCGTGGCCGTGGGAGTCTCTTTTATTTAAATGAAATATATTAATATATGTAAAAATCAAAGATCTCATTACATATAAATTATCTATTGATTCTCTTTTGATTTTTATGTAAGGAAATACCATTGAATTCCTTTCTTTAGTAGTTCGAATTTGGGCGTGCTTTACTATTGTTGATGTTGATTAGATAGATGGCGTGAGTGGTTAGGAAAATAATATTTAATTGTAAAGACAAAATGGCGTCGGATTTACAGTGATAAAAATAAAAGTGAATTGAAGATTATGTTAAGTAATGAAAAGAGATCGACAAAGTAACTTTAAATGTCGTTTCTTTGTTTTACAGAGCAACACATAGTTTAATTTGTCGAGAGTTCTCACAGAATTGACTAAATTGACTTATATTTATTATATATTTTTTTATACAGGAATATTTAGGAACTCGTGTAAGCTCCGCTTGCCGCGATGTTCCGTCGTCGGCCATCACAACCATATGTAAGGCAAACACCGCGGATCTGCAACTGTACTTGAGCCATGTACTTCAATCTAATACCACCCCTGAGACGATGTGCAGAATTATTGGCATGTGTAATAACGAAAAAATAGATCTTTTGTTATCGGTAAGTGATTTTTTAATTATTTTTGTATTTTTAAGATTTTAAAACTTTATTATTTTTATCTTCAATTCTTTATTCATTAAATTCATAGGTAAGAGTTTCCATTGTGAGTATATTTTAATTGTAAATGTATTGAATTAAGAAATGTTTCACAATTATTTTACCCGTTTTATGGGATTTAGTATACGTGTATACGTATATATGAGGCAATAAGTTAATTGATCATTAATTAAATATAATATATAATTCATTTTAATTTATTTTTAAAGCATATTTAAGATTATTTTTTCAAAAGCTCAAAGAATCGAAACTATAAGAATCTATTAAAAAATAAGAGGAAGGAGTACCTACATTTTTATATTCTATAATAATATAAAAACTTTTTTATAATAAATACTGATATTATTAAATCAAGCAAAGGAAGCAAGTGCTTAAAACTTTAGGGAAATAAAATTTAAACATTCTATGGACGAATGTGAAATTAATTTTAATCGTTATTTGATATTGAAAAATATAAGTAAGAAAATTACTTGAATAAATCGCTACTTGAATAGGTCGCTGTTAAATTATGCACTTTATTTCATATATATTTTTTGTCAACAGAAAAAGATGACCATAGAACCTACGAAACAAAAACGTATGTATATATTATTTTTTAAAAGCAGTTGGAATTATTATATTAATTTAGTGTTATTATCTCGACCAATATACTAATATACAATGTAAGCAAATTGATAAACGCTGTACAATTTTTTTATCATACGTAAAACATTGTTGCGCATTGGAAATATTAATAATATGGGTTTAATTCATATTAAAGATAGTTTAAAATATACATATATAAAGCTTGTTGTGGCGCAGAGGCGTGCGACAGTAAACGCGACAGGTTGTGGGTTTGATTCCCATTCGAGGAGATGTAAAAGTTTAATATTTTCATTCCCTGGGTTTGGTTACAAGGCAAAGTGCGGCGTTGAGTTCCGTCGCTCGGCACGCAATGCCTCAATTCGGCGGAAAGTGGGGAACGGAGTGTCTTAACACTAGGTTCCCGCTGCTTATCCTGCTATATGCGGGATACAGCGTGAAGCTATGTATGTAGTTAAAGAGTGTGCATTAAAGGCATCAAATTGTAGAATATAATGGTGTATTATTAGATTTTTTATCTATTTCGTATGAAATGTTTTAAGATTAAAACCATAAAAATATATAAAAAAAGAAAAAAAGCAGCTGCTTCATTCATTATCACGCATAACAAGATTGTCAGAGAGAAACCTAGTGACAAGATATTCCGCCGCTTTCCGTACTAATTCGAGACAGTGCCCAGTGGCGAAACTCAACGCCGCGCTTTGTCAGAATGGAGATAAGAAAATAATATAAATATAATCATTTCTTAATTGGGAATCGAACCAACAACCAATCGTTTACAGTCGAGCTCTATCCCACTGCGCTACGGTGGTCTCAAAAAATTCATAATAATTATTTTTTTTCAGCACATTTATTGGGAGCTACAAAATGTACGTGGGGACCTTCTTACTGGTGTAGCAATTTCAGGTAATTATTTGATATTATTTGCCAAATACATTTTAAAAATCTTTGTGAAAGTAAAAGAGTAACTTTTAAAATAGATAAGTTTTGTAAAACAGGAAACTAAAATGCACTAAAAAAATTATTACGAATAACTCAAAAACTACTAATTAGATCCTAATTAAATTTAAATGAAACTATATCAGTATCACTAGCTATCATAATAATAAAACTCATCAATATTGATTCACCCAGATCCAGATAGACCCATGTGATAACCACACAAGAAATCATATAGTCGAATCGAGAACCTTCATTTTTTAAGATCGGTTAAAAAGTAAATGCTGTCAAATTGAACGGTTATAAAATCAATACCATTGTGTTAATTATTAGGAAATATTATCATTGTATTTTAGAGAATAGTCTTTCGACATCGATTGGTGCAAAATAAATAGCGGGTCATTGCTTTGTGTATGCTATTGACAAAAGACATATTAGATTTATACTGGATATATATATATATATATATATATATATATATATATATATATATATACCCAGTATATATAGTGATTTCTTTCTAAGAAACAATGCGGTTAAAATTTTTAACGACAGATGACAGTTTAGTTTGTAAATGATATGATTAAAATGGATCTATGCTTTTCCTTGGTTGACGCAAACATGAGATTAATTTCAATATTTTTTTAATATTATTCCTTGTATATTATGTTGTCTATAATATTCCTTATATATTATGTTGCGTGGCGCAGAAGCACAAGCGTGCGACTGTAAACGCGACAGATTATGGGTTCGATTCCCGCTCCAAGAAATAAAAATTTAAAATAATATTTACTATTTTCATTTCCTCGCTCTGGTAACAAGGCAAAGCGCGGCGTTGAGTTTTTTTTTTTTCTCTACCATATCGAGACAAATTGTATCTACATTCATGTTTATAGAAAAAAAATATTATAATTTGGTAGTTTTTCAAACATTTACTACTAAACTTCCAATAACTAACTTTACGGTATGTTTTAATGTATTGTTAAATTTGTTTTGTCATTAATTATTTGTAAATCTAATATTATTTTGAGAAATAGCTTAACAATTATATACGAGTATATTTTAAAACATGTATCGGCAATCGTGGCGGATTTAGCCAGCGTTTGTCCGTAAACACGATTTTCGTATATTTTTCGATTTTCGTTAGATTCCCACTCGGGAATTGGGTTTGGGTTACTCGGGGATTCGTTAGATTCCCACTGTCCCCGTTGGCGCCTTAAAAACGCGTTATTTTAAATACGCGTAACACTTTATATAAACATGGATGTCAAACCATGGTAGTGTGTGTAACATTTATTTTGTTAATTTAATATACTTTTTATGAATTATTTTAAAAAAATATTAGCATTGTGCAACTCCTTCTCTATATAAACTATAAGTGTGCCAAGTTTCATATTCCTACGTCCGCGTAATTTTCGTAAAAAGGGATCCAAAGTTTTTGCGTCACGTATTTATATATAAATTATTTTCATTTTCTCATCATTTTCTCTCTATCATTTTCTCCGTACTTTACTAGAGTAAGATGTTGCGCGTTGTTAAGCTCCGCCACCTTAACAATCGAATTCGAGCGGAAAATCGAGAAGGGAGTATCGTGACATTAGGTTCTCTACTCACCCTGTTATATGGAATAAAGCGTGAAGCTAAAAAAAACATTTTAATTTATAAGAAAACATGTATAAGAATGTTTCCTTTAAGGTCTTAAGCTTAATTTGGCTTGTCTGACCATTGCACATTCCTACATGAATCGATTAAGATAAACTTGCTTAACTTGTATCGTTCACATAATGGGAAAATGCAAAAATATAGAGTTTCAAGTACTTATTGTATAAACATTACTTTTATTGAACAATAATAATAATAAAAAATAATTAATATTAAAAAAAATATAATAATAATATGTATAAATATAATTCTAACTTTTAATAACGACTTCAATTACAACATAATGTTAATCTTAAAAAAGAAGAAGGTTCTCAATTCGACTCTATATATATATGTACTTTCACTTTTATACAGTACTGGACGGGAATGCAAAATGACGCATCACTGTGTGCAGAGAGTGTGGTCCAAAATGACGTTCCAACAAGATGACGATGGTATTTGCAAGATTTGTAAGGACATGGTAAAACAGGCCCGGGACCAGCTCCAGAGTAATGAAACACAGGTATTTTTCATATTTTCATATATTTCCGGCATATAAAAGGATAGACAGTGAGAACTTAGTGTTAAGACACTCTGTTTCTAATATGTACTCGATTTTTTATATCTTTATTACATTTTCCACTAATTTTAAAGACTAAATGTCATATTTAAAAGTTCTCTGATACCTTCTTTTTTAAGATTAGATTAATAAGTCAAAATTATGTCAATATACGACAAAGTTGGATATTAAATAAATAATTAATGACAAATTAATAATGATATATGGTTAAGTAGAGAACGAGAGAAGTAGAGAGCGCGGACAGTGATTAGTGATTAATGCGCATTTTAAAAGGGCCCCTTAAGCCTACACGTTGTGTCTAGAGTCTGCGGCACTCTCTTAAGTCACAAAAAATGCAAAAATTCGTGATCGATTTAAACTAGCTTAGAAAGGCAAGATGCGTGTTGTTTTTCTCCCTCCTGCAAAATTTTAAAATCTGGACTTACGTTGTTTCTGTATTCACCGATTCAATTGCAATTAGTAATAAATCAATAATATTTTAACTGTAGAAAGAGAAAAACATGGTGAAATAAATGTTTGTACTATTGTTTATTGTATACTGTATTGAACAAGTTTCCTGTTGTGTGTTATGTTTTTGCAATTGATATATATATATATATATATATATATATATATATATATATATATATATATATATATATATATATATATATTATATTGTATATATTATTTTGTAATAAATAAATATCCTCAATTGTGGTAGATGTATTTGTAAGACGTAAATTAAAAAGGATGGTCATGATGATTCTTGTAACTTATTATTTTGCTTGTAATAATATGTAAGAAGATTTTAAAACTAAATCTATAGAGATCTATTTCAAAAGGTCAACTTATATAAGGCAATGACCGATAATAGCACTTTATATAAACTAGTTATTTTTCATAGGTTACTGGATATTCTAACCTCCTTTTGTTTTAATAACATAAAATAATTATTCATATCTATAATTATTAAATTTTATTGGGGTTATGAAAAATTATAATAAAAATGCAGAAATATTCAATAGCTCATTAAAATAATATAATTTTTAAATGTGTAGATAAGGAATATGACATGTATCTAAGTTCTTTGCTTCTACAAATACTAATAACTATTCATTTCGCTATTAAATTGTAATTGCTAATACTTATTCATTTGTTCAATATGAAATACACAATAGGCAGTCTGTATCGATAGTTAACTATTTCTACCACACAGCTAGTGGGTTAGGTGATATGAAAAAATATGAGATAGTTGGTATAATTAATATAAGTAATGAAATTTCATACTCTGCCACATTAGTGGTAGAGTATGAAATTTCATTGAAGGTAAAAGTTCCAAAAGAATTCCTTAATTAACTTAAACCAAATAAAAATCTATTAAGAAGCTTAAGGCCTTTTACGATTCGACAGTATTTCTTTGTTTCTGCATACCTTTTTAATGGGTGAACCAATTGTGATGATTATTTTTTATATGATTATGATAGTGATTCTGATGTCCCATTTATATTTAGTTAAGATACGACGGGGAGTTTTGGAGTAATACGTAATAATTTTACTTCTTTGTGTATCTTATTTCGAGCCAGTTTTCTTTTATTTGTTAAAATTTTTATTATTCAAAAAACCTAAGATATAAACACTAAACCAGTTTTTAATACCAAATTTTGTAAAAATATAAATTTGTTAACAGGAAGAGCTGAAAGAAGTTTTCGAGGGAGAATGCAAATTGATTCCAATCAAAATAGTCACAAAGGAATGTATCAAACTGGCGGACGACTTTGTGCCTGAATTAGTAGAGACATTGTCCTCACAGATGGACCCCACCGCTGTGTGCTCTGTTGCTGGACTATGTAATAATGCCAAAATTGATAACCTTCTTGAAGATTATGTGAGTATTATTTAATATTATAATAATATATTTTTTATTTATTATTATTATTTATGACCGAATCCGCAACGAAGAGATACTTAGAAAGACAGATACAAGCGAGAATGTTATAGTAAGAATGAAGAAGAACGTGCTCAGGTGGTTTGGGCACGTCGAGAGGATGAGAGATGAAATAATGGTGAGACAGATATATGAAACAAAGGTGAGCGGTAAGAGAGGCAGGGGGAGACCTCGGTTGACCTTCGAGAACACTTCAATGCATGAGGACCCCGGAGGAGGTTAATGACTGTGGACGAGGCGAACATACAGTTACTTTAATTTTATACTAAATTTCAGAATGCAGCGCTAAAACGCAGAGAGGGTTGCACTAACTGCCAGAGAACTGTTGGTATCGTACGAAAACGTTTCGATGCGACGAGCTATGAAGATTTCTTAGTTGGATTGCTTCAGGTATATTCAAATATTTTAATATATACATAATATTCAATAATGTTTTTATTTGATTAATTGTCAGGTGCTGCTTCCAAATGCCAAATTTCGTACTCTTCGGCCGCACAATTAAAAAAGTGATCGAAATTTTTTACCTCATATAGATTAATAAAACGTGCAATTTGCAATTATTAAATAATAATATTTTGTTCATATAAATTAAGCTAAACAGAGCTTATTAATACTGTTCAAATTGATAGTTAAAATTATACTTATAGGTGCCTAGTTGCTTACTATATATTATTCATGTACTGAATATATACTACAATGGGGATTGAATTCATAATAGAATTTATTTTTTCTCTAAATATGGTATGAAAATTAAATAATAATTTTATTAATTTCAGACATGTCAAAAAGTGGGCTCCTACTCGGATTCCTGTTCCATGCTAGTATTCAAGTACTACGAGAACATAATAGCTGCATTGAAAAAGGATTTGAACCCACAGTCCATTTGCCATATAAACGGACAGTGCAACCATCTCTACCACTCACACAACTTGTACACTTTTACTGACGAAACTAAGGACTTGAAAGCTTCTGAGTAAGTTATAAACATATACATATATTATAAGTAAAAACGCTAATTATAAAAAAAATGATTTTTTAATTTTTTTTGAGTTGAGAATTTATGATGATGTTTCATACGAAGAAATAAAATTCTTGTTCATAAATCTTTGATTTTAACTCCACTTATGATTTTTGTGGATTAACGAAATAAGCTCCAATGAAGGGTCACACTTTTGCTTAAAAAAATACATATAATATAATCCTAGTAGCCCACTTGATGCATTGCCTTAACAACATATGTGTCACTTTCTACAGAATTATTTTCGTAAAGAATATGGCAGTGTTGAAATTTTTTTTTTATTATGTATATTCAATGCATACAAAAAAATTGCTTTCCGCACCTTCTCTCCTTATATTCTTTAACTGTGCTAAATTGAATATGTCTCTCTCCGTATAATAAAAGAAGGAGTGTTTTTCCTTCATATGTTAATTTATTAACAAGTGAAAATGTTTTTTAAAGTTTGAAAATACAACTATGGCACTTTTACAATATATCACTTTTTTAATTTTCCTTATAGCGATATTCCATGTGAATTCTGTGAGCAAGTCATCGAGCACTTGCGCGACACATTAGTAGCTAACACTACGGCATTAGAGTTCCACAAGATACTTATAGGTGAGTTTGCTTTATATTTATTAATATTTACTTTGAAACTACGTCCATGGATGATTGTTTGTTTTTTATTTTTATTTTAATCGCAACTATACTCAGTTGACTCTGACCTCATATACATCATGTTAACATTCATTTACAGAAACATTTCAAGTTAAACGAACATCATAAACTATATCGATGTAAATAGTTATGGGGAACGGAATACCGACCGAAATTAAAATATTTCATATTAAGTGGCGGGACTCAACGCTTAGCTTAAAAGAACGGGAAAATGGAAATAATTTTATTCAATTAAACCGACTGGAATCGAACCTACAACCATTCTAATTTACAGTTAAATTTTTCTCCTTAATCCTTTTGCGCCACGATGGTCTCAATAACATTAACTAGAGGGCGCTAACACATTAAAACACATTGCCTTAGCAAGTGAATATCAAGGGAATAGTAGTAGTGTATCATTTTATTTAATATTATGTATTTATAATGCATAATATTAATAAAATAAATAAATGGTTTTTTCACTTCTTTATATAAACTTTAAGTATACGAGTATTACTAATTTCATAATCCGCCAACACATTTGTTCTTAAAAAAGAGTACAAACATTTTTCATTCACGCTGTATCCCGCATACAGCGGGGTAGGCAGAGGGAATCAGAGAACCTAGTGTTAAGACACTCCATTCTCTTTCAACATTTCCGTTCCCCATTCACTATATACAATAGTTATTAATTAACTATATTCAATTCTTAACAGGTTTATGCAAACAGACGGGTGAATTCAAATCTGAATGCCTTCAACTAGTGGACCAATATTCTTCAACAATCTATAACTTCTTAGTATCGGAACTAAAGGGCGCAGAACTTTGCGGTTTAATTGGAATTTGTACAAACAAAACTGAAGTAACTATTGCACCTCTTATACCAAGGGAATTGGCTGTGAAAGCTGTTAGAATGTCACCTAAACTCATTGGCCAAGATGAAGCTAATAGCTATATTACAGAGGTTTGTTTTGTAGCTCATTTTTTTATTGTTTACTAGTAAATGTATGGAGGAAGTATTTAAATATTTGATATGTGTTTTTTTTTTGTGATTTTGTAATGAAATTTGTACTCTTGTATGTAATTTGTAGTGTTTATCTTGCAATTTATTTAAAAAATTAACTGTTTTGGAATAAAGTTAAAATAAATTGCTTTTATACACGCTTTTATGATGATACATACAGACTATATTTTTATTACACAATAAAATACTGCATTAGCTTTTTGAATTAAATATTAAAATTTCAGTAAAGATTTAAGTTCTCGGTAAAGTTTATTATTAATGTATGTAAATTTCATATAAATTTATTTTTTGAAATATTACAGCACACACAAGCTAAGAAACATGAGAATGTGCAAATATTAGGCACTGAAGCAACTCAGGCTCCCGTGTTGCCTATAGAGAGGATGTTTGTATCTGCGCCCCGCTCCGATGAGTTTTGCTCCTTCTGCCAGTATTTCCTACACTATATACAAGTGGAACTAAGCGATGATAATACTGAGGTAAATTTCTTATATTTACATAATTAGAGTATTAATTAAATGTATAAATTAGTTATTTTTTTTTAACTTCACGCTGTAACCCGCATATAGCAGGCTAGGCAGAGGGAACCAGAGAACCCAGTGTTAAGACACTCCATTCTCTTTCATTCCGTTCCCCACTTTCCGTTGAATTGAGGCATTGCGTGTTGAGTGGCGGAATTCAACGCCGTGCTTTGCCTTGTTACCAAACCCAAGAAATGAAAATACTAAATTTTACATTTCCTGGAGTGGGAATCGAACCCACAAGCTGTCGCGTTTACTGTCGCACGCTTGTGCCTCTGCGCCACGACAGGCGTTAGTTAAAGTGTTAGTTAAATCTAAGTTTATTTAATTTTATTAGGTTAAACTATTCTTGGTCAATACTTTTGTTGATCAATATCTTTTTCTTTATATATTTATTATAAACATGTCATTAGATTTAAAAATGTAATAAAAATTAACTTATTCTTACATGTATTATATTGTATATATGAGTATCTATTTGAAGCGTATACGTATATGAATATATAAATAGTAATGAGTATGTGTGTGTCAGGAAGCTATAAAGAAGGCGGTGGAGGAGGCGTGCGACGCGCTGCCGCAGTCCATCAACGACGCGTGCCGCGAGTTCGTGTCGCAGTACGGGCCCGCCGTCATCGCGCTGCTCGTGCAGGAGATAGACCCCGCCAGTGTCAGTATCCCGTACATAGCAGGGTGGGAACCTGGGAACCTAGTGTTAAGACTCTCCGTTCTCTGTTAACATTCCGTTCCCTATTTTGCGCTGATTAGACGCATTGTGGGTCGAGTTGTTTTGTATGTTAGTTGCCTCGTTACCAGAGCTAGGAAATGAAAATTCTGAATATTATTTAACATTTTCATTTCCTGGAGTGAAAATCGAACCCACAACCTGTCGCGTTTACAGTCGCTTGTGCCTCTGCACCACAATAGACCTCTATACTATATTATATTTTGTTTATTTTTGTCTTTTTTTATTATAGAATTAGTAACTGTTAACCGCAGCTTCTACTACATACTATAAGCGTATAGTACGTACATCCATTAATTTGACAGCTTTGAATTAGCTAGATTTTCTTTTTATTTGACATTGCTCGTCATGTCTGTTATTTTTTGTAATAAAAAGTATTTTATATACCCTTTTTACTAACTCTAAGAATGTATACACAAAAGATTCATAACAATCTGTTGAATAGTTTTAACAACCAATAGTTTAAACAACCTTATATCCACATTTATAATATTAATAGGGATATATAGATTTATAGACAATATTAATTATATTGGATAGATGCGTTAAAAATAAATTCATTAGGAATTCATAAAAAAACTACTCGTGAGGAAATTTTAATGGAATGAAATAAAAAACGCCAGCTATAGATGTGATACAATTCCCCTCCGCCGCTGGGTAGCGTCCCGTAAGAGGCGGGTGACCCAGCATCCTAATCTGGTGGTAGGAGGTTCTTCCTCCTACTGGCTCGCCACCACTATCATGTCAAAGACGAACCGCCAAATATCTAATGAGGTGTTCAGGTTCGATGACATGTAAGGTCAGGCTTTTCCTCATCCTTTTTCCGAAAGGTGGTGGTTCCTAAGGCGGACAACCGTGGCCACTACATGGTCTTTTCCTTTTCCATCTACCCTCTATGTCGGCAACTCATTTACAACTCCTCTGGTGTAGTACATGTCCATGGGCGAAGGTAACCACTTACCATCAGGTGGTCGTTTGTTTCTTTCAATGAATAGAAAAAATCATATAGAAAAAGAAACGGTAATATACATAAAAAGTACGGACTAATTGAGAATCTCCTTTTTTGAAAGCGATTAATAAATGATTGGTTACAGGTATGCCCAGCTCTCGGCTTATGCCCTAAGACGGAAGAAGTGCGTCGTGTGGATATAAACGCTGAGAAGTCTAACTGCCCCCTCTGCCTGTTTGCTGTGGAACAACTTGAAACCATGCTGAAGAATAACCGTAGTGAGGTTGTATATATTGGTATTCATTTAATTTATTTTAGTTTTATTGCAAAAATTTTTTGCTTATTTTAAACAAATTAAATTGAAGGGTTAAGGAGTAATAAGATATAGAAAAACAGCAATGATTATTAGTACAGTAATAATGCCATTTTGTTATAATTTGGTAATTTCCCTTTATAAGCTGATTCTGTTTTATATTAAAATACACAATGCGTATGAATTATAATTTAAATATAAGAGTCAAAATATTATCAATTATTTTTAAGTGTTAATTCATTTTTGAAGGGTCGGCAACGCGTAAGTGATGCCCCTGGTGTTGCAAGCGTCCATAGGCCACGGTAACCACTTACCATCAGGTGGGCCGTGTGCCTTGTTGCCATCGTCGTGGTATAAAAAAAAAAATTATATTAAAATTAGGCAAATATTTAGAAACATTATAATTAGAACATAAAACAGCAAGGTTATCATAAGAATATAGCAGTTGTGGTTTCAACTCAAGCTACGTTTATTTTTTTTTTTATAAACAATAATATTTTTCCACACAGGACAGTATCCGTAAAGCATTAGACGGACTGTGCAGCCATCTTTCCGCTAAACTGCGCACTGAGTGCGTCGATTTTGTTGACACTTACACCAACCAATTAGTAGAAATGCTGGTAGCTGACTTAAATGCTCAAGAAATATGTGTATATCTTAAACTATGCACAGATGACAAAAAGCATTCTGACCCCTTGGCTTTGACTACGAAGAAAATCGAATCTACGACCCTTGGCCATTCGTCCATAGATAAGTTCCATGACAGTCCTATACTGAGAGGCGATAGGAATAACAGGCGACGACCGATGCTGCCTAAGTCTATGTTGGCAAATGCTGATGGTGACGTTGGTATGGAATTTATTAATAATTTAATTCTTTGAAAAGAATTACTTTATAAATGGTTTTTCTAGGGAATTCAGTATACCGAAAAAAATAAAAAAAATCTATTAAGTCAACATGATTTGATCTTACGCTTCGTAACACTAAATTGGTTTTTAATGATTGATATTGTAAATATATTCGTACCCAGCATGAATATTTATGCATTGATGATTCATAAGTTAACTTACATAATAGATAGATAGATAGATAGAAATTCTTTATTGCACACAAAGGAACATATATACTTTTTTTAAATATTAATAAGTATTAGGATTGATTAGTATATAGTGTGAATAAATGATAATAAAAAAAAACCAAGCAAATTTAACAAATTCAAGTAAAAAATTATATAAAAATAGAATTTACAAAAAACTTAAATATCTGTTCGGAAAAGTATGCATTTTTGACTTATCAACTTATTAACACATACATATATGATTGGCGATTTCTTTAAAATTAAATAAAAATCAACATTCAATCATGAAATCTATTGTTTTAGCTACCAACGAGATTCCAGATAACACAGTAAATGGCCGCCCTATTGAAATAAAACAGAAAACTGTTTGCGTTATGTGCGAGTTTGTACTCAAAGAGATTGATGACCAAATCAAAGACAAACATAATGACGTAAGTATAGCTCCTGGATCCTTAATATTTATTATTATTTTTATATTAATGTTGAAAAAAATATAAATTTATTTATAATACATCTGTTTTTATAATTTGTCCAGGTTATTAATAACCTTATATTATAGATATAGGTACTTATTTTTATTGGTGACAGATAGCTTGTATTTTTCAGTTGTTTTTGTCAACCTCATTTATTCAACAAATTTCAAATGTCAAAATATTTGCTGAACCATTGAAAATAACTAAATATATGAGAGTTACACAAATAGTTATAAAGATCAAATTAATTATTATAACACAACTGTATATAAATGAAACATATCTATTTTAATATAATATCCAAGTTTCTCATTATTTATTTTTCAATTTCTACACAGTAAGTGTTAAAAATAAAACGCTTGTGGTTTCACAGTGAGAAGATTAATCGACAATAAATATTGTATTCTATACCTGTTTTAGTTCTTTCAAAGTTTATCCATCAATAATTTTAAAATTGTGATAAAAATAAATATTAAAAACAAAAAAAAAAACTTAATTAACGTTTTTCCTTAGTTAAAAAATTAACTGTAATTTGACATTTCTAGGATGAAATCAAGAAAATAGTGCACAGTGTATGCAAACATATGCCCAAGTCGGTGCGCGCGGACTGCGACCAGTTCGTGGAGAAGTACTCCGACCTCATAATCAGTTTACTTGCACAGGAACTGAACCCCGACGAGGTGTGTCGCGAACTGAAACTGTGTGATGCCGCCTTGGACACTGTTAGAGGTGATATATGGCTTATTATTAATAATTTACTTTGTAGCCATTATTTTGATTCGGTTCGGCGGAAAGTGGGGAACGGAGTGTGTTAACACTAGATTCCCTCTGCCTACCCTACTATATGCGGGATATAGCGTGAAACTATGTATTTATGTATTTTATTCTAACACATTTTTTGATAGTCTAACGCATATCTTAGCCAGATATGGGAAACAAATGAAATATTTCTAATTTGTTTTATTTTTTATCGGTTCTGTTCATTTTTTTGGTTATTTTTATTATTATTTATTAACTGTAACGCCTGTCGTGGCGCAGAGGCACAAGCGTGCGACTATTAACGCGACAGGTTGTGGGTTAGATTCCCACTCCAGGAAATGCAAAATTTAGTATTTTCATTTCTTGGGTTTGGTAACAAGGCAAAGCGCGGCATTGGCTCAACACCGCCGCCACTCAACACGCAATGCCTCAATTCGGCGGAAAGTGGGGAACGAAATTGTTGAAAGAGAATGGAGTGTCTTAACACTAGGTTCTCAGGTTTCCTCTGCCTACCCTGCTATATGCGGGTTCAGCGTGAAGTTAAAAAAAAAACTGTAACAATAATTTCTCAGGCGAGGTTCTGGATTGCGCCGTGTGCGAGACGGTGGTGATGGCTCTCAAGAAAGTGCTCGGCAACGATAAAATTGACAGGAACATCGTACATATAGTGGAAAAAGCGTGTTCCGCTTTGCCCTCTAAATATTATAATCGGGTATTTATATTTAATATAATTTTTTTATTTAATATTATTCTCTCTTGGCAAATTATATAGAAATCTCCCTATAGAAATGTAAAGAATAAATATAAGTTTCATATATATGAATTTGTGTTATCAATAACAGTCGGATAAAAACATATAGCTTAATTCGTTAGAGCATTTAACGAATTTTAAGAGACACAGGTTCGAATCCTGCTGCATATCAATATTTATATGTTATTATTATTTTTTTTTACTTTAATACTTATTTCACTTTTTTTTAGTTTCTAGACATTGTAATATTAAGTCCTTATCCACTTTCTACACTAAATATAACACATATTATTAAAACACAGTAATAAAAGTAAAAAAAATAGTTAAAAGTTAATTTTTGATTTTTTAATTTCCTTGAATCAACACTTCGACAGTAGTTACTCTATTGCTCTATAAAAATTTTTATCTATGTATATAAAATATAATTTAATATATATTTTTAAACAAATATAACAGTGTCACACAATGCTGGAGATATACGGTGAGAGCGTGATCCATCTCATAGAGGAGTTTGGTATCAAGGATGTATGTAAGAAGATCGGCCTCTGCGCGGTCACCGACGCGGCCGTAGTGCACATGCAACATGAAGGTAATTTGTATATTGATACTATATTTTACCTTATAATGTACAGTTAACTGACTTCAAAATAAAATTATTACGAATAACTCCAAAACTATTCGTTAGTTCTTAATAAATTTAAATGGGATCATATTAGAAGCACTAGGTATTACGTAAAAAAAATATGAAATTTGGTTCACACAGTATGTGCGGTACGTAAGAAACTGTCGCATTGAGAACACCCGTCTTTTTTTAAACCGGTTAAAAATGTTTGAATTGCATACAGTTTGAGTCATATATTATTAGATAAAGTGTGGCTTTAAACTGTCAAGTAATTTCATTGTACTGTACCAATCGCGCACGGTACTTATTACTGCCCGTACAAAACTGTTTTTCATGTCCTTAGGGTCCTTAGGGAGTGTAGGGGACCACTAAGAGGGAATTCCCTGATATTCCTATGGGTACAGGGAAAACAAAAAAAAAAGTTTTAGTATTGAGATTAAGTATATAACTTAGAAATTGAAGAAGTTGATATTTTTTTAAAGATGGTAAATCCTATAAACAGTGTCCTAAAATCCACGCGAATGAAGCTGCGGGCGCGAACTAGTTATTGTATGTTACTAGAATTAAAGCTAATACAATAAATATCGGTGTAATTTGAACGTAGACAATTTCTAAGAGATAAAATTTGAAATCGGAGTACTTTTTTTTAATTCATGCCTATCGGGGTAGTCCAGCCCTAACAAGGATATCGTGTCAATGCTATAAAAAAATTGTATTGCCATGGAAAACCAATTAAAAGCAGGTCAAGAGCGTTGCCATATTATTCCTTGTAGATATATGAAGAGCAATTATGTGCAGTCGGCTATATACTAAACGCTTTCGATGGCATTAATGCATGATTGATGAATTAAATTTACATTGAATATAAAATTATTCTGTTAACTTACTGACAAAATGATTAGAATTTAAAGTTATTTTATAATTTCCAAGTGCAAAAAATTATAAAATTAGTAGGCCTATCGTGGCGCAGAGTTAGCAGGTTATGGGTTCGATTTCCACTCCAGGAAATGAAAATTTGAGATAATATTTAGTATTTTCATTTCCTCACTCTGGTAACAAAGCAAAGCGCGGCGTTGAGTTCAGCCGCTAAGCATGCAATGCCTCAATGCGGCGGAAAGTGGGGAACGGAAATGTTAGGATATTTTTTGTTTGGCTTTTTATTTTGTATGGTCATTATTGTAAAAGCTTTATCCAAATCGATAAACTTTAAATAATAACTATTATAACGTAATAAAATCTTAAAATTATAACAACAGATGCAGAATCAATAAAAGTTTTTTCTTTTTTTTTTTTTTTCAACTTCACGCTGTATCCCGCATGTTACGGGGTAGGCAGAGGGAACCAGAGAACCTAGTGTTAAGACACTCTATTCTCTTTAAACATTTCCGTTCTCTACTTTTCGCCAAATTGAGGCATTGCGTGTTAGTGGCGGAACTCAACGCCGCGCTTTGCCTTGTTACCAAACCCAAGAAATGAAAATACTAAATTTTACATTTCCTGAAGTGGGAATCGAACCCACAACCTATACGGATAATTTAATATATAATAAATATGAAAATGGTTTTTATTAATAATATTTTACTTTTTCAGGTACCGCTGCATAATTTAGAAATTTCATTCGTAATCTCTTCATTCACTTAAGTCATGATTTTTACCAAATGTTTTTTCTTTTCACTTATTAGCTTATAGTAAATTTTCATTTGTGACTATTTTAAGTTAAAATTGTTTTAGTTGGTAAGTATGTAACTCTATGTGGTTACTCATAAATAAATGACATCTTTTTTTTATTTTCTTTAATTTTATATGTATCGATTTAAATTTTAAATATCTTTAAAATTAAAAATGTTGTATTTTAGTCCTTTTGATAATTCGTTCATAATTACGTAAGTTTGTGACACGATTTAACTCGTTTTAAAATCGATTTGCTTATTCAATGACTGATTGATTTGATTAATCGATAGAGTGTTGATATAAATTTCCTTTTTTCAAATGTTAATCCACAATACATGAAATGTGAGTATCATAATAATATAAAAAAAATGTTTATACAATTCTTACATGTTAGCCTGTGATAGAAACACTTTTTTAACTAATAAACGAAATTGGGGAAAATGTTGTTTTATTTTAAACACCTTTATCTAAATCTTTAAGTAAAATACAACTATGTATTTTTAATATGACTAGTATGTATTTAGAAATTTGTATATTTAAATATGCCGAATAACTCATTAATTAATGATAAGGTTAAAATACCAAAAGCATGTTTTTATTTGTACCGCATTACATTAAAAAAAGATAAATTCAAGAAAAGAAAAAGAAATGATTATTAATACCTTATGATTAACCGTACTTAACACCTACATGGATGCATTTAGTCACACTAACTAATAGAGTTTGAAAAACGTGCATACATGTTATATTAGACCTTAATAATTAGGTTAGGCGCCTGTCGAGGCGCAGAAGCACAAGCGTGCGACTGTAAACGCGACAGGTCGTGGGTTCGATTCCCACTCCAGGTAATGGAATTTTTCATTTCCTGGGTTTGGTAACAAGGCAAAGCGCTGCGTAGAATTCCGCCACTCAACACGCAATGCCTCAACTCGGCGGAAAGTGGGGAACGGAGTGTCTTAACACTAGGTTCCCTCTGCCTACCCTGCTATATGCGGGATACAGCGTGAAGCTATGTATGTATGTAAATAATTAGGTTAACCTTAATTTATGACAATACAAAAACTGGGGTAATAATTAAAAAAAAGGAACTCAAGATATATTTATTTATCATTTAGAGGACAATGGTGTATGACATTTTTCTTCATCCCTCATCTCCTGAGCCTGAATCGCTAATTCTGGTTCGTTGGGATTGTGCTGTTTCAAATAATCGGCTAGCCATAGTAGTGGTTCTGCCGGTCGTTCGTGAGCCAGTGCAGTGAGTGCTGGTGATAGTGTAGGTGCTACATGCTTTTGTATATAGTCACCGATTTGCCATTGACGGAGCATTGGTCCGACTATCACTAGAATATAAATATAATGTTATGTACTCTATTTTAGTATATTGCTATGTGTAACCTTAGTTTTAAGCTACCTATTTTTATATGCAGATAAATAAAACAATAATTGTAGTCAGTTCAGTTCTTTAAGTATGGCGCTTCGAACGTGGCAGTTGAGCACAAATCACTTCGCCAAGCATTTGCTCTTTTTGCCTTTTAAAAAATTTGTTGAGTTATTTGAAGTGTACTAAGTATATACGCATGTATATACTTAGTACACTTCAAATAACTCAACAAATGTTTAAGGCAGGGGTTTATTAAAATTCAAAGATTTAAGGGGTCATCCCTCACCCTTTTGATTTTAGTTGAGCGTGCATAAACTATATACCCCAGAGAAATTACTAATAGTTGCCAAAACATTCTGAAACAAGTACAGAAAAACTAAAAGAAAAAATTGTATATATAAAGGTATCTATCTATATATACATACAAATATTTCATGCGGGACGAATAAGGTACAATTATTTTATTGATATATATATTATTTTTAATAAAACATGTACAGCGTTCATTTAAAACCCAATAACAGTATTAAATTATATAAATACCAATAGTTATCAACTTACTATTTGGAAAGAAGAAATGTATTTCCCTCAAAGCCTCTGCGTGATTCTCGCTACCGTGCAAAGCGTTGAAGTAGTCGCCGTAACTCGTGCGTCGACCGTAGCATGCTCGTAGACTGTCCGGCCAGTACGCTTGAGCTTCAACGACTCTGTTGTGTGGAATATTATTAGTATAGTTATATGTTATAATAAAAAATATCAATATAACAAACTTTTTTTGTCTTCCCACATTTTCTGCACATAGGATGGAGTAGACGATAACATTTATAGCTAAAAACGTATAAAAACTTCAAAACAAAGTGAAAATATTTATTAATTATATTTATTTCTTGCTTAAAGATGATTCCTAATAATCTGTAAGAAACAGAAACTTGTAAAATTATTCCAACAGCGATACTGATAAAATAATAAGTTGTAACAAGCCTATAATAATTTCAACGTAGCTCGAATCGTATCGCTAAATTACGTGACATGACGTTGCGTTAGTATATATAAAAATTATAGCTAACGTCAGTATCTTCTTGTGATTTGTACAGTACATGGCCTCTTCAATATACATTCTAAGCTCATGATTGTATAATTGTACAATTATGCCTACATACGATCAGAGCGTCTTCGTAGTTTACCATGACTTCTCTTTACTCTTGTTTTCCTAATATAAATTTTGTAACTATAATATTAGAAGGCAACCATCATATTTATAGTTAGGCACTTTGCAATTTTGATACGATCACTTGCTGCTATAATAAGCGATTTAGCATTTACATAAAAAACAAAACTATCTTTCATATACCAAAACATACACCAAACGTTTCTTTCCTTTTCTCATTAAAGGAAAGGACTTCCAAATTTCCTATTCGTCATTTGAGGCCCTTTCCGTGGAAGAGAACCTGGCTACTAGTAACACAGGCTCAGAGCTTAGCACAAACGTAAGTCTCACATAACTGTAAATTTTATACTATGTATGCCTAAATAAAGACCTATATTATTGTATTTACATTATGTTGAGAAATAAAAATATATTATTATTATTATATTAATGGATATGATATTACGTGTAAAAAAAGTTACCTCGGTGGGCCCATCAAAGTACGCCACTTTTGTATGCAGTTTCTTGCAGCAAGGACCGACGCTATGATAGGTCCGCTCGACATATGCGCTACGAGATGAGGGAAGTGTTGTCTTCCATAGTGTCCCCTATACAGTTCGGCAGCTTGCTCTGGCGTTAGACGTACTTCACGTCTCTGAGGACCGAACAATCCTATGTACTTAAGTGCTTATTTATATGTTATAGTAAATTTGATAAAATATATAGAGTAGCAGAATAACTAGAGGGAACGTAGTATTCAGACGCCCATAGTCCAGTTGTTCATTCTTTTTGAGATATTATCAGGCGACATCACGCTCAGGCTGACCACAATTTTTTTTAATATAAACATTTACCTGGCAAGAGCAAAAGCATCTCTTGTGCAACAAATTTTTACTACGTTACTACGTTAGCGTCTATAATAGTGGCTAAAGTCATCATTTATGATTATAATATTCAACACAAGGTTTAACTTAAACATACTATGTTAAAAGTAGGAAGTTTGTAAATAAAAGGCAATGTTATGCCTTCTTTTTACAAAAGCTCTTTTATATTAATAGATACTAGTGTCCCCGTTGACGCGTTAACAACGCGTTGTCTTTAGTAATGTATATATTTATTTATATGTCACTTTATATTAATATGAATGTCAAACGCATGATAGTGCTTGTAACATTGATTTTCTTAATTTAGTATACTTTTTATGCTTTTTTTAAAAAACTGTTAGCATTTTGCACTCCTTCTCTATATAGACTATTACAGAATTATATTCTGCCAAATTTCTTGCGCCTCTGTTTGCGTTATTTTCGTAAAAAGGGGTACAAAGGTTTTGCTTCACGTATAGATTACCTAATTCTATTTGTCCAAAAACACTAACAGAAATTAAAAAACATAAAACAAATTAAATATTAATTAAGCTTTAACAAAGTGGAAAAACACAAGGAGTGTTTTTATTAAGTGTATTATTGAACGAGGTCAAATAACCACAGGCACTACAAATTCTATGACGCACATATCGTGTTATATCGCAATAAACTACTTACAAGCTTACCTAATGACTCACTTCATTCGATGATTATATCGACCTCATGCTCCTAGAAATGAACTACAAATAATAATAGATCTGCTGAGATAAGCCACGCAATTTCCGGGAGTAGATACATTTTTATCACTTATTATAACTTCGCTTTTAAAACATTTAATAAATACATATATATATAGGGGGCCCGCCCTCTACTAGCTTCGCTCACTAACCCCTGCTGGCAACGAACAGAAAATAAAATTAAAACATCTACTTAAGAAGTGATTTTTTCAATATTGTTGTCAATCGTCCGCGCATCAAATCACTACCTTACGCTAATTACATTTTTATATAAAAGAATGATATATCTTTTACCTTTGTAGTACATGTATAAATGTAGTCACATCCTAATAAGCAAACGGTTTAGAAAAGAAACTAAAAGGAACCCGCTTAACATCCGTTATCCAATGTCCTGGCCGCACCGGCAAAGACCTCGGGTTCAAGTAATGAAATTATTGTATTATAATTTTTCTTATGTTTCTAAATATTTTTCTTACCATACTGTATGAATAACACTTCAAAAATAATTGACCGAAATCAAAAAGAAGTAGAGGCCGCCCGCCTTTGACCTGGTGGTCCACTATTGCTAGAGACTTAAAACAAGAAGGGTTGCCTGAACCGACAACCCAGGACCGCACGTCTTGGCGCAGAAGAGTAAGGAGACCCGACCCCAAATAATGAGATAAGGGGTAGAAGAAGAAGAGACTGTATGAATAACACTTCAAAACATGTTACACTATTTAATAAATATCATTCTCTCTTGCCAATTGATCATTTTAGGGACAACCTTTGGGTAGCGGAAGTTTGTAAATATTTCCCTCCAGAGAACATCAAAAAGGAATTTTAACAAAACAAGAAAGTCAGGTCAATAGAACAATACGTTGACGAGTCGATAGGAAGAACAAGAATATGTGTGAACATTTTCAAGCAAACTAAACGGTAAGTAGTCTAAATATAATTATTGAAGTGGTTTAATGTTTTAAATGTACAAAAAAGTCAAATTATAGTAGAAGAATCTCTCTATCTAGCCTTATCTTATCTCTATCTAGACAATAATTGAAAATATGAACTATAATTAAAATATTGATAAAAAAAAGCAAAAATTGTAAAATAATGTAGAAGTTTATATCAAGCTTAAAGCCATTTGTGAGTGCCATATACAGTAAAGTAACGAAAGCATTTCACGATATATTCTAAGTTCATAATTATATAATTACGTCCTATATACGCCTACCACGTTTTTTATATGACTAACTCATTTATTATTCCTATTATGACTCTTACTTTTTGAATAGAAATTTGTAATTTCATAACATGTGAAGTTGTCGTGGACAACCCCACTTGAAACGTCAATAGGAATATGTAATTACTTTTTTATAGATGAAGCCATAGATAGCAGCAGTGACCGCACGAAGCTGGGGCATTCGAGATCTAACAATGACAGGGTTGATATAAAATAGATTCATATTAAAAATATTTAAAACATATATACTTAAAAATTTGATATATAAATTTAAATATCCAAAAAAAAGTTCATTGAAATTGAAAATAATATCGGAAAAGGATTATTTTTTGTTTAAAACTCAAAACTTAATTTCAACTAATACCAAAGCTATCGTAATGTTTAAGCTAAATAAAATACCTTAACAATAAAGGCATTTGAAGAATAGGGCACATTCGTGCATGATATTCGAATTGTAGTATTATACAAAATTGATAACTATCAACCTAGAGGATCCAAATAAAATGTATATAGTCATTATGAAGCACTAATAAAGTAGCAACCCTAAATTTTGGAGGGCCTGCTTTGACGCGGGATAACGAACGCGCCCTCACTCTCGACTCTATTTTGCATACGCAACCCTCGCTTAGCAACGTCGCCGCCGGCCTCTGCACGGACATCGCAACCCTTTGTATCATCACATTTGATATCTTACAAAACATTCACTAAAGTTTGATGTTAAATTTTAAAATATAACTGGTTTTAAGCAGTATTTTTTGGAAATTAAAAAAAAATGGTATATGATACATGAGAAATTTATAGAATTTTTCGATAATTTATGTGCTTTAATTGTTATAAGAACCGCGACGTATAATTAAAAATAAATATTATGTAAATATATCAGGCTATACCAGTGTTATTTAATCTACATTAATAGTAATATTACTGAAATTCCATTGTTACCGTTTTTCCAATTGATATTATTTCTAATAAATTGTTTTTTTTTAGCTTCACGCTGTATCCCGCATATAGGAGCGTAGGCAAAGCGAACATGGGAACCTAGTGTTAAGACACTCCGTTCCCCACTTATTAATAAATTGTTACGTTTATTTTATTTCGTTCGTCCTCCGTCTGGCTCGCGACCACTATCATGTCAAAGACGAACCGCCAAATATCTTATGATGTGTTCCGGTTCGATGGCATGTAAGCCAGGTTTTCCCATTCCCACCCATCCTTTCCCCAAAATGTGGTGGTTCCGAGAACGGAATACTACAATGTCCTCCTCTTCCATCTGTATCCTCTAGGTTGGCAACGCATCTACAACATCTCTGGTGTTGTAGATGTTCATGGGCGAAGGTATCCACTTACCATCAGGTGGTCCTTCTGCTCGTTTGCCATCCATTATCCATAAAAAAAAAAATATGGATTGCGTCAACATGGTGCACTTGTGAAACGTCTGAGTGCACACGCGAGAAAACCATTCCACTGAACTGTGGAAAACATATTTTAGCTTTCTCGGTCTAGGTATACAAAACAAGGTAAACATGTAAATATAATTAGTAGAGATAGCAGTTCCTAAAATAAGCAGAATGTTGAGACCTGAGTGTCTTAACACTAAATTTTTTTCGGTTTGTCGCGGTAAATGCCTTCACATTTTTTATATTATATATCCTTTTTACTTTACTCTGTGTCTTTAACACGTGAAGTAAAATAAATTACCTATATAAAAAAATATATTTATACGTAACTGTTAAATAAAATATTTAATTCTATATCAATATTGCAAATTTCCTGAAATATATTATAGATTTCGCAAATAACAACAGCCATTATATCTCTGTTATTATTGAAATTCCAATAAACAGTCATTTGAAGCGTCATTTGTACTTTATGAAACATTTTAATGGAACGATAAAAAAGCCATTTCGTAGATAAACGTATTCGATTATTATTATCTATATGCATATAACAATTTTTAATACGCTTTTATTAGCTTGTATCTATCTATCCATGTGTATAGGAATTCATTCGGGTGGAAAGCTTTTTGATTGAAAATTTGCATGCGTGTCCGGTGTCCGATGTTAATATAACATTTTCATAGCATGAACATTGTCTTTATCGTTATAAAATAAAAAAATATATGAACTGAAATTTGTTCGCATCAACAATATGTAGGTATTCTATTTTGCGTAGGCCGTTTACAAATATTTGTAAATTATTTTATAAAACTTGTACGGTCCTGTTTACAACAAAATTATATTCAGAGCGAGAGTCTTTTATTGCTATTATAACTTATAGATTGTAATAATTTAAATGCATTATAATTAAATAATCATATGTTGATTAATAATATTTTTCCATAAAACACTTTTAGTCGATCTAACCAGTGTGGAGGTACCACCCGCTCACCCATATATTTCTCTACCTCAGAACAGCTACGCAATGCCACGGCCACTAGGCTATTCACAATACATACGTACTATGTACGTACCACATACATATTGAATTGCACTTTTGCATTCTATATATCGCTTATAGATAATTGTTAAAAATAATTATTTGGATATAATGACAATGCCCATTATTAGGAAATATTTTCAAAGGATATATAGTTTTGTTGTTTTGCTTCTGCATTTAACGAGATAGAAATATCTCATTCCTTTACAGATAGTTAGCAGGGTGCAATTTTTTTAACCATAATGGTGAATAAACATTTCTTTCTTTTATTTGAACGAATGAACGTACATATATTTGTATATATGCTGAAATAGAAATAAGTCTAAAATCAATAATTGAGAGAAACGCTATGAAGTTATCTTTATATTTAAGAAAACAAAGTGGGGAACGGAAATGTTATAAAGAGAGCGGAGTGTTTTAACACTAGGTTTTTCCTCTGCCTACTCTGCTATGTGCGGGATACAGCGTGAAGCTAAAAAAAATGCTGAAATTATAAAGCTAGTTAGCACCGATGAAAGAAAATACATACATTGAAAAATAAACTAGAACCATTCCACACTGATAGACAAACGTTTTGATGAAAAAGCT
The DNA here is from genome assembly GCA_033558755.1 of Philaethria dido. Lineage (NCBI taxonomy): Eukaryota > Metazoa > Arthropoda > Insecta > Lepidoptera > Nymphalidae > Philaethria > Philaethria dido. The sequence continues at coordinate 182,835 of JAKGSA010000093.1, read as the reverse complement.
TAACATCTTCTTTTTATTTATTTATATTAATTAATTAATTTAAATAATATTTGTCGTTTACTCACTCACTTTTACCTAATACCTCATAAACTGAAAAGGCGCCATCGTGGCGCGGCGTTGTGTTCCGCCATTTAACACGCAAATGTCTTCAATTCGAGCGGAAAGCGGCCAACACAGTGTTTATACACTAGTTCTGTCTAACTAGACTGCTATGCGAGATAATGTGTGAAGCTATAACAATCTAGTAACACACAGTACCTACTACTTTTATGTTACCCTCTTTTGCATTTTCAACAAATAAAAGTCAATCAAATAATACTAACAGCAAGTATTATAAAACCATTATCCCTTATATGGTTCTCAATATCTTCGGCGTTTTCATAAGCTTCCGGCTTAATAATAGCCAATGTCCTTTCCGAGTACGAATGGTGATCAGCATCGGAATCAGACGAAACGATCGACATTTGACCTTTTTATTATACCTCTATGAGTTTAAAATTATTTTGTTTTAATATTTTGAGTAGACATATATTTATAATATGACACAGCTACATGACGTAAAGTTAGAAAGAATATTTAAAAATGTTATAAATACTTTTTTATTGCATATAATAATTATTGAAAAATAATATTCATAAGTTATACAGATATACTATTAGAATTTCAATTTAGTAATGCCTTAGATCAAACAAACAGGAAAACTAGGTCATATTAATGATGTCGTATCAAGCACATCAAAGCTAAGTCTAATATGGCAAGGAAATTTCCAAGTAACCTTCGATCCACTATCGGTAATGTTTGCTGAAATGTTAATATATTGAAGGTATATTATTGAACTACTTGAAATCATGAAATATTATTATTTAAGATGTTTTATTATATGTTGTATATACAACTTTTGTATTTATTATTTGTTTTCTCGTTAAGATTTAAAAAAAAAAAACAGCTCCAGTATTTCCCGCATAGCAGAGAGAAACGTCACTTCGAGAGAGAAACGTCATTTCAATTTTTGACTTATTAATTTATTATAACTTATTTTAATTTATTGGGACATTTATGCGTGATTTTTACGGATAAATATTGTAGTGCTTAATTTCAAAGCTTGAAATATGACAAACACAAAAATATTTTCATACAATATTTTTTTGTTTCATTATAATATTTCATCTGTTAATAGTTTACTTCCAAGTTCATATCATAATATAATAGCTCGTTATATATTACTTATTAGTTATATCAATAAGATCTTCTCATACATGAAATTTATTACATCTAAAAGACATTAAGTTCCTTTCCTTTGTCACAACAACATAAATATAAATTAAGACGTCATAATCAATACGGACAATCGGCAATTGCAGACGGGAAAACTGGCACGCATTTTCCGGCGCGTCCGAGCCACCCTCCGCGCGTGGAGTCGCGGGGGGGCGGCGGGGCGCAGAGGGCGTAGGGGGCGAGGGGGCGAGAGGGGCGAGCCGGGAGCGCAGGGCCCAGTGCCCCCCGAACGCAGCGGCGGCGCGACGCCTCCCCGAGAGCCCGCGACATGCGTTGATGTCTCCCGCCACCCGAAAACCACCGCCGTATACATGGACAACTCCTGCCTCCTCGACCTCCTCATCAGGTGCTTCGCGATGACCGAGCCCGAGGACCTCAACTTCACCGCGTTCACCGACCTCTGCCGCCTCTGCTCGCTCAAGAGCGGGCCTCGCCTTCACATATTCGATAAGGAGTCCGAGCAGCGGCAGATTCTATTCAAGCTGCGAACCTGCTTACCCACTATGGTGAGTTTTGTTTTTATATTGTTAGTTTCACTCACCTTTCAAAATTGTGAACATAAAATCATACGCGGGTGTACGACTAAATGTCAGGGTAAACATGGTGTTAGAAGTGAGGTGCAGTAATGTAGAGACGTGTCGACTGCCGTAGCCTCGTAGGCGCACGCGCGCTACGTGCTACGAACATCATAACAACATGAAATACAGAATTGCTGAACAGGAACACGATACCTGTTGAACGCTTAAGTAACATCCTATGAAAATGTAATATTATTTTATAATTTAGTAAGAACTAATCTTAGCTGAAAATAAGTGAATAACAATTTACTATTGTAGAACAGTACACTATAAAGGCAAATATTAGTATCTTATTAATATATAATATATCCATAAAATTTAATTCATAGATTAGTAATTCATTAAATTTTATGTTCTAATTTACGTAATGGATTCCTCGGAAATATACCTAGAGGCATCTAAAGAGATTATTATTTCAATTAATAATTTTATTCATCGTATGTAATATACAATGTTCTTAGTTTATACTAAAATTAAAAATATGCTTTTTTAACCTTATTTAGATATCGTGATTAGAAAGAAAAATCCTAGTAACATTTTATTGAATAAGTTTTGAAATCAATAATTATAAATAACATTATACTTCGTGTATTTAAAATGAGTTAAAGATATTACAAGGCCATATTTGGGATATATATTTGTTATTATTTATCTCTATTTTAACGAAGTTAAGCATTTATTTAATTAATTTATATTGGCGTTTCAAATGTTTGTATTACGTTGAAAACAAAAAGTACAATAAATAAGTATAGTTCAACTGTATTTCAATACAAGATTTCAATTGAAATATTTTATTAGAATTACCTTTTTTTACATATAGATTGCGCAAGACAAAGACTCAATATTGTTTAATTACCCTTAACTTAAATCGTTTGCAGTCAATGCCGGGCAAATACGATTATATAACGGACGTTTACGCTCTGTTGAAGCACTTAAGTTATAAATAGTATACTTAACTGTATTATAAACACTACAAGATTCATGTGCTTATTTATTTTAATTTTTTAATGTAAATATCCTGATTAGTGCACCGCCTACCACTACTTTATACAAATCCAATATCCAAAGGTTGCCTGGAAGAGATCGCTTTAAGCGATAAGGCCGCCTTATTGTACGCTATTACTACTTCTATGTTATTTGTTTATTTGTGTGCAATAAAGAATATTTGTATTTGTATTTGTATTTTTATTAGTTTTCCTGATCACATATATGAATACATAAATTATTTAATATTGTTAAGTATACATTAGCGTAAATAAATTTTATGAAATAATAGCTTATATATAAATAATACGTTCTTAACATCTTTACAAGCAGTTTTACATTTAATTTACAATTTTGACTATTCTTTACAATATATATAACTAAGGAATAAACGAAACTTGAAGAAATACAAGCTTTTCAAATTATTAATTACTTGTTTATTCTATTCCTTTTATTATCTGTCGTAATATGACATGTTGGTGAAAACTTGAAACCGCGCTTTATTTTCAAACAAACCAGAATTAAATGTATACGTTTTAAATATATACGTTTTGTGGTGTCCTATTTATATTTCATGTTGTGTCTTAACAAAAAAGGTCTTTCTATTTTTAAATCGTTAATCTAGTCTTTGTTTGGTGGTAGGAGGTTCGTCCTCCGTCTGGCTCGCGACCACTATCATGTCAAAGACGAACCGCCAAATATCTTATGATGTGTTCCGGTTCGATGGCATGTAAGCCAGGTTTTCCCCTTTCCCACCCATCCTTTCCCCAAAATGTGGTGGTTCCGATAGCGGACTACTACATTGTCCTCCCTTTCCATCTGTATCCTCTAGGTTGGCAACGCATCTAGTACATCTCTTGTGTTGTAGATGTTCATGGGCGAAGGTAACCACTTACCATCAGGCGGTCCTTCTGCTCGTTTGCCATCCGGTATCCATAAAAAAAAAAAAAAGTCTTTTAAGTGTTATATTCTCGTTTTTAACTGACCAATCTCCATTGTGTCTTTTCCATTCTACGTGACATTCACGAAGTAAATTGTGCTGAACTTGTACGTCATAAAATTAAAAACAAAACAAATAGAAGTTTATATCACAGAGGTTCATACAATTCAACATTTTGCTCAAAACAAAATATAAGTTCCGGCTTAATAAATATACGTCACGTTACCAGCTTTATTAATTTGGGATAAGTGGATGAATGAGGCGATGAAAAAGCGATTGTGGACGATTGATTTCATCGCTTCCTTGAACTGACACAATGCCTACTTGCCTAGTGATATTAAAAATGTAAATGTAAGTTTCTTTGTAAAGCTTTTACGTCAAAGTTACTGTGTCGATTATCATAGAACTTTATAAACATATTCTTAAAGATATTAAAAAGGACATAGGCTAATTTTTATTAAAAAATATTTTTTTAATAACAATATTTTGGCAAACATGAAATTCGTGAAAAAAATCAAAATGTAGCAATTTTAAAATTTAAAATATCGCTTATGCACACTACACTACAGTATGTAGTATGGACTGCCGTTGTCTACGCGAGGCACGACTAACGGCTAGTGTAAAATTTTAATTATTTCATTTTAACTACTTTTAATTGTAATAATAATATTATAGTAAATCTATTTTGCTTCCTTTTTTTTTCTTACTACTTGTTATTAACATTCGTAAATTATATCTCTTTCACATATCATATGGATTATAAAATGTAAGGAAAACGTTGATTTAAAAAAAAAAAACTTTTTATTATTATCCCTGGGAAACATTGTAGGTTCTCAAAATGACGCGGAACAGACACTTAATTGTAGAATATTAAAACGAAAAATATGTTATATGTGTGATTTTAAGCATTTCAATTTTTATCATCAGTATTAGTTTGGTGTTCAAGCTTAAATAACATCGGAAAAGTTCAATTTTAAATTAACATTTTACATTACTTTATTTTATGTAATTACTACTGTTGTAAAATATCCTTAGAATTGTAGGTTCTGGGTTCGATTCCTACTCAAGGGTATGATTATGTATAAATTATTTTTCTACTTTGGTAAAAAAAAGCGCCAAGTTGAGTTCGGCCACTTAGCACCCAATGTTTCAATGAATGAAAAAATGCGCCGAATGGAGTGCCTTAACTGTAGATTCACTCCGACTACCTATAATGGGATAATGTATGAAGCTGTGTGTATTCTTTTAAAACACACAGTTATTCACTAATTGGATAAATATTCTGATTATACATATAATTTAGGACATTTCCGATAAATATATGTACGTACGTACGTACATATATATAAACTATATTAAAGGCCTGTCGTGGCGCAGAAGCACAAGCGTGTGTGTAAACGCGACAGGTTGTGAGTTCAATTCCCCCTCCAGGAAATGAAAATATTAAATAATATTTAATATTTTCAACAGAGCGGTAAGCTCTGGTAATAGGGCAAAGCGCGGCGTTGAGTTCCGCCACTCAGTACGTAATGCTTCAATTCGGCGGAAAGTGTGGAACAGAAATGATAAAAGAGAACGGATGTCTTAGCACTAGGTTCTCACGTTCCCTCTGCTTACCCTGCTATGTTCGGAATACAGTGTGAAGCTAAAAAAAATATTAAACATTTGAACCTGCGACTTTCATGCATTTTTTACAAAATTGAATAGTCTTTGGATAGATTTTCTATTAAAATCATGGTGTAATGTATATCCAGCAGATATCGAAGGATGACTTTCTGCCGAAGAAGATCTGCGAGCGGTGTGTGACGAGGCTGGAGCAGCTTTACGAGTGGCGACAAAGTTGCCTTAACACCGACTCTGTGCTGCGAAACTATGCTGAATCTATGAGAATCGTCACTTCAACCATTAATTTTCAGGTTAGCCTTAATAATACCTTAAAGTTAGTTTATGGCCCATAATAATTTGACCTTTTCACTGACGGGTAGTCACAGGGATAAAGCATGAAGCTAAGTTTATGTTTGGAATAACCAAAATCAATCCTTGATTTTCTTAGTTAATAGAGTACTATTAAATTAAAACAAAAATATTTAAATATCATATATGTACATGTGTTTTCATAATCTTCACGTACTCACTATCACATGGGATAGACTGAGAAACTTCTGATAAGTCACTATGAAACGCACTTTCCGCCCATTTTAAATACAAAATTAAAATTAAAAAAAAAATTAAAATATTATTTATTCAAATAAGCCATTACAGGCACTTTCGAATCGTCAATTGACATAAATATGTCAGTGTTGTCAGACCTACTGCAAGCTACCGGTTTAGAAGGCAAGGCTGAGAAAAACCGGATACAAGCGGTGAATTTCTTTTAAATATAAAATTGCCCTAAGTGGAAATCGAATAAAACCTGCATGTACAATCAGATATTACCCAATTGCTCTATGATAGCGTTACAGGAGCTTCATAAATACTAGTGGTCCCGGTGACGCGTTAACAACGCGTTGTCTTTAGTATGTGTATGTCACTTTATATAAACATGTCATGTCAAACCATGATAGTGTGTGTAATATTTATTTTATTAATTTAATATACTTTTTATGCATTATTTTAAAAAATATTAGTATTCTGCACTCCTTCTCTATATATATAACTATATATCTATATACGTGAAGCAAAAACTTTGGATCTCTTTTTATGAAGATGACGCGGACGGAGGAGCATGAAACTTGGCACACTTATAATTTAATAATAAATATAATATTTTTTTTATACAATGCATATAAAGTATATTAAATTAATAAAATAAATGTTACACACACTACCATGGTTTGACATCCATGTTTATACAAAATGACATATACATTACTAAAGACAACGCGTTGTTAACGCGTCAACGAGGACAGCAGTAACTACAAGTGTGCCAAGTTTCATGCTCCTCTGTTTGCTTAATTCACGTAAAAAGGGGTACAAAGTTTTTGCTTGACGTGTTTTTAGATATAAAGTTATTCATTACTAAATGAACCGAAAATTTACAAGTATAATCCTAGATATAATTTAAAGCACTCTAATAAATTCAAATTATCCGATCTCATAATAAATTGTTCTTCTCAGTATAGCCAGTATACATATATTTAAGGCTATTTTAATATTCATTAAATATGAATTTTAAACAAAGAAGCTCCGTTCAGTACAAAGGCTCTTAATATCGTCGAAATACAAACAATACACTAAAGTCTAAAACAAAGGCATCAAGGAGATTTCAATATTATATTAATATTTCTCAACATGAATAAGAAAATTACAATAAATGTATTTAAAAGTATATTAAATTTATTAATAATATGTACCTACTGTCTGTTTTAGTCAAAGATATTAATTTAAATTGACACATGTGGCCATAGATATAATATATAGTTATGTATATAAAATATCTTAAGAAAACACCTACATCGTCGTCTAATCTAACTTTCTGAAATTAAATATTAAAAAATAGAAAAACAATTTGTTATATATAAACTTTTTTATCAAATATACGCACTTATCATATAATTGAAATTATTATGAAAACGCTACGCAAATGTTATTATAATTAAAATGAACTTTTTTAGGACACGTAAACATTATACACATATATTGGTGAAATGATAACCTATCGTGGATAATCAATATCAATAAAAAAGTAACACTATTCGATAAAAATATCGATTAACACATTGACACGTTTATTAGAAAGTAAAGTGAGGGTAAAGCTTTCTTTAACAATAACAAAATAATTATTTAAATTATGTTGCTTATAATTAGATACAAAAATAGACGTCTGTCGTGGCGCAGAGGCACAAGCGTGCGACTGTAATCGCGACAGGTTGTGGGTTCGATTGCCACTCCAGGAAATGTTGAGTTTAGTATTTTCATTTCCTGGGTTTGGTAACAAGGCAAGGCGCGGTGTTGAATTCCGCCGCTCAGCACGCAATGCCTCAATTCGGCGGAAAGTAGGGAACGGAATTATTGAAAGAGAACGGAGTGTCTTATCACTAAGTTCTCAGGTTCCCTCTACTTACCCTTTATGTGCGGCATACGTCGTGAAGCTAAAAAAAATAGAATTATACAGTAGCTGAGTACAACACAATTTTAAGATTGTTGTGATATTCGTCAACACCGTTTTGGCGCAGTAAGAATGTATTTGATTGTACACGTGATGATTATAAGTTCGATTTCCACTCGAGAAAAATAAATATATCCATTATTGTTTCACACAATGTTAGACTCACAGAGTAGTGTACTAAGTATAACTTATATGATACGGAAGACGAACTAAGAGAAAACTAGTTGTAATTAAAAAATCATAATAATAATAAATGCATTCCTCATTATACCTATCAAAATTTACCAAATGTACATATATAGATTTAAGAAGGAAGGTAGGTATAGAACTTGATGATAAAAATAATTTCAAACGGTCTCTGACGCAATAAAAATGTGTAGTGCTTCCCAAATTTAAACAAAGAAAAGCGTGGACTATTGAGTTAGCGACAGTTAGATGAATTCCTATAGATAAATCTTGTTCCATTAGCTATGTGCTGTAACTTTATCTGAAAGATACATCATTAGGAGATTTAAGTGCTATTGAATTTATTTTCAAATAGAACAGCATGTTTTCTTCGCTTAAATAAAATACAAATTAAAAAGTGTCCTTCTGAACCAATAACTATTATATTCAATTTGTGAATAGATTAATAATTTAGCAACCATTATGCAAATATAGCTCATTGTATTGTATGGTAGCATTTACCTGTATTTGCCTTATAATTATATTGCGGAAGAAACTTTTTAAACGTTATATTGTTTGAGTTATATTTATGCTTGATCTATGGGAAATTTAAGATAATGCTTTCATTTATTATTAGTCAAATGCGTTAAATATATAATTTTTATATCATATATTGATTATTGTTCTTCACTAAGAATGAACTGCCATGTGATAAAGTAATTCCTCATAAAATGCTACAAAGTCACCGATGTCGAGTAAACGTCAAAGGCACAATGGTTGTTATGTGCCGGCTCGCGGGCGATGCATGTCGCGAGTCGCGGCCCCTCTATCGATCCAGCGCGCCCGGCGCGTATCGACCCTACTCCCACAGCACAAAGCACGAACGAAAACTGACTTTAGCCCTTAAGAATAAAGTCCAAGATTCACTTCAAAATGTGCTAAAAACATGGACACACGATTTCCAACTCAATAAAAGCGTATCACGAACCCTTATCGAATATCCGCATTTTGTCTTACGCGATCATGAATTATACACCCTAATAGGATAGTCATAAGGTTGTCATCGGAAAGCGATACAATAAGTCATTCGGGAATACATTTATTGGGTACGCATGTCCAGTAACTCTTTGATATCGACTCATAAAATTTACTTCCCTCGACAGGAGTATCATTCTACAATTTAGTCGGGCATTGTTTTTGATTTCTTTTATCGTATCCAAAAATATTATATAAATAGACCTTGAATGCATACTAATGTAAGGGTGTACATGCATTGGAAGCAAGGTCGAAGGCTGGCAGTCACCCTGCTCGGGGGACTGTTAACCCTGACCTAGCGGGGTGAAGGATATTCCTACTACGGCCTCCCGCCTCCCGGTGGGGACTGTACTACCCCAGAGCATCACTGACGATTCAACCTTCTCTACTATCGTGATGGATGATCGAAACAGACGCATCATGCAACACTCATAGTCTTTTCGTCTACCTATGACGACTATTAAGTAACCAATTTATTTGGTTATCTTTTATAGTTATTTTGACGATATTATATTTTATACTGTAAGATTCTATGTTAGTAATATTTTACAATCTCCGGTTTGTATGTACATATGTAATATAAAACAGCATTATGATGATTAACAATCTGTATAAAGAAATAATTAATAACGACAATATATTTTTAAAGATTTTTTTAGATCGTAACAAAACTATAACATTTTTATAAAGTTATCAATATGTAAAAAAGTATAAAGTGTTGAAATGAAACAAAAATATAACTAAATATTATAACAGAAATTTAAATAACATTTCGTCTGGAATGCCTAGCTCCCCTGTAAACCCCCTGAAGTAACCCTTGTATGGAACGAGGGGGATGCTCTCCAAGAGAGTTTGCGTTACCCTTGAATTTTAAAACACATGCATCCAGACGCAGACGGTGCATGGTTGTAAGCGAAATGCATGGTTGTAAGTCTAGAAATAAATATAATAACAAAAGCAATTACTTATATTAATATATTCATAAGTATGACAACTTGAAGTAACGGTTATGGTGTAATCATATTAATAGTAATAAACAAATTTGTAAAAAAATAATCAAGGCCATCGTGGCGCGTGGCAGCGTCTAACTATAAAGATAAGTAGTCGGTCTGATTCCTATTAATTTATTTTAATTTTCCCGATTAGGGCTCCATCCAAAGGCGGCGTTGATTCGCGGCATTGAGGCGTTAAATCAGCAACGTCTCAAATTCCGACGGAAAATATACAACTGAGTGTCTAGACACTAGTTTATCTCAGGTTATGCTGCTATGTGGAAAAAAGGGTAAAACAGGAAAAAAATGTATCTCTTGAGGCATACCAATGTATGGTAGGCTAAGTCACCTACGTGGTAGATATGTTGTGATTCTTGAAAAATAAACCTCCTTCTAAATTTTTATTCTAATGTTATACTTAAGCTTTAGCTATCCTTAACAGTATAAGAGAATGGGAAATTTAAACGGACGCAAACAAAGTCTTATATTGCACAATCACACTGCGTCTTGGACAAGAATAAGGCTCACTCGCTCGGAAGATAATACGAATATCTCCGACAAATAAGAAGTTACGTATACGTAACAATATATTTCTTATATTTTCCATCCCAAACTTCAAGTTAAAAATTATTTATTAATAAAGAATTAACTTGAACTCTATTAAAATAAGTTAAAAAAATATATATAAGATTTGTACATAAAGGTTATGAAAGAAATTTATTTTATCATTTTTCGAAGATCATCGATCGATTTAAAAAATGGAGATTCTGAATTCAACTGTATATATTTTATTTGTGTAACTTTTTACTGGGTGAACCAATTTTGATTATTCTTTTTCATATGATAGCTAGTTTCACACTTAAATATAATTTTACAAGATGAAAAATATTAATCTTGAGAAAAAATTTGGACATCTATCTATATATGTTAAGTCCTATATTATTTAAAATGCCGCCTGACATTTAACAAAAGATTTTTTCGCCAAAGTTTTTTTATTTAGCTTCGCGCTGTATTCCGCACGCAGCAGGGTAGACAGAGGAAACCAGAGAATTCACTTTTAAGGCACTCCGTTCTCTTATAACATCTCCTTTCCCCACTTTCCACCGAAATTAAGGCATTGACGCGCTTTGTCTTGTTACCAGAGCGAGGAAATGAAAATACTAAATATAATTTAATATTTCCATTTCCCGGAGTGAGAATCGAACCCACAACCTGTCGCGTTTACAGTCACACGCTTGTGCCTCTGTGCCACGACAGGCATCGGCCTCGGCAAACTTTGTTTGTTTATAAAAATAATATTTAATTCTTGTAATTTTTTGTTAGACACAGAAAACAAGTTAACGAAAAGTAATTTCTCTCGTAAAATTATATGAGTACTGTACCTTTGCGACCTTACAATGCGTACAACCGCGAACAAAATGTATAAGAATAGACCAAGTTGATTCATCATTATTTACTTGTCCTGTTAAAAAATTCAATAAGTAAACCAGTTCATTAAATATTATTTTTTTAGCTTCATGCTGTATCCCACATATAGCAGAGGAGGCAGAGGGAACCTGAGAACCTAGTGTTAAGACACTTCGTTCTCTTACTACACTTCCCTTCCCCACTTTCCGCCATATAGAGGCATTGCGTGTTGAGTGGCGGAACTCAACGCCGCGCTTTGCCTTGTTACCATACCCAGGAATTGAAAATAATAACATTTCCTGGAGTGGGAATCGAACCCATAACCTGTCGTGTTTACATATTTTTTTAACTACTTTCCATACATATTCATACTTAACACAAAAGTATTTTTTAATTATAAAACCTTCATAATTCTAATCAAACAGGTAAATATCCTGGCGTAACAGTTTGAAAACTGCGCGGTTTATGATTTTTTGTTTCCCAAACTAATTAGGGACATTAGACACGCAAGCTGGTCCCCTTGCCTTCAGGAATTCAGGTGGATGGAAGGGAAAGTGTAATCGATCGACGTAACGCCAATGCCTGCACTTAGTACATAGATACGGGGGAGAGTGCGCGTCTTAACCATGACTTTAACCTTGACAAGACAATCCTTACTTCATTTTTGTGAATCCTCAGATATGAATTTATAGTGAGTTTTCGTGATGGAGATATTATTGTCCGAATTTTTTGGTGTAAGTTTTAATTTTTTTTTTATATAAAATATCTTATATCTATTGCTATATGTATCTGTCTCCATTATATATTTTTTTTTAACTTCACGCTGTATCCCGCATATAGCGGGGAAGGCCGAGGGAACCAGAGAACCTAGTGTTAAGACACTCCATTCTCATTAAACAATTGCGTTCCCCGTTTTCGTTATCTTATGACTGTATCATGTAACTAAAGAAGGTGAACATATATGAACTGTCATAGTTACTGTGTAAATACAATTTGCAATTTTACCACAATTTCAATTATTCTTTGTCTTTTTCATAAAAGTCTAAATAAATTAAATGCTTAAGGTATATAAAATACGAAAGCATAGTCTAAGAGACATGTCTTATACAATCGCGTCGGGAATGTCATAGATGTAAAGAACATTAATTACTTTATCTTAGCTTACCTAAGCTAGATCTAAAAATTCATATCAAATCTTAGAAAACTAACATGTTTTAGCCCAAAAATAAACAAAAACTTAGTCATCCATATAAGGCAAATAATATATTCATTTATTTTTTTTTTAACTTCACGCTGTATCCTGCATATAGCAGGGTAAGCAGAGGGAACCTGAGAACCTAGTGTTAAGACACTCCGTTCTTTTTCAACAATTCCGTTCCCCATTCATTTATTATTTATACGTATAAATATTTAATATAACATTTATTTATTCTTTACCCATAGTTATTGTTAATAACAAAATAACAAAACACGTACATACAATATGTGAAACACAAAAAGCAGTTCTAATCGCTAATCAGCGGTTTCTTCCAGACAAAGTTACGGTTAGGGGATTTGTAAACTTATACAGCGAAGGCTAATATTAAATAGGCAAATATATTAAATATTCATATTTTTTTTAATTTTTTTGCTTCACTACATAGATAATAATATTTGATATATCTACGTGACAATAATTCAGTTTGATATTCAAATTCAGCGGCACTTATTTCACCCTTGTTGTTTGGGCCCCTGTTAGGTAAGTTTGCTTTTAATCAGTGCAGAAGTGATAAGGCACCCCACTTCGACCCTTCTTTTATCTTCGAGGGGACTTTCTCAAACAATGAAAACGCGGATTCAGATCATTCACGTGTACATGATAATGTGGTATAGGCGATATGGACCTTTGAGAAACGTGTAGGTGGCAAATTAAGAAACAGATATGTTGTAATACATAAATAGATCAAAGAAAAAAGATTTTAATCTATCTTATAGAAAAAATTTACTCTTATTAGTGTAACGGTATTGCGCGAAAGTTAGTTAACTACCCACTTTTTGAATTTAGCTCGACACTCTTATTCTCTTCATAAACAAAATTAAATAGTGAATTGGGCTAAATAAATATATAGCTGAAATCTTTAGAGTTTATTCGTCATTATTTTTAGTCATTAGATAGGTTTTTATCACACAAAAAGGAACGTACGACACAACTGTATAGTTCTAAGCCGATAAATGAAATCTCCTTCATTGTATACTTCCTTTTCTTCGTAACAATATTTCCCTGGAAATCTATTAGGTCCGCTTCCCCGTTTTTCGGCCGGTCGTTGAACCCACCCCTTATCAAATTTGAGCAATTAAGCATAGGGTGTTCATATTCGTGTTATGGAATGAAAGTCGGCTGTGGGGGACCGTTCTCACTTTCTGCGGGGTGAATGCACCAGGGGGCCTCGGGGGTGCCTCCCCAGCCCTCCCTCCGACCGCATCAAAGACACTCATTGAAGGCGACGGAAAATAATCTACAGACGAGTCTGACAATACGAAAAATTGCAAAGAGAAAAAAAAACATATTTGCGCTTTAAATATACTTATTGATACTTTGTTTTTAAATTATTAAAAACAAAGTAAAAATCAAATATAGCAAATATTTAAAGAAAAATTTAAATAATCAAAGTTATAGTGGTAATGGAATACTTTAATAAATATTTAATTCTGTTACCAGGATGGCACGGTCAATATGGATAAAATGACAGAAGCACAAAAAACAGCATACTTAGAAGCGCATGTAGCGGTGCAGCAACATATGGCTCAGGCTGCTGCTGCTGCGAGACGTGAACAACAACAGCAGCAGCAGCAGCAACAACAACAACAACAGCAGCAACAACAACAACAGCAACAACAACAGCAGCAGCAACAACAACAGCAGCAGCAGCAACAACAACAGCAGCAGCAACAACAGCAGCAGCAACAACAACAGCAGCATCAACAACACCAACAACAACAACAGCAGCAGCAACAGCAACAACAAGCGAATAACACCAATAATTCATCTCGTCATCATCAAGAAATGCAAGTTAGTAATAGTCAAATAAACACAAATTATTAATTAGACATTTATTATAATTTATATGATATCTAACAAAATTTTAAATCTACTTTACCAGACGCAAAGTAATACACATCCCGGTCATCCATCACCACCCACAGTCAGTTCTACTCAACATCATTATGCTACTATTAACTCACCAATAAAAGTACCTCAAGTAAGCTCCAGCACTGGAGGACCAGATTCAACATTTACCGTCCCAGATGATGTAGGAATGGGTTTTGAAGGAGGAGTACGTGTATTACAAAGCTTAGGAAATTGGTAAAACAATATTTATATGATATAACCTTCTCGTACATGAAATATGTAAATATACAAATTCATAAATTATATTTTCTTATTATTTTCAGGTCACCTGAAGTAACAAATAACATTCCGAGGCCAAATCTTATACCTTTTACAGAACCATATGCTGAAGGTGGGTCAATGCATCCAGGGACACGATTAAAAGCTCTTCAAGGGTCTGCTGTAAGAAAACATCCGGCTATTAAACCAACTAGTTCTACTAATGAAGGTAAATTGAGATATTAGAATTGAAAGTCCTTAATAAATTAATAAATAATATTAAGAAGTTTAACTTTAATTTTTATAATCGAATGTTTTTAGGCAATAAAGCATTCGAATGTACTGTTTGTGGAAAAGGCTTAGCTCGAAAAGATAAATTAACAATACACATGAGGATACATACAGGTACTTGAAAATTTCAAATAAGTATGTTATTAATATATTAAATTAGAGACAAAATCTTTTAATAAATGATAATACTTTAAATAAAATTATTTTTTAATTATGCAGGTGAAAAGCCTTATGTATGTGAAGTTTGTAATAAAGCTTTTGCAAGACGAGATAAGTTGGTACTCCATATGAATAAGTTAAAACATATAACGCCGTCAAATATAGCACCCTTAGGAAAACGCACAATTACAATACCTCGTAAGTTTTTATATCATGTTCATCTATTATTTATTTTCATAGCAATGGTTTAACATAGGAAATATATATTTTTTAATTAAATTTGTCGCAGCTCTTAAGCTAGATGATGTTAAACCGCAACTGACAAAACAAGAAGATACAAAACCGAGCCAAGCTGAGATTGCAGCAGCAGCACAACAACAGCAGCAACAACAGCAGCAACAACAGCAACAGCAACAGCATGCCCACCAGCAGCCGATTCAGGTCTGCCAGGTACCTGGACACAATTTTACGGTAAATCCCAAATAATCAATGGCATGGAATATTGATGTCTAGAAGTTCGGTTCGTGACTATTTTTTACGTGGCATGTTTCAATGTTTTATATATCTACTAGACGAATTCTACTATTTTTTTTAACAAGTTTTGTTATTTCTTGTAGAAAATAATCATTTTTTTTTTTCTCTAGATGTTTCTCTTTATTCCAAGCTATTCAACGCTTACAAATGTTATTACGCATTATTTTTGGCTTGCGATAATTTATTGCAATTTGAGAAGCAAATTGAAATACGGATATGCAATATTTTAACCGAATATACCTTCTCCTTCTAGTCATTTCTTAAGATACAATATTGGAATTCTTTAGATATTTGTGTTGATAGATATTTCCTACAATTTCCAGAACACAAATTTAGTGCATACGAATGCAGCGACAGCAGCCGTAGCGGCGGCGACGGCGGGCATGGTGGTGTCGTGGTCGTGCGAGCTGTGCGGCCGACTGTTCGCCACGAGAGACGAGTGGAGTGCACACGCCAAGTCTCACCTCCCTGATAACAAACTACTGCAAGATAAAATGCAACAGGCCTCACAACATCAGGTTTGTTTTAATGATGCTGGTAATATTCATTGTCTTCTTTTTATGGCAAAATATCTTTAATTTACAACTTTGTTTAAGTACATTATATGCATATTTCCATACCTAATCTTCTTTATATATAAAAATGAATGTTTGTCTGTATGTCATCGATGAACTCAAAAACTACTATACCGATTATTAAAAAATTGGTATATATATATTTATTTTTCCACGGAGAAGGTTTGTGTTTGTATACTATGCTCATTGAAGCCTCCATCAGGCACTCGCCACCAGGAGGAGCTGCAGAGTAGCAACTTCTGCCCCTAACAACCGATTGTCATAAAAATCAGTATGACCATGTATTTTTACACAGAGAAATAACATCGATGAGCTCAAAAATTTTCTTAAATTTACTTTAGTTGCTGACCTAGCAACGCGCGCCGTGTACAGCTAGTAGCCAATGAAAATAATACTTAGAATATATAGAAACAATTTTATAATGGTTTCTTTTTTTCTTTGTCTTGAAGTGAAACTGAAATTTATAATAATAAAAATATTTTTTTATTTTCAGCAACAAGAAAAAGTACACTTAACAAACCAAGAAAAGCTGCAGCTCCTTCACCACCACAACCAAAACCAGCAGATATTGAACGGCCACGGGATATCCACAGCTTCAGTATCCACAGCGACAGTAGTAAACGAGGGGGGAGGAGGGGGTGCTTATTTTACACACGGGCACACACACTACGCTCCCGAACGGCAGCACACACACGCACACCACTTGTGTTTAATGTGTAGGCAGGAATTCGCCGGTAAAGCGGAATTTATGTTCCATGTGAGGGGTCATTTTGAGGGTAAAGTGAGTGACATAGCGGCTGCGGACGTCCTCGCCCGTTCGCTTGTCGACAACTCGGGTCTGTGCACCTGAGCCACGCCAACGCCCATCGGCGCATTTCAGTCAGATATTTGCGGGAAGGGCGTCTTGCAAGACGACACGATCATGTTGAAATTTTAAAACGTAAGTGATGTTTGCGAGGAATAAGAGCAGTTGTCGTCTTATTGAAGCTGTGAAATAACTCCATACACGGGTATTAAGAAATAACATTAAAATTAACTTAAATATAATTTTTTTTGAAGAACATTTTTACGGAACTCAACTCTTATTTTCCATTTACGTTCACGAAACAGAATATATTAAATATTTTATTCTGAAAATTTAAATAAGTGCCTATAAATCGTTAAAGTTATTCTTTTTTAGTTACATTATTTGTTATTATTTTCTAAAACACATGTTTTAAATATTTTACATTCAATATTTAATTTTATTTACAAGTCATTTTAGGTTCTAATTAAAAATTTATTGTCTATATCTTGCATACAAATTTTTGTTTATATTAGCTTTAAAAACAAAAATCTGAATGCAATTATGTATATATGTATGTAATTTAAAATTTATTTTATAACGGTCCAATTTGTACATTCGAGTTAGGCTTATAAGTGTAAAGTGCTTAATTTATATGTATAGTTAACCTTTAATGTATGGAGACGCTAGATAGCTTAGAAATCATTATATATTAATTTTACTTCAAATCAAAGCTGAAAACTAACAATATACAAGCAATAAAACCGACCAATCATCAATTGGCTCACTTAAATACCATAAAATAAATAATAAATAAAGAAAATCAATTCCATAATCCATTGTATTACCGCGTTTATGAAATAACATGCTAATTGTATGGAAACTACCTTATTAAAGAGAAGGGATAAGTTTTGTACTCAAATTTTATAGCAATCAATAAAATATTCCACTTTATTAGTCATGTAAAATGTAACAAATTAAATTAAGCATTTACTTATTTCTAATATAATACAATAAATAATATAGAAACTGCCAATCGTGATTTCTACGAACATATTATAAATAATATGTTTTTTTCTATGTAAAGAGCTAGTCATATAATAGTCATATAAAGCTATTACGGCTTACAAATGGATGAGTGAATCTAGTCATTTTGGTAGCATAGTTATTAGGTAGGTATCTTGACTTTACAGAGGTCTTAAAACATATTATAAGATACATAAGCTATGTAATTAAGTATTTTATTTTTAATTTCGCGTTATATTTTTACCAATGAGCCTTAATTTGCAGCGTTGATACCACAATTATACATACGTTATAAATCGATAATTTTCAACAATTTTTAAAAAGCAACTGCCCAGTGACGAAAGCGTTAATACGCTAAAAAATAATCCTAATGGATTATTTTAATATTTCAAGCACCATCGTTTTTAGTAAAATATTACTTGCTTATATAATATTCTTAAAAAAATACATATAAAAACATATACATACAGTCACAAGATATCCTTGTGTTGTAAATTAACGTAAATTATCAATTGGTTTCGAGATTAATGAGTGAACATGAAATGAACTATGTGCTTCAATAACAAATGTTATCCCATCGACGATCTAAATTATTTTTTTAATTAATTTATTTATATTATTTCATTATATAATATAATAATTATAAAATTTATTTGAATTTCATGAAAAACAAATATTCAGTTATTTCTTTATTATTTATAGTCATTTAATGGCGAATTAGATTAAGAGCTTTTAAAGTTTAGTAAGTTATTTTTACACAAATGACGCAGTTACAGATGAAAGAGATTTTTTCATTTAGGTATATTATTTAAACATATTGTATTGTCTGCAATCTTCCATAGGTTTTGGGCGGTGTTGTGTTAGCGGTAATGGTTTGGTTAACAAATTGTTATTTCGATGTTACTTTTCTATATATTGCTAAATGTCAAATTAATGTCTAATTTTCGCACACTTAAAATTTTGACATTTCTTTCTATATATAAATACGTGAAGCAAAAACTTTGGATACCTTTTTACGAAAAATACGCGGACGGAGGAACATGAAACATGGCACACTTATAGTTTATATACCGAAGGAGTGCAAAATGATTTCTTTTTAAATTAATGCATAAAAAGTACATTAAAATAACAAAATAAATGTTACACAAACTACCATGGTTTGACATCCATGTGTATATAAAGTGATATTTACATTGATAAAGACAACGCGTTGTTAACGCGTCAACGGGGACACTAGTATTATATAGCTCTATCAGATTCAAGTAAACGAAAAAGTCAAACAAGTATGTATAACTTTTGTAAAGATTTGTGGCATCGAATTGACAATTTGACGGTTAGTTGTAAAGCAACTCCTACGTAATTCATGCTCACTTTTAAAACTTATAGTGACATTTGCAGATCGATAAATATTTTACAAAACAGTTACGTTTTTCATCATTTTATTATTTAATTTCTAGATTTTTTCTTATATTTATGTTATTAACAATTGCCAACTCGTGGGTGTTTAATAAAAACGTATTTGGAGTGAATGAATTATGTAAGGGATTAGGTAGTTTGCGATTAGCAAAACAGAGCACGATGGAAGTTACAAATTTGAGTAGGCATAGGTTCGTACGCGTAAGTTGCATCGCACGATAGGGGGGACATGTATGCAATATGTAATAGCGCTATGTTATAATATAAAATTTGTATATAAATTACATAGATATGTATGCATTTTAAAATAAATATAGCCTTAACATTATGCTCGAAACAATTTTTACAATGTATAAAATTGTAAGTAGAAAAAAAATTGTATAATACAATGCAAAATTAATTAATTGCGGCAAAAGACAATGTTTGCATTTTTATTTATTCCATCAGATAATTGTTAATAATTGATATGGAAAAATCATTTTTCTTAGACAAAATTGAGTTACAATTTCAATGCTACCTAATAATAAAACAGGATGTGAACAACAAGAATCTTAACTAAATGTTAAACTATGTAGCTCTAAATGAATACATTTATTAAATTACCAATTAAACGTACGAGTACTTTGTTAGTTGCAAATTCTTAACTGCGGTGCTCCGTTGAAGTAAACCAAGCAATAAATTTTATATACAGCGATTTTTTTACATTTTTACTAAAACCTAAGTAATCCGTAATATAAGCGTAAATTATATATAGCTTAATAAAGGAATTGGCTTTCAATTGATCTCAAGCTTCTAGTCGTAGTGTTTGATGGTTGTATGACCAAATAGTAAATAATTTCCTAGACTTAGAATTTATTATTTTGTATATAACTAGATATAGATATTTGATTATACTAATAGATTTAAGCATAACCTTATTTTTTTACTTTTTAATTATTATAGATGAAATGTATTTTTTTTATATTTATTTTTTATGTTCTACAATTTCACTAATTTTCAATTTTTTAATTGCAAATGTGAGTCTGTAATAAAAAATACTATTACAATAAATAAAGAACATCTGAGAAAAATACATATTTCTTACTTTGTAAAAAATATCAATTTATTTATAGTGTTCGTATGGAGTAATATTATTTATGTTAATTTTCTTGTGTATCAGTCTTGTGAAGTAAATTAATTCATGTATATATTTCAATTAAGAACTCATATTCCTATAAAAGAAATATCTGTATTCTTTTATCAACTCTGTTTTATTACTTTTTATAATTAAAAGCCTTACATAATTGTTATTTTAGACAAATTTTATTTGAAAAATATACACTAGTAATGAAAAGTGATCTAAGTAATTCATTACAGTAAAAAATGCAATCGTTTCGGTATTAATAGATTTTTTTTTCGAAAGTGATATAAATCATATTTCATTACTTGCATTTAAGAAATGTGCCTATTGTTTTGTTTTGGAAATTAACTATAATGGCATACAATTTTTTTATTAAAAAATTGTTAAAAAATATTGGATCAAATAGTTGTATTTTGATTTAAGATAATATTACACGAGGTCAGTTATACCTAGGTAGGTAATTTTAAAATATATTAAAAATCATTTTACTACCTGTAAATTGATTAAGTAAAATAAACTAAACTTGAAAATTGGTATCATCAATTACCCGTTAATTTTTTTGATAGATTGCACATATAAGTATGTCTCATACACACATAGGACAAACCGCGAAACTATGTTTTATATTATATCATTCGTCAAAATTAAAAGATGAAAATGTAAAACTTTTTAGGTTAGGATGTTTTAGCTAAAATTTAACACTTTAAGCCATTATTTTTTGTCTTTGAAGGGAATATTTAAAAAATATTATTGATAGCACTATGCCTACAAACATACATAATAGAAAGTAAAATGTTTAGTAATATTACTCCTTTTCCTATCAGGGGCAATAATAATGTCTGGCATATCGTATATTTGTAAAAAGATTAAATTATGACGATGTAAGTAATGTATAGTAGTACGAATTGTGAAAATAAAAAAAATAACCATCGAAAAGCAGTTTTATTGTTTTTTATATTTTATTTGTAACGAGAACTACTAACAATCACCATTTTTTTAGAGTAATGGTTTATGTGACACTCCAGTTGTTAGATACCAATAGACTACTCATTAGCTCCCTGGAGAGTGGCACTCGTAGCACATCTTCACTAAATCGATCGCCCATGTTCCCAGGGATCACAATCCTAGCTTTCAGACAAATATTTTTTGTTCGTGAGAAACCAACCTGATCGGGACTCGCTACGGATTATGTGGGACTCTCACGCCTGTAGACGTAGGTCGGCCGAATACTAACAAAACCTTAGTAAAACATTTCCCAACTGTGCAACGATGCTTCAACCTTGTTATTATACTTTTAAGCGTAATTTAATCATCAAATTAAATGAAACAAAAAAGTAATAAATATTTTTATCTAGATATATAATTTTTATTATATCTACCAACAAAATTTGTTTTTCTATTAAAAAACTAGCCTCAAATGTTATTTATGTCAAATTAATGTCAAGAGAAAATATTTAGTGAAAAAATTTAATAAATCTAAATTCTTGTATTGTCAACAATTTCTCTTTAGTTTTATCATTTTTTTTATCAGTGCATATCAAATTACACTAAGAATAATAGGTAAGATGTGATTGCTTAATATTGACGCAGACTTAAGATAACATTTATGTAAAATATTATATAGACACAAGTTTATGCAAAAAATCCTTTTTTTTTTATAATATGTATTTTTTTCAGTTTTATTTATGCTTAAATGGACAATTCTTATATACGAATTAAATTTACACCTCTGGTGAAATGTTTTTCGAAGCTTAAGACAAATTACTGCCTTGAAATCGTACCGATAGTAACGTGTATTAAAAACATAAATAAATTAGCACTCAAAAACGAAGAATGCTCAACCGAATATGTAATACCAATGACGTATAAAATTATAATTAAAAAACAAGACATTGGCCGTTCTTTAAAAGTGTATCATTCTTGTATTGATCTGTTACCATCTTCTTCTCTATGTAACTTCGACAACTTTCATTCAGATGTTCCTCAGTATACATTCAGTGATAATTATATACTAAATAGAGTGACTTCATTGGTTGATATAAAACCAATGAATTTTGGACTGAAAAATAAAGGTATTAAATATATGATAATCATTTCAAAATATTTACCTATAACTTTCGTTAAATTAAAAAGCAAAACAAGTGATCATCAGAAAAAGTAACACTTTCGAAAAGTGTCATTCTAGTTTATTTATATTTTAGTTTCACATTACCAACTACTATTGACAGATTTTGACTAACATGGAAAATTTAAATATTTGTACCTCCATCAAGCACTCTAACAAATTCGTCTGAACTGTAAACCTTAAAGAAGGAAACTTTATTTTACTGTTCATCGTTTCACATTTTTATTTTTATTATTTTTCTTTCTTTATTTATTTTTCAGAAAATATTAAGCAAAATACAAATTTAAAAAATGAAAATATAGAACATAATAATTATGATATTCAAACAAATGATCAAAGCACTAGTTGCATTGAAGATGAAATAACATTAAATTCTATTTCTCTAAACTATAGAAGAGAAAATGTAGAAGATAAGAGAAACCCACTTAGAATGCAATTATTTAAAAATAATTTGGAAGATGTTATATCTTCTAGACATCGCTTCTTACAAAGAAGTAAACAAAATTCTGATTTCAACTTAAGCTATCAACATATGTCAATTAACATAGACGGTGATTATGACATAATTTTTAAGAAAATGCTGAACACAAATACCAAGCTTTTACCAGAGGAACGAGTCGCCTTATTTAAAAGAACAATGGAAAATTATGTATACCCCCTTAAAGTAGCTATGAATGACATCATAAATAAATGTACTAGTTTAGGAATCTATCACTTATTAGAAAAAACTAAAAATGATAAGAATGTAACGAATGATTATAATAATAGTTTGAGGAAAACATGTAAAAACAATCGCATGGTTTACTCTATTATATTTGATGAATAGTTACTATTTATAAAATAAAAATTATAACCTAATAAGTATTTTATTTTAAATGTGCGTTAAATTATTTTAGATTTGTACAAAACTTAATAAAAATAATATTATGTATAGTTTAGAATCTATTACACGGTGAAATACTATTTAAAAACGTTTATTTTATAAACTTAAGCATTAGCACGAAATTGTAAATTAAGCGCCATCTTCAAAATAGGCTCTCAAAATGGACACGTCTGAGAAACAGTACAAAATTCTTGACGATTTTCGTATTTCGTCATTCAGACCGGATTACTCTGGAAGCCTAAAAAGTGTAATACTCGTAAAACTCACGTTCCATGAAAAACAAATAATATCAAAGTAAACAAGTGATTCAAACTTACCAATAAACTGAACTAGGAATAGGTTTAAATAGCACGCGGTAGAGGTAGGAGCGATAGGTATAACAGCAAGGTGGAGATATTGAACAATTATCAGTTCATTTCTATCATGCATTTCGAAGACGGTGCTAGAAGGATTTTTAATTTCCTTTTTCAATTTTGATTCTGTAGATAAAAAAACTTGGACAGTAAGGCGAATTTAATTCTCATTTTTAAGCTTACACTTGAATCATTAGTGTCAGGCTCTGTGCTTCTCGATGTCAATATCGATCAATTGACCAAGTAATGTTCATAATATCCAATAGAGGAATAATATAATTATTTAATATCTTTTTTAGAAACATGACCCAGAATCATCCTACCGATCAAAGCGTTAATGAGCACCGTATTCAAGATTTACCATTTCAAATTATAGCAGAAGCCCAAAATGCCGTTGTTGATCAACCATCCAATAAAAATATTCCTATCAATTTCAAGATTAGAATAAAAAGCAAAAAGGAACCTAAAACGAAACCAACTATAATATCAGTACCAAATACTAGCCAACGCACAAAAAACGTACGTCTTGTGAATAGTGATCAGACTATTATGTCATTTGATCTTTTTATGGACTCCTATAACAAAATAGCTCCCAAAAAAAGAGAAAAGTTTTTTTCACATATATTTAAAAGTGGTAAGCAATCTTATAATTCAACCTTATTGGCAATTAATAATATTCGCTCATTTATTTTATCTATTTGCTGATTAGGTTGTCTTATGCAAAATGATGTAGACGATGTTCCTTACATGCCTAATGCATCGAACAATGTAAGTAAAACACAAAATACACGTGATGCTTACGTAAATGATTTGAAGTTGGATGTAACAGAAAAATTTGCTTTAAGAAAAAACTTTATTCCAGCTAGCAACACAATAAATCAGCCAAAATCATTTTTAGGTCAATGTAAAGCAGGTACATTAATATATAAAATATAAATATTTTATTAGGTAATATAATATTTTAAATCCGTTCCCCGTTTTTCCACCGAATTGAGGCATTGCATGTTGAGTGGCAGAACTCAACGCCGCGCTTTGCCTATTTACCAGACCCAGGAAATGAAAATACTAAATATTATTTAGAATTTCCATTTCCTGGCGTGAGAACAGAACCCACAACCTTCGCGTATACAATCGCACGCTCGTGCCTCTATGCCACGACAGGCGTTTCCGGTCACGACAGGTCCAGCGGAAAATGGGGAACAGAATTTTTGAAAGAGAACGGAGTGTCTTAACGCTAAGTTTTCTGGTTCTCTCTACATAATCTTCTGTATGCGGGATACAGCGTGAAGCTAATATATATATCTATAATATATATATATATATATATATATATATATATATATATATATATATAGCTTTATTGCACTAACAAAAATAAATAAGTACATGAAAAGAGATAAAAGGGTGGGCTTATCTCTTGAAGATATCTCTTCCAGCCAACCTGTGGAAGTAGATGAGTATCAAAAAAAAAATGGAATAATGTGTGTTTAATTTAAATATAGGTGGATGTCTAGATCCGCCGTTTGGTGAAGACGAATATGCTTATGAATCACCTGTTTCACCAAATATCAAAAACATAAAAAGCAATGATTTAAAGGCTTGTACGGAAAAAAATAATAAAACGTCGTTAGATGATTCATTATCGTCCTCTCAAATTAGCGAAAGAATTCGAGATAGTGCAATTCCTGATTCTCTGATTACTTACCCACAAACTATATCAGCCAATAAAACAAATAATTACGTAGCAAGCCGAAACAGTAGTAAAGAACAAACTAGTAACAATACAAGGGTATTGGATAATGAGTTTACAGAATTATATTATATGCCACCAAAAAAAGTAAACATTAAAAAACAATATGAAGAAAATGAAAACAAAGGGTACATTGATCAGAAAGTAATATTAGAAATGAAAAATGTAATAGCTCCATTGACTTCGGCAGTAAATACTCCACTTCTAAATTCAAGTGAAAGAAAAATAGCAGAACCAGAGCTGATAAACGAAAATTTAGCAAAAGGTCATAAATTTGATAAACAAATTAAATATGAAAGTAGTACTGATAATAATAAAACATCTTTGGATACTACAAATAAATTACCCACAGCTTTCTCACTCAGTGAAAACAAATTAGACTATGAATCAAAAAATGAAGCAAAAGAAATTATAAACAATATAAACAAAACGACGATTATTGCTGAAAAAGGAGAGCTTAGGGCATTACCGAACAGTAATAAAGAGTCATTAGATAAGTCTATTAATAAAAATAATATTGAAAGAGAGAAAAATATTTTACTCAACAGGGATACAAGCATGGATTCAAACAATAAAATAAAAGATATAAATACAAACTTTGACATAAATAACATAAATAAAAATTTGACTGACGATAAAATCGTAACTGCAAAAAAGTCTCCTGTAGAAACTGGTATTGACTCAGCCTTTCAAAATGCAAATGTACTTAAATTGAATAGTTATATCTCGGACTCCGATACAGATTCAATGTTAACTAATAAAAATTTAAAATATGAGCGTGATATTTCTACAAAAAATTCTCATGACGTAAATGACAAAGGTATAGTAATGCATTTAGAACAACAAAATATAGATATGTATCAATTAAGTCCTTCAGTAGATAAATTTGACAATGGATCAAAAATTCAAATAAAACCAGAAAATAAAAATGAAATTGAAATAACAAGTGGTACTGAAAACGCTACAAGTGAAATGGTATCCTCACTAAGAAAAGAATGCCTTGAGAAGTCAATAAAAGAATACGTGATGCCAATAGAAGAGAAAAATATTGATTCTGACACAGTTTATCGTACACCTGAAACTACTAGTTTATATGCTCCTATTAATCCAGAACATTTTGTTAAAAAATCTGAACACAAAAACAATAATCTAGAATATGAAATGTATAATAATAGCGATATAATCAAAAACATTAATGAACATCAATCTCCAAAACGATCTCAACACACATTAAGTAATATTGAAATTAATAGTGATCTTAATGTAACGGAAAAATTAGCAACGAAAGATAATGGTACTGCACAATCTGGAGCAGTAGTTACTACTTTAAATGATTTTTCAAAAGATCTTAATGACAAAGAAAGTAATACATCCGAAAATATAGATAAATATGATCAGAATATGTATAAAAGTGATATTAACGGAAAATCAACTGAACCAGATCACTTAATCAAATTTAATAAAACTACGAAACTTATTTCTGACAATAATGTACCTGAGATTGTAACTGATAATATTAGCAGTGTAACAGATTTAAAAATAAAACAAGATTCACTCTCTAAGTTAAATATTTGTAATAAAAGTTCTTATAGGGAAATTTCAACATCAGATGATTTAAATAAAAGCAACATATTAATAAGTAGACAGCAAAGTCAAGAAGACCCTTATATACAAGATGGCAGAATAATAAAGTCTTTAAAAACAAGTGAATATACACTTTCTGTCTCAAATAATTCTAATAAAAGCTTTCGTAATAAAACATCAAAATCAGATTTAACGAAAAATAACAAAATTTTGAGTGGGGCACAAGATCAAAACGATGATAGATATTATAAAATTGTTAAGGATGAAATACACGAAAAACAAAGTGTAAGTGATAAGCATACTATAAATTAGTTGAACTTCCGTTGACGCGTAACAAATACATTTAATTTAAAAAATTAGACTTGTACGATTAATTAATTAATATAATAATTTAACATACACCTAATTAGCACTACCTCATACGCGTAGTAATACTAATAAAATATTTAGAAGGTCTGAGTTCTATAGTTTTATTAAGAAAAAACTAATAAAATTGTAATATACCTACAGCATATTTTTTATAAGTATTTCCTTTTTACATTTTACAGGCTTCTTCCAAGGATATTTTGCTTCATCACATTAATGAAGTAGATCAGGAAAAATATAATTATAAAATGCAATTAGAAACAATTGATGATCGTAAAGTTCAGGAAAAAATTGTAAAGATAATTAAAAAAATACTTCATTTATATATTTATTTATTTAAAGGATAGACTAAATTATAATTAATGTTTTAAACTAATTTTGGTGTACTTTTATTACAGAGCTTCGTTGTAAATCAGAACGAAAATAGCGATGCAAATAATTCTGCACATTCTGTCATTTCAAGTTTAAAATCAAAAAGAAGCGATTCCCATAGTTTTCCAAAAACCAACAGCGTGCTACAATCAGTAGATATACGAAAGTCTTTGGACTTAATATCAAATTTATCTCAAAATCTTTTACGAAATGCTTCCAAAAGTGAAACTTGTACAAACAACAATTTCAAAGATAAGATTTTAACTGAGAACGTAACAAAGAATATAAGTGAAATAACTCTTAATAAAAATGTATTATACAACGATAATTTACCTATTAGTGATTCAGTAACAACCATAAATACATCTATACCATTATATTCAAATGAACCTACAAGAAAGATATTTCTAAAGAATTTCGATGTCTCTCCTAGTAAAACTTTTATTACTCAACCAGAAAAAAGCAATACCGATGAACAGATTGATAAAACAAAATTAGAATGTTTTGAACCAGGCCCAATTACAAATGATTTTGATATACTGCTCGAAACAAAAAATAATTTTGAACCTAAAGAAAATGTACCAAATATGGATTTATATTCAGAGATTAATTCAAGTCCTGCGATCGATGTAAATTTAGATTTTCTTGTATCTAGTAATAATGATAATGATAACAAACTTTTTATTAGAACATTTGATCCTTTGCTACCACCAGAAAGGCATTTAGAAGATAGATTTGTATCTATCAAGTGTGTTGTCACAGAAAATAACAAGGAAATAGAAGTACCTATAAATTCAAACATCGATTTTACGTTGAGCATTAAGAAAAGTACAATCTCTTGTTTAATTAAAACTAACTACTAAGTTAATTAATTAAAAATAAATTAATTAATTTAAAGGTTTTTTTTTGTAATATTTACTATCTATTTTTACAGGAACAAGTTCGAGGAAAATCTTTAACCAAACTAAAGGCATTCATGAAACGATTAGTGATGGAAATATAAATAATAATTCATTATTGCACGACACGCTTGACTCTGTTTATTACAATCTTTTGCCTTTAAAAGAAGTAATCAACAATTTAAGACAAGAAATAAAGTTATTGTCGCACCAGCAAATGCAATTTATAGAAGTTTTGAACAAAATGGAAACCAAACCTTTACGATTAGTTGATATCGATCAAAAATGTAAATGTCATAAACAAAAACTAGCCGATAAGTATATATATTATAAATAGTACACTTACCTAAGTTAGGCGTCTCATAATTATGGAAATCTGCTTCAATCTTCACATAGTAATCAACAGATGAACCTCTGTAGTGTATTGAAAAAATGATTTACAGCAAAATCATGATGAAACTGTAGTCATTTTACATCGTTTTTTATTTAACTAAAATGTAGACAACTGCAAAATATATAAAAATTGCATAGTACTCTTATAAAATTTATAACTTGTTTACAAATTTCAAGAGAGGAATGAATTCAATATTCTCTCATACTTTAGGCCATGTTTATGCATATTTTCTTAAATAAAAAGATATCCTATTCTAAAATAATATTTTTGTGTTATTCATTTGTTCTTTTATTTGAACCTATTTGGTATGCTTTAGCATTATATACTACGAGTATATTTAACCCTAGAACCTAACCTTTAACCTTTAACCTTCGCGCGGGGTCTTTCAAAGTCAGGCTTTTACAAAAGTGTAAGTTGTGTAGGTACTTTAAAAATTTTCCTACCGAACCATATTCTTTGGTAGCTTCCTAGAAAGTATTATATTAGACGCTCACACCAGTGAACATTTTGCACTCATGTGTTGTCCAAAACCGGCTTTCATTTACTATTTTGGCTCTGAGGGACCTCACGCGCTGATTCACGTAAGTAATATTTGATTACTACTCCTATTCTTTTTATATAGATTGTCTCAAAAGAAATTTTATATTTATTTAGCTTACTGCGTGAATGCAACGTATCCGAGAGGTTTTTTGGATCATTGAGGATCCCACGCGACAACTCCCTTAACAATAACTGCACGATTGGAGGGTTAAGCAGACTATCTATGCTATGATTAAAATTAGGGAAAATAAAAATGACAGCAATGGAATATAAGATTTTTAAGTGAAACATACAAATAATTATATTAAAGTCTGTGTTTTAGTTCTCTTAAGATTTTATTTCTATTAGATTTATTATTGCCTCTCTTTTTTAGCTTTTGCTTTATTTTTTTAATGGTGGTGATGTTATAATCTCGCTCTTTTGAACTTTCACATCCGCGCCGATCGTGAAGTAAATTTCGTGGTTTTCGGCGAGCGAAATCACGTATGTAACTACTTTAGTCATTTTAAATTCACCCAATTTTTATCTTTCGTTGGATGTCCCTTATTTTTAATTTAATTTTTGTCTTTCTGCAATGATAGTAACAACACAGATAAAGAAAAATATATTTGTTTTTTTTTTATTTAAGATATGGTAATTTCAATGGTAATTTCAATAAATAAGTAAAATGACACAGAATTGCAGCTTCTTTAAATAATGTTGTGTAATCCAAACTTCAGAACCATATCCGATAGTACCAGACATCATACTGTCGGAGGCTACCGTTGCTATACACATTTTTAAACACAGCCTTCAAAATTTACAAAAATTTTCATAAATACTATTACAATATTTAATAATACAAAATTTACTAAGAACCAGAACATTTACCAATTGTACTAAATATATTTTTTTAGCGGGAACAAAACAATGTATGGCAATTTACTTAATAAACATACAACATACAAATAGTTATATTAAAGCCACCTTCAACTTAGTGACCGCGTCGCGAATGAACTGCTTTTGTTTCTAATCTATCTATAAGAGGTATCTTTAAAAAAGCACTTTGCCTAACAATGCGTTTTTTAGATTTTGAAATTATTATTACGTATACCAACGATTTATTTAAACACATTCATATCGAAATGTACACAAAAAAATTAATTCATGACAACCATTACATGGCCAAACGATTACTTTTATATCAAAATAAAGAAGGTTAAAGGAACTAGAAAAGACACTATCATGAATTCTTTCGTTTTTCTTTAATTCAAATAATTCGAGAAAACAACAGTGTACAGAAATGACATTGACAAAATTTGTGAAATGACATTGATGAAAATGTTTTTTCAATATCAGTCATAAGACATGATATGTCATGTATGTCATTGTTCTTATGAAGCAAATACGTAATCTGAAATATGATAGACTTCTTGAAAAATGCTTCGGGCAACGGTAACTATTAAAACAAGGAAGTTGACAAATACAATATTTGTCGTTAACTGTGCAGAATATTTTTCTCTTTATTTTGATTGTTAAATAAACCTCTAAATTTATTTCATACTTATCATCACAACATGTAAAAAAGAGAGTAGGTATAGACATAAATTTAAAAAAGCGTATTGGTGCAAATAACATAGTTGAAGGTGGTCTATGCACATCGATGGCGCCGTGGTAACTAGATATAGCCATTTAGTGATGATATAATTTTTACTAAGACGCCATTTGCCCTAATTTAGAAACATCTTTAAGTGTCCCACCCAAAAAAACACTAAAATCTACCCGATTTCAATTATTTTTATAGTTCGGAAGAAGTGTTAAACATTCTGTTTTAATATTTTTTTTATTATAGATAAACGTTACAAGCACGTCTCTGTATGTTACATTACACATGTTCTTATCAAAATGTATATTTTGTTTCTTGCATAGTCATTATTAATATACTCATTGTGCTTAAAACGACAGGTATTAATGTCATATATTTCACATCATTTTTACGTACACATAAAACCAACAGTGATAAGAAGCTCTTGAAAGAGAATTATATTATAAAATAATCTGTTATCTAATTATATTATAAGCTTGTCAACTAAAATCGTTTTGAGACTCAAATAATTAAGAAAAAACGAAAATATTTTACACCGCACTTACTGTGCCCCTGTATGTATTTTTTATGTTACCAATATTTTTATACTTATATAAATTATCTATATTTCTTTTTCTTTTATCAGCTTATCTATAATAAATCAATAAAAAAGTGTGTCTGTACATTGAAGATATTTTTGAAAATACAGTTTGAGGGGTTTAAAAACACTTATAGAATACGAATCTATGATTTTTGAAACTTCTCTGTTTGTCTTTGTCTGTTTGTACGCGCACATCTTTTGATCTACTGGACGGATTTGGATGAAACTTTTTTGTTGTGTAGCTGTTAGGCCTAGGCAGGCTTTAGGGTATAATAATTTTGGGAAAGTGGAAAACCTGACGGAAAACCATAATAGGCAACCTAAACTACAAGGAATGTAGAAAAGTCGCCTTAACAAATATTGTACAATGTCATGAACATTTCATGTTGACATAAGAAAATTGAGGATTTGGAACATCTGATGAAAAAACATAGTAACGTTAACGTAGTACGTAAAGTAGTAGTTAACATTAAAAATTGAAGATCTGGAACACCTGATGAAGACCCATAACAATTAGCTAAACTGTAAGAAATAATGAAAGGGTGTCTTAACAAAAGTTATTCAGTATAATAAGCATTTTTTGATCATATAAAAAAATTGAGATTTAGAAAAGATAAAAAAAAATCTGATAAAAACCACAGTCCATTTAATCTATAACATATAAATTAATGCCGTCTTAGTAAAATTTGTTTAGTGTGCTTGGTACTTTTGATTTACATATTATTTAACTTACAAGATCTGTAACGTCTAATGTCGAACCGTAATAGTCCTGCGGAAATAATATAAAGGTGTCTTAACAAAAGTTGTTTGATAACATTTTTCCGTTGATATCAAGAAACTGAAGATGTGGATCTGTCGATGAAGAAAAGATTATAAAAAATATTGAAAAAGTGTAATACGAAAGAACTTAGTGTCAATATACTCCGTTCACCGTTTCATTTCCTGGGTTTGGTAACAAGGCAAACCGCGGCGTTGAATTCCGCCACTCAACACGCAATGCCTCTATTCGGCGGAAAGTGGGGAACGGAGTGACTTAATACTAGGTTCCCTCTGCCTACCCTGCTATATGCGGGATACACTGTGAAGTATGTATGTATGTACAAGACTTTACGTGTTAAGTGACAGACCTGAACGCCGCGCTTTGTCTTACCAGAGCTTTTAAATAAAAAATGTTAATAAATACAATCAATTCTTGTCATAATCTTCTCTCATACAGTAAGCTAAGATTGCCTATGGTGACTATTGGTTGTTAGAAAAAATCACAACATATTATTTTGCTATCAA
Source organism: Philaethria dido (assembly GCA_033558755.1). NCBI lineage: Eukaryota > Metazoa > Arthropoda > Insecta > Lepidoptera > Nymphalidae > Philaethria > Philaethria dido. The sequence goes on along the minus strand of JAKGSA010000093.1, from coordinate 149,364 downwards.
CTCCATCCGCTTTTACTGTTGATGTATTTATAATAGTCCTTATCACATTAATTATTCATAGACGGAAAATATTATAATTATTATAATTTTCAATAGTAAGCCTGCATTTTTTTTAAATCTTTGCATATTATAAAAGATGTCTGTCTGTATGTCATCGATTTCCTCAAAGTCTACTGAACAGTACGATTTTACTAAAAGATGTGTGCAATTCTTGAGAAAGGTTTAGATTAATACTACATTACGGGCTTATGTAAAATAACAATTGAAATACAACGATTATTGTTGCGAGTAAAGCCGCGGGCACAGCTAGTTAATCATATAAATTATTATATTCCTTTCTATTTGATATAACTAACTATCGGGATACGTACACCCACGTATCCCGATATGTGTGTGATTTGTTATATGTGGCATAATGATATTCAAACACCACGTTTTATTGGCATTGAACTATATTTGAAAGCAACCAATAATTTTTGTTGATAGCAATTACTAATATTAAGGATGCCGTCTGCTCTCGAAAATTGGCTCATTGTTATCGTGACCTTGAACTTTTTAAATATTTTTGTTTATTTTTAATAGTTTTACTTTTAATTGATATATAAGTATTATTAGGCATATCATGGCGCAGAGGCACAAGCGTACGACTGTAAGCGCGACAATTTGTGGGTTCGATTCCTCCCACAGGAAATAAATATATTAAATAACATTTAATATTTCCATTTCCTCGCTCTGGTAAGAAGGCGAAGCGCGGCTTTGAGTTCAGCCACTTAACACGCAATGCCTCAATTCGGCGGAAAGTGGGGAACGGAAATGTAAAAAGAGAACAGAATGTCTTACCACTAGGTTGTCTGGTTCCCTCTGCCTACCCTGCGATGTACACGATACAGCATGAAGCTAAAAAAAGTATTATTATTCCTAGTATAAGTATATCTAATATGATGACGTTTAAAATTCGGTCGTTTATTTTATAAAATCATAGTCATCATAATGCGTGGTAGGTTTTGATAAATTTACATAAATATTGCGCAAAATGCTTCAAATTAAGTGATTATATAAAAGCACATACATATTTCATTGATAAATTTAAATTACTGTTCATGAACATTACATATAGGTAATTTTAGACGACGTATAATGTTTTATGGGTCCTAAGTGTGTGATTAACACATTAAAATATTAAATATATTACATATAATAAATAATTAAAAAAACTGAATCTTTTATATACAAAATAATATTGTAATAAAAGTTTTAAATTAAAGTTGTGGTGCTTGAAGCATGTCTGATTTCCCACGTTAGTTGAATGGAGTCGTAAATGTTTTGTTATGTGAAAACCTTTCTTTGTCCTGCCGTATCCCGTTATACGGGGCTTCCCTTATCATGCGACGCCATGTGGTTTATTAAGTCGCTTCATTTTTATTAAGGCTAAGGACATAAATCCTTTTTGATACATGTCAATCCTTACAAAATTTTCTTAACCATGGAAAGGCATTTTTTCACCATATAATCGGTGTTCGCATTATTTGTCAGTACAGCCTGAGCCTTGATTCTGATGGTGTATCTGTTATTGGTACAATCTTAAAGCTGCCTCTTATGCGGTCATTGCGAACTCTATCCTTGAGGGTAACTCCTCCAGCCCATCTAAGCATACGCATTTCAGAAGAGTGTAGCTTCTGTTTTTGGATGTCCAAATTTTGCTGCCGTACAGTAATCCTGGTCTTACTGCAGTTTTATACACTTTACATACTTTAGTTTTTATAGGTATTTTTACCTCACATAGTACTCCTGTGACGCCACTTCACTTCCGTCCAAATACAGTTCCTTAAATCATGACTGCTTCTATAGAGCCATCCTCTCAGAGTAATGAGCCAAGATATTTGAAAGATTGAGCTCTAGCGAAGGCCGTTCCATTTAGTATCATGCCTTTATCTTGAGGATCATTGGAATTGATGTTGCAAAACATGTATTTAGTGTTTGTCCTGCTAATGCGCAAACCACTCTGCTCTAGCTATTCTCTTCATCCTAATCCTTTGCAATTCTTAGACATTGTCGGATATTAGAACTATGTCGTCGGCATACAAAAATATTAGCATGTGATAACCATTATTTATAATAGAAGTTTGGACGCAATATTCTTAAACAACTAAAAAGTAAAAAACTAGACAGACATACTAACTCTTTGCTTATCTTGCAATAAGCAAAACAAAAAAATAAAAAAAAACTATTAAATACAAAAATTATGAAATATAAAATAATGGACGCAGTAATGTTAAATAAACATTTTCGTAAAAATTTTACTAAAAATAATTTATATAATAGTAAATGAAAAATATATATCTATTACTAAATAAATATTTGAAACTGAGAGCCGAAACAAAGCAGAACTAAGTTGTATTACGACAATATTTTTTCAATCAATATTCTATTGTTTTGTAAAATCCATTGTACCTACAAGAAAGACAATGTTTACTACGCTTGACTATACTTAAATGTTTGGCCGATATTTTCGCGCATGTCTTCACGCATTTATAAATAAAATGAAGCGGACTAACACTAAGGTCTCACTACAATTGTTCGTAGATCTCACAACATCTCATCACTTATAGTAGCCCATTTGTAATAAACATAAGATTATATAGAGTAAATAAATTGATAAGATTCAGGAGATATATCATGAATCGTAATTATGGGAGGACTAATTTATCGGTAATAATCAGAATCATTACAAATAATATATAAAGATACCAAATTGTGAATTGACATCAAAGTAGAGCGGTCGTCTCTGTGAAATTAATTGAATAAAATTATTCGCGTGTGGAACTTTATTATAAAAATATTATTATGGTAAAAAAACATATGGACACTCTTTCGGATGCTGTTGACAATAAGAAACATAATGATGTGGATCTGGATCAAGCACTTTCTGTCGCAGGTTTGAATTAAATTAGTTCTGTATTGTTACTATTAAGCGCAAGTGACCTTGTTTTGTTATATTTATTAATAGATATCTGGCGTTATATTGACCTTCCACAAATCATATCAATGGGATGTTAACAATAGAACTGTATGAATGTAGAATTTTTATATATACATGAATATAATCACAAAATTAACATTAAAAATTATTTTTTCTATCAAAATTTTTTAGTTCTATTATTAGGCCACACTTATCTAGTATTTATTTTCAATTTACACGTGGAACCCCACGTTACGATAATTAATTACTATAATTAATGTCTAAAGTAGTACTTATATTCGCTCTATTAAGTGCAAATTAGAGTACATTAAGATTACATACGATAGAATTATTATTACAATTATACGTCTAACCTAAAGCGTTAACCGTCTAAAGCGTCTAACCTAAACCTTAAAATAACGAAAACATAAAAAAATGTTGGGTGCCACTTTTTTTTTTGTAATAAATACATACATATATAGCTTCACGCTGTATCCCGCATATAACAGGGTAGGCAGAGGGAACCTAGTGTTAAGACACTCCGTTCCCCACTTTCCGTCGAATTGAGGCACTGCGTGCTAAGAGGCGGAACTCAACGCCGTGCTTTGCCTTGTTACCAAACCCAGGAAATGAAAACATTCCACTTCCTGGGTTGGGAATCGAACCCACAACCTGTCACGTTTACAGTTGCACGCTTGTAAGTCTGCGCCACGACAGACATTTTTTTTTATATTAGTATAAAATATTCACTTTAACGTTTATAAGATAAATAATAATAATATTTACATATTGAATTCTGATGACGGCAAATATAATATACTTTTTATGCATAAACAAGCACGAATATTTAAGAATCTCAAACCGTTAAGTAAGCAAGTTAGTTAACATTATCTCTTGGACAAGAGATAGATAGATAGATAGAAAAAACTTTATTGCACACTTGATATGATACATAAAGAAAATTTAAAATAATATAACAAATGCACAAAGGCGGCCTTATCACTAAAAGTGATCTCTTCCAGGCAATCTAACTGAAGGGATCTACAGATAAAAGCGGTCACAATGCGGTGCAAAAACTATAGCAGAAAACAGAAATAACTAAATAAATAAATCGATCTAAAATACTGTTAAGCCTACATACATACATAAATACATACAAACAAAAGAGGGTATCATTATATTTAAAATAAATTACTTTTAATAAAAACAATATATAAACGAATAAATCATTTTATTATTTATCATACATATATGTAGGACTGCGTAATTCTCGTTCATACATCGAAACTGTAACAAAACTCAATAATTGTTAGCAACTATAGTGATGTTCTTGATCTTCATACATTGTTGATCTTTTATTACATGTGAGTCAACAAATTTATCTTATTTTAAAGCCAGTTGAACTTGAACATTATATATTCAGTTTAAAAATGTTAGATTTAAAAGTGCTTTTGAAGGTTTATCGACATCTTTTTTTTATGGATAACGGATGGCAAACGAGCAGAAGAACCACTTGAAATTAAATGGTTACCTTCGCTCATGAACATCTACAACACCACTACCAGAGATGTTGTAGATGCGTTGCCAACTTAGAGGATACAAATGGAAGGGGAGAACAATGTAGTAGTCCGCTATCGGAACCACCACATTTTGGGGAAAGGATGGGTGGGAAAGGCTTACATGCCATCGAACCGGAACACATCAAAAGGTATTTGGCGGTTCGTCTTTGACATGATAGTGGTCGCGAGCCAGTCGGAGGACGAACCTCCTACCACCAAACAAAAATCTATATATAAATACTAAAGCAAAAACTTTGTACCCCTTTTTTCGAATATTATTACACGATGACGGAGAAGCATAAAATTTAGCACACTTATAGTTTATATAGAGAAGAAGTACAGAATGCTAACAATTTTTTAAATTAATGCATAAAAGGCATATATTGAATTAACATAATAAATGTTACACACCCTATCATGATTTGACATCCATGTTTATATAAAGTGACATACACATTGCTAAAGACAACGCGTCAATGCGTTGTTAACGCGTCAATGCGGGATACAGCGTGAAGCTAAAAAAAAATTTTTCTTCGCTTGAGTAGTTAGACTGCCATAGCAGTCTTCACACACTCTATTCGTCACTTTCCGCCCAAATTCAAGACAATGACTTAAGCGTGTATGTCACGCATGAACATTAATAACCCACGAAAAAAGCGTATCTGCACGTTGAATATTGAATATTGAATATTAGTAAAATATATCTATTTCCATTACTACTTTTTTATCATACTTAATAATTTTTATTAACCAATAAATTATTTAATGTGATAAAAAATAGAATATTTACCTAATTTTTATAATTTTAGTGTACAGGAATATCAAAATAATGAATACTTGTATGAAATCTTTTTTTTGTATGAATATAAGCTTGAGTTGAATAAAGAAATGGCGGCGTACCAATAATTGCTAAGTGTGATTTGTGTGAAACAAAAAAAAATAACTGTAAATATCTATGGTCTGGAATATCTGATTTTAAATTGAAAAATCAGCTACACACAGCATCACATATATAAAATTGACGTTTTAGCAAAAGTTGTTTAGCAAAATAGACATTTTGTTATCTCATAATCATATATGATTTTATAACGTGACTTCTCGTTGTGAAGGCGGTACAAATACCAATATGCGTTCAATTTTTGATGATAACTAATGATAAATGAAAATAATCGTTAACGTATAGGTACGAAAACGAAACTGCAAGGGACAACTTGTTCATAATAAATCTCTTATTTCGCAAAAGTGCGGCCTTGAGTTCCGCCACTCAGCACGCAATGCCTCAAGTCGGCTGAATGTTAAAAAGGGAATAGAGTGTTTTAACACTAGGTTCTCAGGTTCCTTCTGCCCACTCTGCTATGTGCGGGACACAGTGTTAAGCTAAAATAAAATAAATAAAAAAATCGTATATCAATCAAAAGAATTTAATTTCATATTATCTTGTTATAGGTATTGGATGCTATAATATAAAATATAGTTTGGTCTTGGCGCTGTTTTTAATATCGTGTATCATAGAACCAGTTGGATACTCATATATTTTACCTGCGGCCAAATGCGATCTGCAAATGACCAATGCCCAACGGGGGATTATTGGTTCCATTCCATATATTGGTAAGTTTTATTGATTGGATTATTAATTTGTTTTTGTTAATGAAGCGGAAACCCAAATGTTTGTATTTATCTAATAGAATGAGAAAGCATTCTTATTCATATTATAACCACAATTTTCAGTGCAAATTCTCATCTCTACAAAGTTTTATGCCAACCACCTTAAGAAGAACTTCTAAACATTAAATATTAAACATACTTACACTTTAAATTGAATTTTCTCTTAAGAATTTTTAAATTTGTAGCAGTATATTGAGCCACATAAACAAACATCAAGTATATATACTTGATGTTGTTTGTTTATGTGGAATTGCTAACTAATAATATTAATATATTCTTTGCTTATCTGGTTCTGACTGTAAGTGCGCTGTCATATGTAACATGGATATTAGGGATAAGACCGATATATCTAAACGTAAATAAAAACGATTTTGGCACTTATATCATATCATATCGATATCTAAATGATCATATCCGATATCAAATAACTACACACAAAACGTAACGACAACTCGACGATGAGATATGAAAACTAAATTGTAACGAAAACTATCGCAACACAAACTCGATATCTGAAAACGAATATGATATCGGATATGAAACTTCATATCCGATATAAAGAAATGATTGTTATTTAATTAAAATTAATGTATACTTTACAGGAATAGTTGTTACTTCATTTCCATGGGGCTACTTGGTGGACACACGAGGAAGGAAGAAGATGGTAGTATACAGTTCCCTGGCCGCGGGTGCTTTCGGTGCAATTGCAGCATTTATGCCAGACCTGACAAGCTTTACTATTTTTAAAATGCTAAGCTCTCTATGGTAATATTAATAATTATTATTTTAATATATATTCTTATTTAATAATATATATATACACGCGGCGTTGAGTTCCGCCACTCAACATGCAATGCCTCAATTTGGCGGAAAGTGGGGAACGGAAATGTTGTAAGAGAACGGAGTGTCTTAACACTAGGTTCTCAGGTCCCCTCTGCCTACCCTGCTATATGTGGGATACAGCGTGAAGTTAAAAAAATAATAATATTCATATTTCATTATTATTTATTTATTTATTTATATGCAAACTTTTTTACACATTAGTAACTAGCCTCATCAACTTTAAGAGTAAAGTAGTGAAGAAAGTAGACAGTGGATTGAAGGGATGCGGCATCTCTTTACATTTACACGGTAGAAGGCACTCCGTAATGTATAATAATTTTTATGTTTCAGTATAGCATGCCCGGCTGCTGTACCGTATTCATTTATTGGTGAAATATTACCTCCACGCTATAGAGATGTGACACTTTCCATAGTAAACGCAATGCAAATATCTGGGTCAGGGCTAGTTCCATGTAAGTACCAAAATATACGTAATATAAAAAATGTATTTAATTTTTTAATTAATTTTATACTTACTGTATGGTAATCCTGAAATAATGCTTGTACTATATGTTTATCCTTCGAGAAAAAAGATTATTTCTTGCTCTGCAAACACTAACAAACGTAATCTCTGATAGTTATAATATAATCTTAACACCCGGAACAAAAGGAAGATTAAAAGTTTAACATTTGTATTTGTGTCATTGTGTAGTATTGTAGCTTACAGATAAACTAACTTAAATGCTATTGTCTATAATTGAAAATCTCCGACACAGTTCTCAATTAATTCGGTGGCAGTCACTCCGTTTTAAAGCATGTCAATTAATAATTGTTAATTGATTTTACTATTTTACTTTCAGTGCTAGCGTGGGCAATCCTTCCTTTTAATTTCAAAATTGATTTTGGACTATATGATTTTCGACCCTGGAGGTTGTTAACGCTAATGTATTCACTGTTTTTTTTCATTAGTGCTATATTCATGTCTTTTGGACCTGAAAGTCCGAAATATTTAATTTCACAAGGAAAGCACAACGACGCATTGCAAGTATTGAGAATAATTTATGCAGGAAATAAAAGAAAATCGCTTGAGAGTTATCCTGTAAGTATAAAGTAATATATATTCTCTATATACATATGTGTATCTTAAATTTTGGGCTTTATTTAGTCTCGTTAGCAATGAGTCTTATATTTAAAAAAAGTAAACTCATTTGTAGACTAGTTTTTTTTTGCAACTATTTCTTAAAAAATAATTAATAAGTATAGGACGAATTCGAAGCATTGCATGTTGAGTGGCTGAACTCAACGCCGCGCTTTATCTTACCAAATGTATTAATTTAAACATAATCGTTTCTCCGAGTGGGAGTCGATCCCACAACTCACCGTTATAGTCAGACGCTCCCCCACTGAGCCACGATTACAAAAATTTAATACTTAGCTTATGTCTCTACAATATTTTATTTCCGTACACGTATCCTTGTATTGAATAGATAATTTTAGGTTTTCCCACCATAATTTTATACGTAGCTTAATGTTTCTCATTACTGCGATAACCTGTGATCTAATAAAATAGATTAAGATGAAAACACCAACATAAAGCATTTGACATTGACATTTTTAATGTTTATCACAATATAAATATCTAGCACTAACTGTTGCCCGCGGCTTCCTTCGCGAGGTTAATGACATTGAAAAACAAAAAATAGTAAATGGCAGTACTGTCACTTGGACGCAGATAAAAATAATGACGTATTTGACTGTTGTCAAATATTTATTGTGCTTTTAGATTGCTAAGAGATTAAGTAATAAAAAAATGTTTTTATTAATAAAAAAAATTAAATAGTAATATAATAAAATGTATCCTATGTCCTCTTTCATATCACAAAGGATATGTGTGCAAAATATCATGATAATCTGTATTGACGTGAAAGTGTAAGAAACAAACTTACATTCACATTTCTTTTTGCTTTTTTTTTATCTTCACACTGTATACCACATATAGCAGGGTAGGCAGAGAGAACCTGAGAACCTAGTATTAAGACACTCCGTTCTCTAATAACAATTCCGTTCCCCACTTTCCACCAAATTGAGGCATTGCGTGTTGAGTGGCGGGACTCAACGCCGCGCTTTGCCTTGTTACCAAACCCAGGAAATGAAAATACTAACATTTGAAATGAGTGGGAATCGAACTCACACCTGTCGTGTTTACAGGCGCACGCTGGTGCCGCTGCACCACGACAGGCGTTCACATTTATAATATTAGTAGGGATTACCTGTATACTACATGTAATTGTAATAAAACAATAGACCTCTACAATATTGACAATGTCTTAAAGTAATATACATATTATTTGACGTAATACCTTTTTTTCATTTTGTTATTGAGATTAAAAAGTCAAAGTCAAAGTCAAATAATTTTATTCAAAATAAGAAGTTACAAGGTTCATTTTTTGAACGTCAAATAATTTACCACCGGTTCACTAAATTTAATGCCTCAGACCTGAGAAGAACCGGCGCAAGAAACTCAGCGGGACTATTATTTATTTATTTATTTTTTTTATATTCGACAATGGTTTACAATTCTTTATTATTGGCAATGATACCTTTGAAACAGACTGGAGCGAGCATTTCATTCCCAAGGTGTGTTATCATTTATAAAATCACTAATTAGGTAATAACCTTTAACACACAAACGTCTTTTTACAATTTTTTTAAATTGTAAAATGGAAAGTTCTCGGACGTTTTCTGGGATCCTATTGTAAAAAGATTATCTGTCAATAAACTTATTTATCAAAGTAGAGCTCTCGATATCTTAGTGGTATTAATGTATCAGCTTTGTTACGTTTTCACTAGATATTATATTGATGATCTATACAAAATATTTATGTCAGAATTTCGTTTGGATAACACATTTTATATACCTTATCTATTGTATGTAAAATTTTGATGATTATATTTATCTCCACCAGGCGTGTATAAGTTGATAAGTGCATACTTTCCGCGGCAGGCATTTATGTGCTTATTTTATTTGTAGATTCTTATTAAAAACTATTTAAATATGCAGTTTCAGTGTTGGCTTTGTTTTGTATTTAGTCATTTATTCACCCCATTCCCAATAAATAAAATAATAATTTTAATTACTAGGAATTAATATTCATGTGTATATGTGTATGTCGACTTATCAACCTATATACACCTGAAAAGAATATATAAAAGTAGATATTGTCTCTGGTTTTGTAAATTTAATTTTGATTTGAAATTTCTCAAGATTAAGAAAAGACGGGTAAACCAATTTTTAATATTTCATTCAAAAACTTAAAAAAAATACTAAAATGCATTGGAGAATATACAAATTGTGAAATCATGTTACCAACATTATAATTTATCTAAAATTGAAGTAAACCTCTTTAATTCAAGTATCCTGCGACTTTTTAAATAAGTGGTATGAGATATCATTATTTCAAAGAGTTATAAAACTATTTTTTTTGAATATAAATTAATAACACTTAAGTTACATTATTAAAAATATTTATTAACTTAATATAATTAAATAGAATTATTTTTTTTAATTATTCGTTCTTCTTTACGTATATTGTATTGAACAGACGTACGAGTACACCCAAATGCGCGTCCGTCTCTTACTTTTGGACAAAAATCCTGATACATTTTAGCATACATTACATATTAAAAAATATTTTTACAGGTCAAAAGCCTTAAAATGCCGGATGATACTCATAAAGAAAAACCGTCGTTTTTAAATTCACTCATTATACAAACGAAACCTTTGCTAAGGTCTCCTTTTTTAAAGTGGTTGACTTTCAACGGACTTCTGTTCTTTGGCGTGTTTGCTACGTAAGTAAAATATAAACATATCTAAATATTTTTATTTAATAAAAAATATATTAGGAAACGAAAAACACTTTTAAAAATTTGAACACAGCGGGACTGAACTAGTCCCTCTTGAAAACCGTCCAAGCGCTCTGACCACTAAGCCATGCGTTTTTATCAAGCTGCGTCGAAATTTTTCTACGCTTGTTATAATCTCTGTAGAGAGATTTTTACAAATCTCTGCTACCCAAAGATTATTTGTAAGAACAATTGTTTGGCAAGAGAGAATGCTATTTATACGTTTTCTTAGAATGTTTTTCATTTCCTAAATGTTTGCACTTTAAGTTATCCAAAAATCTATATATTTTTTTATATTTTCATTATTTGCAAAATAGCTTAAATGGTCTCTACATTTGGCTACCAGATGTGCTTAACAGAGTTGTGACGGGTAGTGGCAATGGTGGCGTTACTGCTTGCGAAGTGATAGCCCAAAGGCTTAACGAGGTAAATATGCTTTAATTTTCCTTATTTTTTTTTATCTTCACGCTGTATCCCACATATAGCAAGGTAGACAGAGGGTACCTGAGAACCTAGTGTTAAAACACTTCGTTCTCTTACAACAATTCCGTTCCCCACTTTTGCCAAATTGAGGCATTGCGTGTTGAGTAGCGGAACTCAACGCCGCGGCTTGCCCTGTTATTGGTAACTGAAAATACTGACATTTCCTGGAGTGGAAATCGAACCCACAATTTGTCATCTTTGCAGTCGCACGCTTGTGCCTCTGCGCCACGACAGGCGTATTTTACTTATTGATAATAGAAAACCTTAAATAAAATAACTTTAAGTAGTTTTCTATGTATACATGCACTTTTTTATTTTTAATTACAAAAATTTAAATTAGACCAATGTCTCTACTAAAATATTGAAACGTTCTTGTTTAAAGTTAGAATATGATCTTTTATAAAAAATATTACCGAGTAAAGTAGCAGGTTGCGTGAAAGCTGAAATTTTGGTCTAAATTGTATTATACAAAATATTAAAATAAAATATATTTAAATTTAAATATATTAAAATAAAATATATATATATATATATATACATATATATATATATTCAAGACAATAATTATTATTAGGGCCCATTATTTAAAACCAGGACTTAATTCAAGACCTGCTCTGTAATTTTTTATTTCTTATAAATTATAACGATTTAATTGTTGTTCTTATACAAGGTTTTGATATTTTATAGACGACAGCAGAAACGGCAGTTTGTGATGACTCCATAGAATCGATTACTTTTATGATTAACACGATAGCCAATTTCTCGTGTGCATTTATAGCATTAGGAGTAAGCAGCACAGTCAAGCTGATTGGAAAGAAAACCCTGCTTATTATGGTTTTTATCATAATCGGCGTGTTTTGTATTTTAATTAATTTCGTCACACAAACTATAGTGTTTGCTATACTCCTCTCATCTGTGCCACTTATGGGACTTGCAATTGGTCCTATAAACGCATATGCCGTGGAAATATTTCCCACAAATTTAAGGTAAATATTGAAAAATCTCTTAATATTGAAAGATCTCTTATATTACTTTTACATTTATTTTTTTTCACTTACTATATCATTTTGACTTGAAGACTTGGGCCCAAATAATTATTTATTGAAATCATTGCTAAGTTAAATATAGTCTTTCCCCAAGTGGGGATCAAATCCACAACCAATCACTTTTACAGTAAGAAGCCGTCTTTCCATACACGGCTTCTATATATTAAAATCAAAATAATTATTAACACTCCATTTTAAAATCATTAGTAAATATTCCGATTTTAGAAAAATGTCACGTTATAGTAATGACAATTTATTAGCGTTTCGAATACATAAATCTAAAGTTTAATAAAAATTATATTTACAGAGGAATGGCCATCGGCCTTACAATGATGATGGGGCGATGCGGCTCTATAGTGGGAACTAACGTGGCCGGAGCCCTTATCAACGCTTCTTGCGAATGGACATTTTACTTATTTGGTGGTTCATTAGTAGGTTAGTATATACCTAATAAGCAACTTCACGCACTTTTCCCCGCATACCGGGTTGGTCAAGATACTCCATTCTCTACTTTCCACCAGAATTCGAGACATTGCGTAAGTTTTGGCGGAACTCAACACCGAACTTTATTTCATTTATTGTTATCTACAAAATAAATATAATATATTCATAATAGAACAGAAAAAATGTTTACAGTATGATAACAAAAATATCGTGAAATATCACAAGGTAATACCTTTTATTAACACATTCGTGACCGCTGAAGTGAGTTCAGGTTATTTAAGTCTATTACCGGTTGGCGCTGACGTGATTCACGTCATTTCAAATTGATATATTATACTTTTTTTTTAACTTCACGCTGTATCCCGTATATAGCGGGGTAGGCGGAGGGAACCAGAGAACCTAGTGTTAAGACACTTACACACATGACATGACATTACATTTGAAAATATCATTGTTGAAACATTGATATTTCAAAACAAATTTATATTACACTTTTTATCCTCCCCTTGACAGTAGTGTCAGTAGGGCAAGCACGAAAACTTGCGACATAGTAAACGTACCATTATCGAAAGAATTTGTATGGGAATTGAAAAGCGCCCCTACAGTGCGTAAGAGGAACTAAAGTTTTCCCAAAAAACAAAATGCTTTCGATAACGATACGCCTACTTTGTCGCAAGTTTTCGTGCTTGCCCTACAGAATTTCATTATTTTCCTGGTACTCAGAATTGAATCGTAAAACCTTAGCCGGGTGCGAATGTGTTAACTATAAGTCCTTTTTTACTAATTATTTCATGTGAACATAATTAACAACTTATTAATAAACATATTTTTTATTTAATTACAGTTTGTGGATTACTATCATTTCTATATCCGAGATCACACGCAAATCCGAAGAAGCAAAACCTACAACAGATAATGACGCACCTCTAAGTTGCAATGATTATCCACAGAATATTAATATTATAATTCCCTGTATTATTTTACCTCGAGCTTTAATTGTAATTATTAAATTTATGTACTTTGTAAATAAAAAAAAATACAAAAGAAGAAGATCTTTCTATACATTTCTCCAACCATCATACATAAAATATAGTAGTAGTGGGTAAAATTTGTTCTGACTACGCTTCAGTCTTTATAATTATACAGGTGTTACTCAATCGTAATATCAACGGTGGCCCTGGAGTTGAGGACTTCAATAGCTATTTATTTAACCCTAGTTATTTTTTATAGTTCTAAAGTGTTAATCACACTTAAGAAAAGAGAAACATTTTTGGAAAACGAATAAAAATTTTAACCTAGTGGAATCCGAGGGAAGGAAAAATTTTAACCTAGTGGGCGTGGGTTCGAGTCCCGCTATGTTCAAATTTTTATACTTTTTCTAAAAATATTTTTTGTACGTTTTCTAGATATATTTAATCAGAAGTTGTTCAGTGATGTTCAGTGACTCAGCATTTCTTAGAGAAAACTAAAAAATACAGCCCACCTGGTTGTGTTTAGATGGTTATTGTTTTCTTTAAAGTTAAGAGCTACTAAGCACGCAATCCTACAATTCGGCGAAAAGTGGGCTATGGAGTGTCTTAACACTAGGTTCCCTCCGCCGATCCTGCTGTATGCGGGATACAACGTGAAGCTATGTATGTATGTAAAGAGCTACTATGAATGAAATATGAAACTATGGAGATAGTAGATCTTTTATAAATAAATGTATAATACAATTGACGTTGCATAAATATCGAAGTAAAGATAAAACCCAATTTGTTTTTTAATTGCAATTAATAATAACTTTCAAGGTCTGCAGCGCAAAAAAAGCTCATTTTTTTTTGTAATCGATCTTAAAATTATTAATAACCTGTAAAAGTTTTAACATGATTATTTCAACGATAACATGCCAAAAAAATATATTTTAGTTAAGGAGCGGTAGAAATTTGTTATCTTTAGTAAGTACAAGAATTGCCCGTTTTAAGAGCATATCTAAGTATTTCCGTTTCTTATCAGTTAACGATAATCGGATAATATATAAACAGGGTAATCATTTGGATATTATGTTATCCTAGCATAAACAACGGAATGATTTCTGCACCTACGTTGTATTAAATATCAATTTTCAGTGGTTACAAATAAAATATTTTTCATTTGCAAATTTTCATCACAACTTATCTTAATAAGAAAACTATACCTTATCAAGTTGTATTCGGCAAAACATATTGAAAACTGTTCTTAGATCAAGAAGCGGTAATATGCATTTGTTTTTTCACGCTGTATCGCGCACACAGCAGGTTAGGCAGAGGGAACCTGTAGTGTTAAGACACTCCGTAATAATTTTTTCCTTATTAGGAAAATTGCTTACTTGAAAAGAGTTGCTGTTAATGGCTAAAAGACACGCATTTTCTCACTCATTAGCTAGGAAATCTCTAAAGTATTTATTTATTTTGGGTAACCTACAATTGTTACAATTATGCATTCACATTTTTAACAAAAGTGGATAAATTAATTCCTAATTGTACAATTAATTTGAGGTTAGCACCACGTGCGATAATCTTAATAAAAGACAAGAAAATTACATAATAAATAAGTAATAAATATATTTTACAATAATGTAAAATAATTGTTTAAAGTAACATTATAAATGTCCAGGTTATTGAAGATTTCATTACTATAAAAACGTTGAAAACTATATGTTTTAACAAATTTATATATAAAATGATTATTAAACTAGAAATCGAAATTAAGATTAAAATATTACTTATTTAATTATTTTTTTTTTTATTTTATGGATAACGGATGGCAAACGAGCAGAAGGACCACCTGATGGTAAGTGGTTACCTTCGCCCATGAGCACCTACAACACCAGAGATGTTGTAGATGCGTTGCCGACCGATAAGGATACAGACGGAAGGGGAGGACAATGTAGTAGTCCGCTATCGGAACCACCACATTTTGGGGAAAGGATGGGTGGGAGAGGGGAAAACCTGGCTTACATGCCATCGAACCGGAACACATCATAAAATATTTGGCGGTTCGTCTTTGACATAATAGTGGTCGCGAGCCAGACGGAGGACGAACCTCCTACCACCAAACAAAATTGGTAACGAAATTGGTAATGAATATTTCATTCAGAAATAAATAATAGATTTAGAACAAAAATACTACAATGACAGCTATTTACAAGTGTTTACTTAAAATGTGGTTAAAATATTATAACATAAATTTAATAAAAAAGTAGTAATTTTTAAGAAAGTATAACATGATTATCACAAACTCTTATTACTATATTTTTTATGGCCTCGTATATAAAGTTTTTAATTTGTTTTTATAAATTTGAAGAGAGTCCGCAAAAATGTCCATATTACTATTAAGATCATTTGCAAGCTTAATTATTCTGCATAACAGCGAATTAGCACCCAGTACTGTTTAACGAAGTAGGATATCAAACGTTGAAATTTTATGTCGGGGGTATCTAGCCGGAATTCTGAAATTAGTTTAACTCAGCAAGGAGTTCAACTCTATATATATATGAGAGCATTTGTGTTGCTTAAAGAAATATTATTGATTTTGCACCATTCAAAACACTATCTAAATCTTGTTGCAATAGCGTTCGTCATCAAAAGAGAAAAAAATATGTCGTCCGTAAATATCGGTGTTGAGTTCAAGAAACAACTAGATATATAATTTAGGAAAATATTGAATAATATTGAGCCCCCATGGGGGGCTACACATCTAGGCCGGATCTACTTCGGATTCAATATCATACTCGTAAACCCTTCATAACAACAGCAAAAGATCTATTTGATAGACATGAATTAAAAAAGCGCAGTAGGGGACCGGAAATGCCATACGCAAACAGTTTATTTAAAAAGACCGAATGGGATACTGTATCAAAAACATTACGAGAAAAAATTTCAATAAAATTGGCCAAATTATTACTAATTCAAATCTAGGAGCACTAGTAATAGAGCTCCTAGATTTGACAAAACCGTGTTGCACTTTCACCAATTTTTTTAAAACAGTACTGGATGTGCGGACAGAGCAATGTTTCGAAAACTTTCGCCAATATGCAAAGTATAGATATTGGTATTGAACTTGAACTGTGTCACAATTTTTGTGCATAGGTACAATTCTCGCGGTTTCCATATCGCTGGTGTGGGGAACGAAAATCTTAAGAACACGGAGTGTTAAGACACTACGTTCTCTGGTTCTCGTTGCCTGCCCTTCTATATCCTTACTACTTACATCCACTTCCTTGATCCAATTACACACTACACAGTATAACAATGACCATGATTGATTAAGACCAAGTTTCCTTAACAGCTATCTAATTAGGAATATTAAAATAGCATTGTATACAACACTTAATTAAAACATAAATTATTGTTTTTTTTTTTAAATACATAAAAACTTTTTTCAATTAACAAAAGGTTATCCTGTGTTATGTCCTTATTATTCGTTTTTAACTTTTCCCATAGTCTGTTAGACTGCTAGCTATAGCTTTATAGTAATTAAAATAAAGAAATACTACACGTGAACACAGAAAATGCTTGTATTATAAACATTATATCTTGATTTTATTATAAAGTAATGAAAAAAAGATTTTAGCGAATCACTTGTGCAAATATAAAGCACCGTTAACTTTGCTTTGTTTCACATACTTTGCAATATAGAAATAGATTTCCTTGTTTGATAGATTCGCAATAAAAGGTGTGACACTTCTAAGAAAATGTCTTTTATGTACAATATGTGTGTAAAGCGAACGTCCATTCGAGTAAAATAAAAATGTAATTTTCGTGTGCCTAAAGTTGAAATTGTGAAAATTCTAACATGACAGCAAAGAACATGGACACTGTTTCGGAAGTTATAGGCTCTAAGAAAAATAAAGAAGTGGATTTGGACCAAGCACTCTCTGTGGCAGGTTAGAAAAAAAATCAATTTATTTATAGTTTCACTAATTATTAACAACTGCCAAAATGTGGACTTCAATTTTATCAATCATATTAAACGGAAAGAATCATAAAGATGAAATAAACTACGGTTTTATTTATGACTCCATTCTTGTATGAGTAGTTTATTCTGGCCTAAAATACACACATAAAACTAGAACGTCAAAGGAATTCATCGAAACACTGTAACTAATTTGAAAAGATTATCCTATTTCAAAATCTTTCATGAAGTGACCCTGAAGTGCCTCGAATGATTTAAACTTCTGACTAATGTACGCTAGAAGACCAGTTGACGCGTTAAATACGCATTGCCTTAGCAACGCAGCACTATATATAAAAAAAATAGTTAAGCACATGAAAGCGTGTGTAAAAATTGATAATTATACCTAATGCTTATGAAAACGTGATGAACTTGTTCGAAAATAATATAAAATTAGGATTCAGAGTATAAAATTTAGCATATATATATATATATATATATATATATATATTTATAATGTTACGCTGTAATGTCGCACGCTTGTCGAATGAGCCACAGGTGACAGGCCTCACGTGATGCATGAAGCTAAAAATCTATTATAATAATATTATAATAAGTAAAAGTAAGTCTGTACACGTGTAATAATTTTATTATTGTTTTAAGTGTAATTATCATTTAATTGTGTTATATTTGTTTGACTTTGAGATCTTGTTGTCTCATCATATCAAATGGTACAATAGATCAATTATTGCAACAAAGTACATGCACTTTTCATGATCAAAGAATAAATTAAGAAAATATTTAATAATCGATTAACAATTATTACTTTATTTAATACTTTTCAGCTTTTAGACGTATAGTTAACACAAGCGTAGGTACCTATTATGACTTAGACTCTTGTAAGGTAAAGAAATTGTCTTATTGTTCCATTAACGTGTAAAACAATGCTGAAACTTAAATCTATATGCAAATAAAGGGTTATAGTTTATACATATGTAGATAATTTAATACGATATATTTCACTTTTTTTTTAACTTCACGCTGTATCCCGCATATAGTAGGGTAGGCAGAGGGAACCTGAGAACCTAGTGTTAAGACACTCCGTTCTCTTTCAACGAATCCGTTCCCCACTTTCCGCCAGATTGAGGCATAACTAATAATATAAATTTATGTATCATTTGAGACATAAACATTTACCCATAAATATATATCAGCAGTGAGGGGTGAAAATTTAAAAAAGTAAGCCGGTAGATCTAGAGAAGCCGGTATATTTAGGGAAACCGGTAATTAGAGGTAAGCGACTTTTTTTCACATATTTTCTTGACCTTGTTTTTTGCCAAATGACTCCCAAATTATTTCACTCTCGTTTTTACTTCATTATTGTCATTTACAAAAGGTAGGTCGGTGGGTACTGTGCTATAGTGATGCCTCGCCACTGATATGTATATAAATTATTTAGCAGGGTAGGCAGAGGGATCGGAAACCTAGTTTTAAGACTTTTAATAAAAAATATTAATTATTATAAATATTTCATATTTTCATTTACTAGAGTGGCAATCGAATCCACGGCCGCGTTTAGATCCGCTCACTTATACCATAACTGGTCTCAAAAACATGAAATAGTAACTGGTTTTATTTATATTTTTTTTTTTCAGGAATTGGCTGGTATAATATAAAATACTCATTGGTGCTGTCTCTTTTTCTTATGTCAGTATTTATAGAACTTTTTGGATACTCATATATTTTACCTGCTGCCAAATGCGATCTACATATGAGTGACGCACAACGCGGGAGCATTGGCTCTATTCCTTATATAGGTAATAACTTTTTAAGCACATCAATATTTATTTAAAAGTGAAAGTTTTAATTGCAGCAGCCTTTAAATTAACAGGATAACACAAGCAGCATGAGATACACCTGACATAACAGTTACACCTAAGAGTGTATGGAAAAGCGAGTGATTTCGGACTTTTTGCAGAAAGAAAAAGATTTTTCGTAAATATTTACGAAAAATCTTTTTTTTTCTTTAAATATAGAATTTAATCGAATATGGTCAAAAATGACAAATTATGTAGACTAGTACTGGTGTCTTTAAGTGCTCTAAGAAATGATACTATAAGTAATAATGAAAACCAATTTTTAAGTAAAAATGGAAGAAAGGGAAAAGAACACATTTTTTTTCTTGCAAGGGACGACTAGGTACATTAACAAATCGACCAGCTACAAAACCAAATTCTTGTTATCATGGTCGACCTGTTTCGTAGTAGTATTTAGATACTAGCTAATGTTGTAATCAAAACACTATTTTAATTTTGTATACCTTTTAGGAATAGTCGTTACTTCATTTCCATGGGGCTATCTAGTAGATACACAAGGGAGAAAGAAAATGGTGGTATACAGTGCCCTAGCTGCCGGGACTTTTGGTGTTATTGCAGCATTCATGCCAAATCTTATAAGCTTTACAATTTTTAAAATGTTGAGCTCCTTATGGTAATATATATAAGTAATAAATTAATCGGTGAGTGCAGAAACAACGTAAGTCACAAAAAATGCAAAAATTCGTAATCGATTTAAACTAGCTTAGAAAGGCAAGTTATACACTTTTTTTTCCCTCCTGCAAAATTTGAAAATCCGGACTTACGTTGTTTTTGCACTCACCGATTCAAATATAAATATTACATAAGCGCCTAAAAATATATTTCATCAATACTAAACAGAGGACTTAACAAATGATTAAATAATTTGTGTTAATTTCACATTAATGTTAGCTAAATCATACAACTGTCGCCTTTGAACTGACAACAATGAGTTATTCAATAGATTTTAGGTAAAAAACTCAAATTGCTCATTAAAACGCTATCCATGTAATATTTGCTTAACTATCTATGTGATGGCCACCAACTATAGTAATATAATCGAAAAGACGGGCATATAAATATATATCATACCTCATATACAAAAATATACGCGATGTATATAAATACCTAGAGTATTTATATATTCGATTATCTCAAATGAGTTCACCAAATACTAGTGTTGCTCACAACTTAGTTTATGACTTTATGATCTAAACTATATTTACTAAATGTCTTTTGTTCGCTTTCAACATTAAGAAGAGAATATTTCACCCGTACTCGTGACTTACGGAAGAGGTTTACATATATTGATGATTTATTAATCAGCCATACTTTTTTACTATATTAAAGCATAGTATGCCCAGCAGCGGTGCCATATACTTTCATTGGAGAAATACTGCCACCGCGTTACAGAGACCTGATTCTTTCCATTATGAACTCAGTCCAATTATTAGGAACGGCGATAGTTCCAAGTACGTATTTTTGGTCATTTTAATTATTATTTCAACTAAATATAATTATCATATTTCTTCAAACAAATGTATTATTATTAATTACTTTTTCAAAAAATTATTTGCACTGTACACTTTTCGAGATATTCTTTTTATACATGTTATCGTGGAAAATATACTTAAACTTCTTTTGTTTATTTAATATTTTAACTTAAAGATATCACGTTTTTCAAAAATATTATTCTTTTTCAGTGCTGGCATGGGCAATTCTTCCACTTAATTTCGAAATTAATTTTGGTATCTATACCTTTCGATCTTGGCGATTGTTAACGCTAACATACTCAAGCTTTATCTTTGTTAGTGCTATATTGATGTCATTTGGCCCAGAGAGCCCGAAATATCTGATTTCGCAAGGAAAACATGACGAATCTTTACATGTGTTAAGAATCATGTATTCAGGCAATAAAAACAAGTCACATCTTTGCTACCCTGTAAGTATTATTTGATTAGAATACCTCATTGTTCTTCATGAAATACTAATAATTGCCGATATAGACTTTACATAAACACATCATAAAAGCAACTTCCATTTAAAGCTTCTTTGAATTTCTACAGGTGAAAAGTCTTAAGATTCCCGACGATGCTCTCACTAAAAAGCCATCGTTTTTGAATTCTTTAATAATTCAAACGAAACCTTTACTAAATTTTAAATATTTCAAGTGGTTGATATTATTGGGAGCTCTGTTCTTTGGTGCGGCAACGTAAGTGGAAAATCTATTACTTTAAACATCATATGCACATACTTACATTTCCTTTTGGGACGCATAAATAAATTACCTTTGTTTTTTTTAACAAATGACTTTTAGTATTACGTAGGTATGTGTCATAATTTAATATTACTTCAGTTCTTTATTTAAATAATTCAATATTACGTTTTTAACGAGGCAATATGTTATATGAACTCGTTAATACAATATTTATATTTTTAAAAGGGAAAATAGCCCTTAAAATACCTATTACAAAATACTTCATATGTTTATGTTATGTTAAATATGACATTATATGCTTGTTATATTTTAGGATAAATGGCCTCTACATATTCCTTCCAGATGTTCTCAATAGAGTTCTAGCTGGGCATATAAACGAGGGTGTCACCGCCTGCGACGTGATAGCGAAAAGGCTTAACGAAGTTAGTGAATAATGTTAATTAATGTATAAATATAGCATACATTTGTAAGATTTTTGAACGTTTTACGTTTATACGTCAAATAGATAAAAAGGTAAATTTTCGTATATGAACATAAGTGATTGACAACTAATAGTTCTATTGTTTTCAACTTCACGTTTTTTTAATAGGCAGAGCAAACCGAAACATTGTATGCTGTGTGACAAATCTCAATGTTACGCGTTGTCTTACCAGAATATAGAAATAATTTTGTATAAAAATCATTCTTGCACGTGAGGATCATACCCACAATTGAGTTAAAAGTCAGATGCTATACCACTTTGATGATATTTCTTTTTAACTTCACGCTGTATTCCGCATTTGGCAGTCCGTTCCGTTCTTTTAACACTTCCGTTCCCCACTGTTTATAATACGGTGATTTAATATTAAAAATTCACCAATATTATTAACCAAACCAATATAATAATAATAACCATTATTATTATTTATTAACGCCTGTCATGGCGCAGAGGCACAAGCGTGCGACTGTAAACGCGACAGGTTGTGGGTTCGATTCCCACTCCAGGAAATGGAATTTTTCATTTCCTGGACTTGGTAACAAGGCAAAGCGCGGTGTTGATTTCCGCCACTCAGCACGCAATGCCTCAATTCGGCGGAAAGTGGCGAACGGAGTGTCTTAACATTAGGTTCCCTCAGCCTACCCTGCTATATGCGGGCCACCTGCTATATACCAATATTATTTATTGGCGAGAACGTGTCTTTCATATTTTATTTCTACATTTAACCTGTAATTTTATTTTATTTTGTTATAGACTACAACAAAAACGGCAATATGCGACGATTCGATAGAAACTATCACTTTTGTGACTAACACAATCGCTTACGTATGTTGCCTCTTCATTGCCCTAACTGTTAGCAGTACAGTAAAATTGATAGGAAAGAAAACTCTTCTTGTTTTAACCTATATAATTATAGGCATGTTTTGCATCTTAATAAATATAGTGACACAAAATATAGTCTTCGCTATACTACTGTCGTCGGTCCCACTAATGACACTTGTAGTTGGACCCATAAATGCATATGCTGTAGAAATATTTCCAACGAATGTGAGGTAATTATTAAATATAATATATTTATATATATGAATTTAAACTAATTCAAGATGCAATGTGTAGAATATTATGAGCTTAACCGTAAATTTCATGTCTTTTCATAAAAAATATATGTGCAAATAATATGCGGTTTAAATCGTTTGTGTATTCAATATAATATAGATGGCAGCTTTGTAGCAATATTTTTTTATGTTAATTTATTCTTGTATGCTAATCACTAGCTCCTATGTAGTGTATACTTATTTTAGGAGTTAGTACGCCCTTAAATGTCATATTTATTATGGTCAATAAAAAAAATAATTATTTATTTATTATATTAATATGAAATGCATGATATATTTCTTATCTTTAATATTTTATTGATATTTTACAAATATTTTTAGAGGAATGGCGGTTAGTCTCATTATGATGATTGGTCGATGTGGCTCTATAGTGGGAACTAATGTTACCGGTGTTCTTATTAACAAATTCTGTAGATCAAATTTTTATCTTTTGGGAGGCATATTTATATGTAAGTAAACAAAGTTAACCAATACAATTTACATTTCCAGTTCTTTAAAAAAGGTAAAAAAATTGCGTAATTGGATTCGAACCCACGCCCCTTGGATCTAAAGATTCTAAAGATTATTTCTAAGTATAATAATTTGGCGAAAAAGAAAGATATTTATTAAATATCTTAATATGTTTGAAAGTATCTGTTACACAATCAGAATAACGCTTTAAAATATTAAAACAGGATACCTTTCAGATTATTTATTGTAATAACCTACCTACCTCTTGTAGGTTCGTTAAAGTATTAAAATTCTATTATAATTATATAAAAAATATTCTAATAATAAAACAAAGCTAAGAGCATCTAATTCAAAACGAAAATATGGCAAAATTAATTAAAAAAAAAAAAACAATTTTACCTCAACAATAAATATTTTTTGTTTAATACGAGTATATTGTGGAGGTAACCTTGTCTTATTATTAAATTATATAACTTATTTATTTCTGATTCATAAAATATTTGATCTTTATTTCAGTTTGTGGAGCGCTGTCACTTTTATTCCCGAAGTCAAGAACTAGTCCAAAAAAAACAAATTTACAAAAAATAATGACGCGTCTGTAAATCAAGAAAAAACTAATTTACGAAATAAAGTCTTTTTTTTAAATATTTATATGTATTATCTATTTTATGTGTATTTTTAAGTATTATTATAAATAATACCACGTAATGTTTTTGAAGAATTGTTATCTAAATTCTTTTAAAACACTCTAAGCAAACTAGTTAATATAATTAATATTTAAGTAAACTAAGTTTAAGAATGTTGCAAGAATACCTTGCTGAACACCTCGCAATATCATATTTACAAACATTAGAAACAAAATGAAATATATAAGTGTTTCCGAAAAAAGTTTTAAAATATATATTCAGAAAAGCTTATCTAGAAGTTTCAGATTTCATCTTAATATCATTTATTCAGATACTATCTGAGCTAGTGCTCCCCTAGAGATAATTCTTAATTTCACCTACCTATTTTTTTTCGTAGAATGAATAAATTATAAACATTAATTTTTTAAATAATTTGTGTACTCTGTTTTTATGCTTTATTTAAATATACTTTGTTTAATATAAAATTGTATTTTATTTTTATCTGTTAGGTACTAATATTATTCCTTTTTTAAACTTCTCTTTATGATATTTGTATATAAATAATAAGAAGTAAAATAATTAACTTCTCCATTAATTAAATATTTGCTTTAATTGCATAATTTTAGTTTAGCTGGTAAAATAATATAGTAAAAAGTCACTTCTAGACGTACATGTAAATATGTCACTAGTCATTGACTTATGCGCTATCTCTATCATAACTCTGACGTCTTAGCGGTCAAAAGTCAAAACAAGAAAAGATAAATTTTACTCTACCAATTTTAATGAATTTATAAGCTTATCTAGTGATCGTTAAAAACTAACGGGGCTCTAGTAAAGTCTGGAAGATATTTTAAAATAATGCACAACATTGATTCAGACAGTGAAGACGAACTTCCACCAGGTTGGGAAGAAAAATCAACAGAAGATGGGAATGTTTACTTTGTAAAGTAATTACTTTAATCATATAAAATATGTTGTCTTTTTATTATTATTTTATATTTTCGTAAAATTTAATGTCACTTATATTATAGTACATGTAATAACAAGATACAGTGGACTCATCCGCGCACGGGTCATAAAAAAGTGATCCCAAAAGACTTACCATTTGGTTGGAGAAAAAGTGCAGATGAAAATGGAAAACCCATATATATTCATCAAGAGTCTGAAAGCAAAACCTATGTTGACCCTAGGTTAGCATTTGCGAGAGAAGAGAAAAAACATGTTCATGACTTTAGGCAACGATTTGATAGTTCTTCTACTGCCTTTCAGGTATATTTTGTTTATGAAACAAATTTATATTTTATTAAGAATTTTATAGTTTTAACTAAAATATTTGTTGTTTTATGGATATATATGAATTATATTTTTATGTTTATCAGTAATTCAATACATTTCAGGTATTGCATGGAATAGACTTGTCAGGCAAATATGCACTTATCACTGGTTGCAATGCTGGAATTGGTTATGAGACAGCTAAATCTTTAGCCAGACATGGCTGCAATATACTTATGGCAAATCGTAACATAGAAGCTACACAAAAGGCTATTAAACAGATTATTGAAGAAGTAAATGCATCTGATGATAATTTTAAAGTAATAGAACTTGATCTAAGTTCATTGAAAAGTGTGAAAAAATGTGCTATGTCTGTCAAAACTGTCTTTTCGGAGTAAGTATATCTAATAATTATACATAAATGATTGAAAGATGATATTATTAAAAAAATTATGTGACAAAAATAACAAATAATATTATTTTCTTATTTCAGCCATTTAGACATGTTGATATTAAATGCTGGAGTATTTGGGCTACCATATGAAGAAACTGAAGATAAACTTGATAGAACTTTTCAAGTAAACCATTTGTCACATATGTATTTTGCAATGTTACTAGAACCACTACTGAAAAAAGGTTCAAGAGTTGCATTTTTATCATCAGAATCTCATAGGTGAGGTCCTTTTTACATCATAAATAAATTAATGTCCACTTTGATTCTCACACATGTATAATACATGTGTGTTTTCTAAATAAACAGCCAATATTTAAAGAAATAATTATTAATTTTCTATCTATAGATACTTTGATTGTAGATGTTAACAACTTGTGATATGTAGACTGAATTTTCAAAATAGAATGCAGCTTACTATTAATTGAGTAGTGATGTTCAGAGTTTCTTTCTGTACCAAAAACTTCTTAATGCGTGTGCCACAACTTTTTACCATGAGTAGTACATCTATTATAATGGACAATTTTTAAAGTGTACTGTAAAAGAAATGATATAAAAGAATTCTTCGGTTATACATAAAATAATTGTCTAATCCTTACTTCCTTATTATTATTATAAATGCAAAAGTAACTCTGTCTGTCTGTCTGTTACGCTTTCACGCCTAAACCACTGAACTGATTTTGATGAAATTTAATATGAAGATAGAACTGAACTTGAGAAAGGACATAGGATACTTTTTATTGCGAAAAAAATGGTAGATGAAAGTTTGTATGGAAACTTTATTGTCAAACATAAAATCAAGTAAGATTGTTCAACTGTTTACAACTTTCACACCTAAACCACTTAATCAATTTTGACAAATAGTCTAGACCTTGGAAAAGACTACTCCTAGGCTACTCCCTATCATGTCGCCCGATATAACCGAATTCCACGCGGGCGATGCCGCGGACGGAAAGCTAGTATTTTATATATAAAATATATATTATTTCAGAATGGCAAGTTTAAAAAATGTTTTTGTTAAACAAAACCTTGCACACCCCAAGGAACAGTACAGTACAATGACAGCTTATGCTAATTCTAAACTGTATAATGTTATCACTGCAAAGGTATGTTGCATATTGGTTCCATAGTTTATAGCACTCACTTTTCACTATTATCACTCAGTATAACCATTTGTTTTTTAATTCCAATAAAGTATTTCTTTTATTATTATTTTAATTTTAAATTAAAAAAATATACCCTGTTATATGCGAGATACATCTCGCATATAGCAGGGTAGGCAGAGGGAACCAGAGAACCTAGTGTTAAGACACTCCATTCTCTTTCAACAATTTCGTTCCCCAATCAATTGATCCAATCTATTGATTATATGCTCACTGCAGAGTGTTCAGTTTGATAGCTATATATTTCACTAATGAATCTTATTTAAACCAATAATTACAAGAAATGGCCACTATTTCCACCAAAATAAGAATTTGTGTGGAACACAAAGAGTTGCTCTACATTTATATTGGCTTAAACTTATTTTTTTTTTCTCTTGCTCTTTTTTAAAGTTGAGGTTTACTTGAAATATTATTGTCTGTCATATTTTTTGTCTCTCATTATGCATAGCAAATTATCAAGGGACTGAAAGATAACTAAGCAAATAGATACTTTGAAACTCAACAATGTCCTTTACCTATCAGATAAAGAACATTGATACTTCTTCATTTTTGGTGTAACTGATAAAAATATGAACGCAAGTCTATAGAAAATAAAAAAATAGCCTCACTTTTCCCTCACAGCAAGAAAGGCAAAGAAAAACTACAGTGTCCACCCGAAATTGAAGTGATGGAAATCAAAACTGCGCTGTCTAACCAGAGTGGAAAATGACAATAATTTCAATATATCCATTCCCCAAGTGAAATTATCTATCACTTATTAAATTAGAGACAGGACCACAATTTCTTCCATATGTTAAAAAGACGAATATACTGTTACAGTTACAATATATACACTTTGTTCTCCCAGCCTAACCCACTAGAGTTAATGTAAGCGCAGTGGAAAACCATGTTACTGAAAACGCAATTAATTGTGGGTTCGATTTCCACTCGGAGGATAATTACATTTAAATGATTTTCATTTCTTAGCTCTTTTTATTTTTTATTTGATTAATATTGTTTTTATTCAGATTTTAAGCGAAGAATGGAAACATAAGGGCATTGCAGTGAATGCATTGCATCCTGGTAACATGGTTTCCACAAATCTACCAAAAAGTTGGTGGTTCTATCAATTACTGTTTGCATTGGTTCGACCATTTACTAAGTCTCTGGTAAGCAAAATTATAAGATTTTTTTTAATTTTAAATAAATTACATAACAAGAAAAGTTGTGTGAAGGGCAATAAGAACAAACTTAACTATTTATCTACTTACAAATATTTGAGGCCATCGCAGCACAGTCAGACATAAAACATAAGGGGTTGTGGGTTCGATTCCCACTGTGGGTCATGAACATATTTTAATTATTTTGATGTTCCCTGCTCTGTTAAGATAAGGCGCAGCGTTGAGTTTTGCTACTTAACATGCAATGTACGGAGAATGGAATATTTTGCTACTAGGCTACCCTACCATTCAAGAAATAGTGTGAAGCAAAAGTTTGTTAAGGTTTAATATACACCATATTAACATATGAAAATACACTAATATTTCTTTGTTATTAGCAACAAGCAGCAGCTACAACAGTTTATGTGACAACAGCAATGGAGTTGGAAGGAGTTACAGGACTTTACTTTAACAATTGCTTCTATTGTGAGGAGTCAACCTTGGCTCGTGACAAGGATATCGCCAGTGAAGTGTTTTCAATATCCCTTAAAATGATTGAAGACAGAATGGGACCTGACAAAATTGAAAAATATATACAAAAATATTGTACAACAAATAATCAAAATTAAATTAGATTCGGCGGAAAGTGGGGAACGTAAATGTTGAAAGAGAATGGAGTGTCTTAACACTAGGTTCTCAGGTTCCCTTTGCCTTTCCTGCTACGTACGGGATACAGCTTGAAGCCAAAAATAATAGATATATTTGATTTTTTATTATGATGATAAAAATCTAATGTATCTATTTTTATAAATATGTATGGTATTTGTTATTGATATTTAAATTACTGTAATATAAGAAGAAAGGCTTTAATAATATATATGTAAAACTGTTTACTTATTGAGTAAGCAAAGCCGAAACTACTGGCCATAAAAAGCCATTTTTTATATAGTTAGGTTTCATGGAGGCTATTTGGGCATTAAAAGAGGCTGCACAGGAATGGGATATTATACTTTATAGTATACGTAATCAAAATGGCGGGCTATATCTTGTATTTTAATAAAACGTGAGGAATTTTATCTACATTGATTTTTTTTACTTTTTCATCTTCCTTTATTACTAAACAAATTTTATTTTTCCATTATACTAATTTAATTTTAATATGAAAATGCCATGGTTAGCTTTATTGATATTTTCGAAATTACTTTACTATTTTGCTGATTCAGATGCCAGGTCCATATGGTTGGAGGAGGATAAGCCGACAGACCTTGTAATTTAATATATGACGCAGTGGCATAGCATCTAACTGTAAATGAAATGGTTTCAGGTTACATTCACACTCAAAGAAATAATTATATATGAATCACTATTAATCAATATTATTTTTAAATAATACCTTTTTACCAGTATATTTTGTTACGAGTAAGGGGTAAGGCTTAATGCTATCAAATTACCGGGTGTGTGTTTATATTCAACACTCTGTTAGGTATCTACTCTTTACAATTTTATTTTGATTTGAGACTATGAACAAGAATTAAATCGTGGTAGAATATTTTAGTCAGTCATCTACACCTTTGTGACCCTTGGGGCCTCGCCACATTATTTCCATTTTTATATTTCGAAGTGCCATAGTTTCAGTGCTGTAACACATAATCCCGCTTTCGTAGGAATCTCAAGATTTTTAGAACTTAGAATGGTTTAGGTTTTGCTACATTCTGCAGGGCATCTGCATGCTTTAACTTTTTACATTCAATAGTCTCAACTGCAGTGCCGGGCACTTACTCTGTGAGCATCGTAGCGGAAGTGTTAAATAAACATTTGCATCCCTAGTTATTTTCGAGTATTTTCGAGGGACCAAAAAACATGATAACTTATTATAATTTCGGACTAAAAAACATGATAATTTATTATAAAATATTATTTTATATATTAGAAACTTGAATAATAGTTTGGATTATTTTTTTTGTATCTAGCATAGCAACTTATTTCTTTTATGAAGTCTATGAAAAAATATTAATTAAGAAGATATTTTGTATCTGTAGAACTTGATCGGATACATATTAAGTAACTTCAAATAAATAACTAAAAACTGGCAACGATTGAAATATTAGGTACAAATTTATTATTTGTATAAAATATTTTTTAATAAACATTTCCTAGTTTTATCATCTCACATTGGAATAAAAATAATTATTATTGACTGGATAATATTTTATGAGAATATGTTAGTTCGATTATCCGACAATGCGTTTGTGTGTCAAGGCAAATTGTCAAGAGAAACACTAATTCTGTGAAAAATATAATTATAATATTATCGAAATACACACAATTATTTAAATCTAAATATCTTCTTTTTCTTCTTTACTTTCATATACATAATGATTTGCCATTAAAAATATCGACACTAGTTTTATAAAGTTCGTTCCTAAACAATGTTAGTTCGGACGCTCCCAACGGTTAATGAAGAATGATTATTCTAAACAACATAATAATTAATTCCATCAAATACATGGATCTCATGATGCAGTTTATATAAAATAATGTTTGTGAGTGATTTTCGTGTCGGGATGTTTTACGTATAGTGATATTTATTTATCGTGATGGGTGATAAAATAAATAGAGAGTACTTCGCACCTGGTGCTGCAGCCTTCAACTATAATGTGGTATGTATAATTTATAATATTTTAATATATACATAACTAATTGACAACAGTTAAAATAAAATAGTTTATATAATAGCAATTAAAAAAAGTTAATATATAGTATACATTTATATAAATTTTAGTCGACAAACTTCGAAAGTACTTGCAACTTTAATGGCGCCTTGATATCCTTGTCTTTCATTTACTATTAAATTCAAAGTTTTTAAATAACTATACAAAATAACTTATTGTGTCTTATTTCTGCTCATCATATGAACACTGTATTTAAATCAAAATTTGGTCAATTTTGACATTGCTTCTAGTAACAAAATATTATTACTTAAAGCAAAACAAGACTAAGACTTCCATCTGGATGATAGTCTCTATGATAGACCTTGGGTCAGAGGAATTCCAATCAATTGAAAGATAAGAAGCCATAAATTAAAACAAATCTTACTTATAAATTAAACCATAAATTTAAAGCACATTTACAATTTCATTAATATTATATACACAGAACTAAATAATATAATTATTAATTTAATCCCAAAAAAAAGACATTTCTAAATATTTTTGTTTTTCGCCATATTTCCTATGAACTTCTCTTTCATATTGGCTTATAATTTTCTTAATAATTACTTGCATATTTATTTAATTTATAAAGGTGTAGGTTTAGTTGATTTTGGTTAAATAAATCACAATAAATTTATATTTGTAAATATAATTTAATTTATATTCTAAAAACACTATACAAGAATAAGAATCAATTTCACCAAAATCTGGGTTTCTGTAAGGTTTTGTCTGGTGTTGGTAACATAGCTGGCATGGATGGCAGCCCAAAGGTGAAAAAAAAAATAATTTAGTCAAACTTATATATGTTATTTGATTGACATTGACAACTTTGTAGGATTGATGCTTACTTTGACTAATTATATATGAATTAAGAAAAGTGGACATTTAAAAAAAAAACAGAACTAATTTTTTCAACAAAGAATATATTCAAATTGTGTTGTAAAATTCTATATTATTATTTTAAAAAAAATAATTACTTTCATCAATAGTACTTTTAAAATGAATTATTAATAAAATACTCCCTATATTTAAACAATAAAGTCTCCTAATATGGGGTGAGGTGAAGAACAGTGTTTAACAGTAGGTTTTCCCTATCTATCCTTTTTAATGCGGATGATTCAAAAAGGTATGAAAACAATATATTTTTGAATATGCATGAAAATTTATGGTATCACTATCATATCAATCTCTGTGTGATCACATCAATCTTCAATATGAATCATCTGTTTTCCATAATTTATCTTCCTTATCTCTAACAGTGAAAGGGAGCCTTTTACAATATTTTCTTCCAAAATTTGATATTGGCAATGTTGTTTTGGAATACTTAATCTGCTACTGCAGTTAAAGGAACAATGCTTTTATTGTTATATGCATAAATAATAATGAATTGGCTATTTTCCTACTTTGGGTTATCCCAGCAACATACTTAATAACATTGCCTGGGAAATATTTAGAGTATAATATGTACTGCCATATTATACATTTATCAATTTATAAATATTATTTATGAATAGAAATCATTAAGAGAAAAATACACGTTCAAGTTTCACAATCATGTCTATGAAATATAAGATATTGTCATTATATTAGGTAAGCTAACATTTTACCTGTTTTATCTCAACGACAATCGACGCTAGTTCCGTATGTTGTGACGGCGCACCACAACATGCTACAATGTGTTATCATTTTTATGTGCATATGAGTGCAGTTTCTTATGAAGCAAGGAAAGCTAAGTGAAATTTGTAATTTGCCTTATTAGTGCTTTAAAATAATATAATATAATAGATTTTTAATGCCTTAATGTTAATTCTATAACATTAAGGCATTAAAAATCTATTACTGGTCTTTATAGACCAGTCGTTGCGCAGAACCATAAGCGTGCGACTATACATGCGAAAGGTTGCGTATTTGATTCTCAGTCCAGGAAATGAGAAAATTAAATAAATAATATTAAGGATTTTCATTTTCCTCGCTCTCTGTAACAAGGCCAAGCGCGGCATTGAGTTCAGCCACTCAGCACGCAATGCTTCAATTCGGAAAGTAGAGAAAAGAATTGTTGAAAGAGAACGTATTGCCTTAACACTAGGTTCTCTGGTTCCCTCTGCCTACCCTGCCATGTGCGGGATATAGCGTGAAGCTATAAAAAATATAATTATTGTACACGTAGGTGTGTGCAAATACTTTATTAAATTAAATAATTTAATTGTATCGATTTTCTTTTAATAATAATTATTGAAATAGTAAATTATTAGGTTTCATTGTTCACTACGAAAATATACATGTTATTTCGTAGTGGAAAATAAAGCCTAATCTCGCGATTGTTTGACAAGCTGCAACAACTAATTAACATGATTTAGAATGTTCGCGATTTGCAATAAAGTGCAACACCTAAAATGCAACCTAGAGGCAAGAGAATAAATGCAAATGCTCTCTGCGTGGTTACCGTGGGCGTCAAAAACTAACACTGTTGTGCGGTGTTTTCTATTTTACCTACTATTTGCTCCTCTGAACAATAACTATGTATGTGTACTACGATGATCCCACGCCCAGACAATGCGATGTGGGGCAGGCATTTGACACAATTTGATTTGCACGAAATAATCACCTGTAATGTATTAATTGTTCATTGCAATAGTTTTTAATCACACGCTTCCACCAACTAGCTATTAAATAGGAAATCTATGGGAATTTTTATTGTCGTTTTAGTTCACTGTCGCATATGTTAAGACATACTTATTTAAATCTATTAGTGAAAAAACAATTTATTTTTCTTTAATTATACAATTATTAATAAAAAGCAGATGTTTGATCGTGAAATAATATCATATAAATAGCCTTATATCACAGTTTTTAACGAAATTTTATTACCCTCAGATGTTGCGTGTTCAAGGCAAAGTTGAACGTCGAACAGAGTGCCAGGAACAGCCTGGTGCTCGCGTGTACTAATATTTAATAGATATTTGGTTGACACAAAAATTCTGACGTTGCGGCAACATGCTTTTAATCATGTAAGTTATGCTAGTATAGTTATACATACATACATATATCTGTAGTAAAAAGTAGGACAAAATATGTTGACACGTTTTAATGAATATCCGCAATTTTATATGGAATGGGTTAGGTCCATATTAATTAACTCGTTAGTTTCAAACATATTTGTTTTATGTTATTTTTACATATTTTATTCAATTCAAATATAATTATTTTTATTACATATCTTAATATAGTAATTGCCCAATAACTGTGTTTTACGTGAAGTATTGATATTATGATTATATAGGTACTGATCGCGTGTTTCGAGCAAAACCTATCTACTCGGTTGCCAATGTTCAGAGTTCAGTTTAATCCGTCAGTACATTTTAGTCTTGCGAAACGGCCTATTCACGGCCTCAGTTCATTGTATGTTATTACTTTGTACTATTTTAACATATGTTTGTATTTTATTATATTTTTATGTAATATAAATGTGCTGAACACAAATGGATGAGTTGCTATTGACGTTAAGGGATGAAAAAAGTGCGGAATCCAAAATGGAAAGTAGTGAAAATGGTGCGTGTAAATGTAGAATAGCTATTACCGTAGATAATGATATTATCACACTTGATTACATGGGGTAAGCTTAATGATTACGTAGTTCGTAAGTAGACTGTAAGCCTTTTTTATACCTCTAACGTAATTTGAATTTAACATTTTTACTTATTTGCTTAATAATTATTTTTATTTTATTGATACAATTGAATAATCATGATATAATACTAAATCATCTATATTTTAAACGTATATAGGTTTATTTATTAAGTCTGGTAGTCTGCATACAGCATTATAGGTCTGATCTGCGCCGTGGCATTAAAATGAGACGTATAATATGTATTTAATTTCTTTATTAACATAATGAAGTCGACTTTTACGGACAGAGTCCGA
The DNA here is from genome assembly GCA_033558755.1 of Philaethria dido. Lineage (NCBI taxonomy): Eukaryota > Metazoa > Arthropoda > Insecta > Lepidoptera > Nymphalidae > Philaethria > Philaethria dido. The sequence continues at coordinate 114,169 of JAKGSA010000093.1, read as the reverse complement.
GTGTTTATTCTCAAATCTTACATCATCGGATCGATTTCTTGCAATCTGTATTGGTAATACAATTGTATCAAAATTTTATGAGCTATTTGATGACTGTGTCGTTATGAGAATGAGATGCCTAATGAACGTAGTGTGCTTTATGCAATCAGTACATGTAACAGATATTGGCTCATCGATGTGCAACACTTTGTTAGGATTTCACGACAAACATTCATATTTAGCATATAATGATTGATAAAAAAATATTTAATTAAATAATTTATATGTTTCATAACATACGGAAATATGTTTGTGAATGTTGAAATAAACGCATACTTAAATTTGGAATTAAATATGACAATATCAATTCTAAATTTATACTATTACAGTTATTTTGTTTTTTTCTGTATAATCAGTTTTTAACTTTCATTCGAATTGTAAATTTAAAAATAAAAAAAATGTGACACTGTATAATACTTTCTAGATACTAGTCACTAAATCAAAATGAATTAAATTAATTTTCAGGTCGTTTTGTTCTTCGTCTATATACTGGAGTACCTTTTTTATACAAACCATAAACAAAAAAACAGCGTTCTAGTATTGTAGTAGTTTCTTTAGTTATTTAAATGCTCTCGTCAATTACGTCACCTCTATTACACAGACAATTTTATGTTACATTTTACGGCTATATATAATTACTATAATAGCATGTATTAGAAAACCGTCCATTATTCCACTTCCCTGTTTCTTCTGTTTTCTAACCGCAACGTGCTTGTCGGTGCAATGACGTCTATTTGAGGTGAATTTGCATATCTACATCCTCGTTACCAACCACAATGTATGCAAAATTTTGTCAAGTAGCATTAAAAGCATTATATTATTTTATATATTTTTCAGCTTCATGCTTTATCTCGCACAGCTGGGTAGAACAGAAAGAATTTAGTGTCAAGACACTGTTCTTCTCTTTCCATCTGAATCTGAGACATTGCGTGGTGAGTGGTGGAACTCAACGCCGCGCTTCGCCTTACTAGAGCGGGGACAAAATAAATTAAATATAATCATTACTCAAGTGGGAATCGAATTCACAACCACCCGCATTAGCGTCAGAAGTTGTCCCTTTACGTCATGGTGGCCTTATTTTTTGTATTTAGGTTTTCTTTAACTAAACATAACATTGTTATTACATATTTCCACTAAAAGTATATAGCAATATTTTGAATATTTTATAATGCAAACAAGGCGCAATCTTATTTCCTTTATAATTAAGGCACTTTAGTAGACTTCTACTTCATTTGCGTGAGTTGCTCATTCTCAACTTCCGGACGTGTAATTCATATAGTCATGAAACAGCAAGTTCCCTTCCTCAATAGAAGGCATAAGCATTATATAGGTCTTATTAAACTAAGATTTAGCTTTCGAAATCTAAAGGTACGTTAATTCGAAAGGCACTATTATCGTTTCCTCGCTCTGATAACAAGGCAAAGCGCAGCGTTGAGTTCCGTCACTCAGCACGCAATAATAATCAGCGGAAAGTATTAAGCTTGCAAATGTCAACTAGCAATACAATGTCCTGCGTTTTTTATGGTATATTTTATAGATTGAGTGAATAATGAGAACGTTATTTCTAATGCCCACATGTATGAATATTGACAAGCTAAGTAATTAGTTATATATACATTGTTATAATTATATTATTATGACAAAGTTTGGTCATTGACAGTGCTATGCGATTGGGCAAACTGTTATAGGTGCGTTGGATGGAATTTGATGAGGCTCAAATCAACTGCATCATGTTCCTTCAAAAATTATTACCCTGGCAGGATTGGCAGTGGAAACGTATCGCTAAGCTAGTGCTTGCGGTATTTCGTTCTCGTGTTTTTTACGTTATCTTCCTGTGGACACATCAACACTGATGCTTTACCTTTAACAGACAGAAAACCGTACATTTGTCATTAGCTGCAATACACTTATGTTATATCTATTCAATACCTATCACTCTTCATTAAAATATTTCTGCTCATTTAAAAAACAGTGTAATTGCTGTCCTTGCAGCAATTATTACAGTAAAAATGAGTAATATAAATATAATCAATATATTTTAATGAAGCTTTTGTTGTATTTTGTTTGTTTTTGTACTCTTTTCGTTTTTATTTGTTCATCCAAGCAACAATGATTACACATGTTTTGTTAGTTAAGAATTTTTCAGATTATGCTCAGTTTTTATATACGCAACGGCGACAATGTTACTAAAGCCATTCTACCCTAAGGGCCTTAGACGTAACTTAAAATGCCCGGGCTATTTAATTAATTCAATAGCTACGACTTCACCTCGTTATAAATGTTATTATAACCGACTTCAAAAAAAAGGAGAAGGTTCTTAATTTGACAATTTTTTTTATACGTTACCGCATCAGTTTTTACTGGATGTATCAATTTTCATGTTAACTGTTTTCTATTTCTTTACTTCAGGTTTTTTTGTATCTATTGAGGTTTTATATTTTGTATATTGTATATTTTGATTTATTTCAGCTTATTATTTCCTAAAAATTTTTTGCATAAACAGTAGTACAGTAGAAATTTCATGTCATTACAAATATTATTTCATACAACTGGCTGCCACCATAACATTTTATACCATTATGTTCTATGTGCACGTTATCAGAAATGAGCGAAATCAAATTTCTAAATAGTAACCCGCATGCCCCAGTCAACTCGTCACGCTACTTGCTCTAGAGTTCTAGACTACCCGTCACAACCGTACAGACGCTGTCTATTGCGTCAATTTGCAAATAGCTGTCAATATCACAAACGTAAAAGGATTACTATTCAAAATGTACTTATATTTAAAAAAATATAAACAATTATACTGTAAAGATAAGTATTTAACACATGTGTGATAAATCGCTGTATTAATGGCTCCCTGATTGTAAAACCACCCGAAAACTTTACCGTACCAATCATAGCGCCAGACATCGCGTTACTAACGCGGTGCGCGTTAGTAACGCGTATCGTGTAACGCGATGTCTTAGCAACGTATACGAGAAATGCTCGTATGTAATTTTATACAAAAGTGTATGTCAAATAATTTTCATACAAAGTTTTTCCTTCAAATTTGAAATGCATAATGCCAGTATCTATATAATATAGATACTGGCATTATGCATTTGCTCAATTGTATGTCTCTATGTGACTGTCATTAGACCTTGTCTTACTAAGAATATTTAGATAATAATTTTACCATTGACCTCCACGGTAAATCTCAATTCTTGTGGGCTGCACATTAATTCCTCCTACATAACATCAACATTAGTTCACTCGTGAATGTGGGCCTTGGCGAAAAAAAACACGTATGCAATAACTCCTTATAGTCACGAGTGTAAAATATAAATAGCGTTAATAATAATACAATAGATAGAAGGAAGTCACGCAATTGTCTTATTAAAGATAATACTCAGACGTGTAATCATAATATTGGCGTCTAAGGCTATTGCTGCAAATCATTATAGGCCTGTGTAATTTGAAACAGAAATTTGTACACATGGTTTTAATTTCTATAACAATAATAAAAAAGTGGATTAAGTACTAAAACGAGTGAGGGTAAGGATGGACGGTTTTCACGAAATATAGACTGTTCTATCCACGTATCAACTGAAAAAACAGTGAATCCTTACTAATATTATAAATGCGAAAGTAACTCTGTCTGTCTGTTACGCCTAAGCCACTGAACCAATTTTGATGTGATTCGGTATGAAGGTAGAAAACTGAACTTTGGAAAGAACATAGGATACTTTTTATCGCGAAAAGTTTTTTGACAAGTAGTCTAGACCTTGGGAAAGACTATAGACTACTTCTTACCATGTCGCGCAATATAACCGAATTCCACGCGGGCAAAGCCGCGGGCTTGAAACTAGTAGTAAATGTAGAAAAAAGTATAGTAAACAGAATACGTTATTGTGTAAAATATATATAAATAAATTTTATTTTCTTATCTTAAGATGATATTGAGATAGACATCGAATGTTGTCTTTAGAAATATTTCTTTGTATATGAAATAAAAAAAAGAGATGGTGAACATTTTTTTTATTTAGTTCCCACTAAATTCATAAATCGTCTATCGTAGTCTAACATTAATACATATGTAAAAATAAAAAAAAATAACTAATACTTCATTATGATACAAATTGCATGTCAAATTGTAAAAAATCAGTTAGATGTCTTTTATTTTTTTTTTAACTTTACATAGTAAGCCACAGTTTCTAGTGTTTACTTCTTTTTAATCATGCGCACGTACTAAGGTCGGAGGGCGGAAAGCATTTCGTCTTTTTCAATGTTTTATTGTCGATCAGTTTCAAGTTTTAAATGTATTTTGTCACGTTTTGCTCGAAAGTAACGACCCACTTTTTCTCCTTCAAATGATCAGTACGCCTTGGTTTTTTTGCTATAATACTAATGCAAGAGTAGATATTTTAGAATTGCACTGTGCGCAATCATTGGTAATTATATTAGTACTGTTTTGACTATATGAACATTAAGCTTTAAAAAATTATGCCAATGTTACTATGGCTAAGTTAAAACTAGAATCAGTTGTTGGCTTGGAAATAAAAATCATGTTTATTCAATAACTTATCTTGCTTAATGTCGTGTTTATTTAATAATATTTCTTGCTTTTGTCCACGAATTTGTTTCCTTCAACTTGTATAAATTATGGTTTCGATACAGGCAATGTGCATCATGTAAAACGACCTACAAGTAGTAAATCTTTAAGGTGCCTTTAGTAATGGTCCACACAACAACAGTGTCACATGATGATACACTCAATTGTAAATCTAGAACGTTCTATTTTCACATAATCTAACATTTATCAGATTATCAGTTACTTGAACTTGAACAGTGTAACCAATATTCAACGAGGTGTGTTCCTAGCGGTTTCTAATGTGATATCTCTCGCTCGTCCGGTCCAGGTTTCATTGTACCGCTTTAACAACATTAAATACGTGTTTGCGACCAGTGGTTTCCCTAACATAAAGAAAAGGCGTAGTTTTATTTTAGAGTTACTCAAGTTTTCACTCCATGCTGATAAAAAATATTTTTTAAGGAAATTGTATAATCTAGTGTTTTGGCCACTTTCACTTTAGATTGTATCATTTATAATATAATTATTTTTTTTTTTTTGCAAAAAATATCTAAATATGTAATAATAATTTTATTCTTTAAACAGTAGCTTTATTTGGGTGATCTTATTATGTAATATTCAAACTTTTCATTTTCTCAATGGGTCTTGTGCCTCTGCGCCGCTGCGCTCAAAATATTTTACCCTCTAAATTCTATAAGCTCATAAAATAATAAGCTTTTAATAATATTTTTCTGAGTATCCAATCAATATGTGATCTTTTAAATGATAAGTATTAATCCTTAGTTCTTGATTTATTACATGTATTAATTATGAATTGGAAAGCTGTTCCACTGGGAGTTTAGATTTATTATTATTTATAGCTCCACAAGTTATATCCTGCTAAAACCAGTGTTAGTTACAAGAATTTAATATTTCTTTCGTCATTTAATGATATAAAATATAATAATCTCTGCAATTTTAATTTTTTTGTCCAATATGAAAGTTTCTTTCTGTTTTTTGTTTACTTTGCAAAATTTGTGAAACGCATTCAAGGAAAGAAAACTCAAAATAGTATAGTGTAAGTAACATGCACCATTGTTACTACTGAAGCACAAAAGACATTTATTAATTCTGATTAATTATTATACTTAGAATGTCGCCAATTATGTTATATCAATCAATGTAATATATAACCTCTTGACTAAACTAAATCGCATTGTTTTGTAGTTTTTAAGTTCCAGAATGACACATCCTCGAAAGAAGTACGGAATATTTAACACTGAGTTCTCTCTACCTGTTTTGATAAAGATGGAAAATATATTCAGATTTATAAAATGTATAGAAACCTTTGGGTCTAAATATCTTATGAAGTTATAACAAAAAACAAATAAGTTAAAACATTTTTACATCTTTAAAAGCCTTAAGTGTCACAAAACATATTATACATTGAAATTACCAACTACTTTATATATAAATCTATGAGACGATCCCTGGCATATTTCTTCGTGTACACACCCCTCACCGACCTGATGAACCTATATACGAGTATATAATGAATATTGCTTGCACGCGATGATACAGGTGACACGCGAAGGATACCACTATTACAATGTACTTTCAATTACTCTTTTATACATTTATATGTTTATTAAATAAATGTTATTATTAATCACCAACATAGAACTTAATTTTTGGCAGCTTCATGCTTACAAGGGCAGAGAACCTAGTGTCAAGACACTCCGTTCTCGGGCTTTCGGCCGTAATCGAAATTTTGTACATTGAGCGGTATTCAACGTCGTGCTTTATCACCAGAGCCGAAAAATGAAAATTAATTTAAATAAGTATAATCATTCCTTCGAGTAGGGATCGAACCCGCAACCAATCGTGTTTACACTCCGATGCTGTTCCACTGCGCCTTAACCTCAATAACTTTGTTCACATAACATTGTTGTCTTAGAATTTATAACAATGATAATACTATAAAACATATGTAAAAATATGTATGTGTTGAATTTCTAAATTTCTTCACTTTGTATGAGCATCATTCATGCTAGATTACTAAAAAGTAAAATACTTAAAAAAAAATTAGAACTGTTAATAAAAATAGAATACCTACAACTAATTATATTCAGTTAATGGTTATATATAGTAGCATACTGTGTTGTAAAGGGCCGTCTGCAGCTCGTATAACCTTATTTATCTTCGCTTTCAATGCTTGGACGTTTTTGTAATATATTAAACTTTCACGTAAAAGTTTTGTCAAACGCACTTTCGAAGAAAGTTGCTTTTGGTCTAATGAGCAACGCATATAAAGAAAACCAAGTTAATTTTGAATTTTCTTTTATTCAGCAATAGAAATGTCAATCCTTATATTAAAAAGCGTATAACGGAGTTGGTTAACAAAGGATTGATTTTGCCTATCTTAATAAATATAAGAGTGGCGTGAGGCAAAGAAAAACAAATCTGATAATAAATAACTTCAGGTATTTCAAAAATAAAGTCAATCGTTTTGCATTTTCTAGACGTTTTAATATCTAATATAATTTAGTCTGATAATGTGTTGCGGTAAATATGGTAACAGTCTGATGGCTTCTTTAAAGACAATAAAAATGTAACAACTCAGGCGTATTGTTATTTTAAAACGAAATTATACTAGCTATTTTAACTGTTTATTTCATATTACTTTACGGAATTATTGGTAAAGATTACCTTTATTTTTTGACGCTTAATAAATAAAAGAAATAATCAAGACCAAATCACCCAACCATGTATTGATGTTACTGAATATCTTAGGGTAACTGAACTGTTTATTTAGCTCATTTTTTATTAGTAAAATTAAGCAAATAATAACATTTTCAAAGTAAATAAACAAGGAAATAACCTTTAGTAACGGTACAAATGTTTATCCATTGATACTGTTATTGTCAAAGTAGTGGAGAAATTAGAGAAAATGGTTGCGGTGATTTTGTACCGCAACTAAACTCCGGTATAAATTGAATTATAATAAAAGAAATGAAAGAAAATTGTTAATTTTAAGGCCGTCGAACGGATAACATCATTATATGAACAATAATTCTAATAACAATGAACTTTTATTTATTTGCAGAATATTGTTTTAAATTGCTTCTTTAGTATCCGAATTTGAAGTATTAAATATAGAATTAGATGTTACACAGGATATAGAAGTATTTGTTATTGAATAATAAAGGTGAAGAACTTTTTGAGTATGGTCAACAATTATGTTCATCGCTTTATAACTGTCCCACGATTGGCAACGTTCTCAGACTACGTTTGTTTTTAATCGGCGAAAGTAGTTACGTGAAACATTTTATTCATCACCAGCATTTTATTTAAAATTTATTAATATATTACAAAAAAATTAAAACATATTTTATAAATCTACATTATACAATAAATGTGGTACATTGTATTGTGTAAACTAGTAAATTAGTCAAGTTCTTCTTGAAACAAACATTAAATATATGGTTTTAGAACTTTATTATTTTTCTTCTGGTATAATATACAGACATCATTAGCTATTATATTTTCACAATCAAATTATCACGTGCATTGTGAAAGGTTGTCGTAAAACAAAATTAGTTTCGGCGTAACTGATTTGGTAAATTGCTTAGCCATTAGAATACATAATCGTATTTCTATGAAACTTATTTAGTGACATGAATATATCTGAAAAAAAAATGTTATAAGCTTATTATTGTCATTATATTCATAAAACACATATTCGTGTGATATATTGAAAAATATATGTTTATGTTCTCGCATATATATTTTTTAATAATAATAAAAAATATGTAATTTATTTCATTTCCTGGTTTTGGTAACAAGGTAAAGGGCAGCGTTGAGTTCCGCCACTCAGCACGCAATGCCTCAATTCGGCGGAAAATGGGGAACGGAGTGTCTTAACATTAGGTTCCCTCTGCCTACCCTGCTATATATATATATGTATATTTAATTTATTGTTTGGTTCATAATTTTATGTAATTTTCATAGCATTTTTATCACTACTGTATTTTGTTATATACAAGACTATAATAGTAAAATGTGACACGATTACCACATGAATATTTCTTATAGATCCTCCTGTCGTCTGGAGTTCCTTTCGTGACTAAATGTAGTTAATATAAGTAATGAAATGTCTTCAGCGTTCTCTTAATAGCTACTCCGTAATCAATATTTCTATTTGACAGCTTCAAAATCACCTGAAAATTTTCGTAAATATAAAATATAAATCGGTCGTTGTGTATGTAAGAACTGTTCAGTGATTAAATATCAAATCGATGGTCTTAATAAGAGTCAAGATATGTCAAGTTCGGTGCTTGAGTCAGAAGTCAAATGCATCAACGCCTTTGACGTCTAGTAAAAAGAAACTCGTTTGTTTTATCACGACGAATCAAAATAAACTTTCTTCGTAAGTGCATTGTCAAATTTCACTATGTCAGCCATTCACTATGTTCTTTTGCATATTAGAAAAGCCTTCAACAAAAATTATAGTTTACTTGTTTCACTTTCTTTTTATACCTGAATTACGAGATGTAAATAAATCTTTAAGCTATCACTATTACGTGCTGCGTTAAGAAAATTAAATTGTATGTGGACACCAGTGGCGAGGCGTTCATACAACTCGGTTCCCACCGGCTTGCCTAAGTTTTCAAAGTATGTACTTGTGTACGAGACCTAAAAAAAGCTCGCCAGGAAAATGTGGAGTTCGAGAAAACAAAGTCAAACAAGGTGTGAGAGATATACCGGCTTCCCTAAATATACATCGGCTTCTCTGAATTTACTGGCTTACCTAACTACAATTTTTCCCTCCACATACAACTTTCTTTTTACAACCCTCGCCCCTGGTGGATGTCATTTTAAACGTATTCATTTTATAAATCTGTAAAGGTATGTATGGTAATCAGCTACTAAAATAAGAAAGCGATATTAAGAAACGTTTAAATGAATGAGTCACTTTCATCTTACGAAATTAAAATAATGCAAATGGTTCTTGTGCGAAATTGGTAGGAGTATTACAATTATAAGCCTGTTTGCAATTCAATATTAAGTTAATAAGACATATTTTTGATTTGAGAGACAGTTTGTAAAAGATTAATTATAAGTGATCTCTTCTGTTTAATCATACTTAATGTTACCTTTAACTCGGTAATTGCTTTATCATTCATTTTGTTGGCCTTGTGTACTTGCGTGCAAAACTTGTTTGACGGGCATCTTGTTGAAAATGAAATGCTTAGGTAATCGTATACTATCACAGTGAAGTCCTCTTATTAGTAGAAGCAGATGTACCAGTTGTTGATCCAGTACGCTTTAATAATTATGAAAATATTTTTATTAGTTACACGTCACCATTTAAAATTTTTTTAGACATGGATGGTAAAATTTATTAAAAATATAAATTAACAAAATATAAAGTAATGAATCTTAATATTCGACAAATAAGTAATTATAAATTTGAAAATTGTCTACATAGAAGAATAAGAGTGCCCCTTTCTTACGTCGTTTCTTGTCAGGCTTGATGTATGAATAAAGCATTTGAATAAAGCAAGTATGAATGAAGCATTAACTGTAATAAACAGATGGTAAGTAATTAAAAGTTAAAAAAAAGCGTGTGATCTTATTTTGTGTAAAGTAATTTGACATAAAAAATAGAAAATAAATAATGATTTAAAAAAATATTCTTGTTTTTGGCAGAAATAGAAGATAGTTGGATATGCTTACTTTATTTCAAAATAAATAGTTACCAATATTTCGGCCACACATAAATTTCTATCCTTTTTCTTGGGACACTGTTTATGTAAATTATTGTTTAATTTTTATAAAAATATGCTGTCACGATAATACTTTATCTAACATCTGAATTCAGCACTGTTATTAAAGCTCTTGATTTTTAAAGATAGCAAAGTAGGCTTAAAAAAGTTCAATTTAGTTACTTACGGTATGTTTTTTTTTTTTTACTTTTTTGTAGATTATAAATTAACGAAAAAAAATTGAACAAAATAAAGTTGAATTTATTCAAATTTCAATATTGTATCGTTGTTAGTTAATAATAAAGAAATCGATCGAAATGTTAGATACATTATTTTTGGAGGAGTTAGAAGTACGAATTGAAGAGAACACGTTTTTGACAACTTTTTCATTTAAACCATTTAAAAAGTAAGAAAGTAGATGTGATTACCTATGCCTATGAATGTAGAAGTAACAAATTTACTTAAATCAGTATGACTATCTAATTAGTAAAATATTTGCTATAGTTATCGAAATTTATTCAACGAAATGCTTGAAGCTAAAATGTAATAGAAAGTATATAGAGCGATTAGTTAAAATCAGAAGAAATTACCAATACTTTCACAATATTGTTATATCATTCTCCCTGTAAGACTCCCATAAAAACAGGGAAAGTATATAATCGTGCGGCCGACAAGGCCGCCCCGAGCCCAGTCACGCCCATCCTACGCTCAACGCTGTGGACAGAAAGAAAGTGAAAACGTTGAAATGGCCCGTCTTGAGGAATTACATACAAGATATACGAGTGTCTTCCAAAACCGCACAAACATAACATTATAGATACTTCGGCTTTTTCATCGATATTAGCATATAACACTTATAGTACCTTGTACAAATACGTCTTATATAATATCATACTAAATTTGAGTTTTTTTACGAGGTTCTTTTATTTTTTTCTTTTTTTGAGTACCTTCAAAAATATGTTTTTTCTTCCATTTAGGGTATATGAGTATTTAAGACCCTATTGAAGCGGCAAACCTTTTGAGATCATAAAATGAAAATATTTCACGATTTGGGAGAAGTAGGTAATAAAATGGGAGGGTGGGATGCTAATAACTCAGACGAGGCAATCATATAATTTAGATCGGTTAGTCATAAATTACGGTGTCTTCGAGTATATAATATAATATAGCGTGACGTAAGTTAAGTCTATGTTACGTGCGTAATGACACTATTCAAGTTATTTCATAATAAAGATCTAATATTAAGAAAAAAATCCAAAACACATTGCTGGTACTTGTTGTAAAAAAACGGTTGTGATGGTTTTTTTAACAATGATTGTCGTCGTCATGTTTTGTGCTCTCTGTAGTTGAATTCATAAATAAAGGAAGGGCATTTTTTCTTGAAGTTTTTACACTTTGTTGGCTTATTAGGCCTTCACGGTTGGCGGAATCCACCCTTGGCTACCGTACTATCATACTAGACGAAGAAGTTAGATAGTACCTTCTGGATATACTTTTATAGTAATCTATACAATATTTAACTTGTTATTTAAAAATACTATAGATATCATAGTAGCAAAACTCAAATTTTATTTTACATTAATTTCACTGTTTTATGCTTCGTATATTAATATGCCAAAATAATATTTATCTTTTTTTGAAACTGATTCTTATGAATTCCATTATACATGGACTAAAAATAGTATTATCCAATAGGTAAATCAAATACCAAAAAGTTGCTATAAATAATAATAAATGCTAAAATTTCAGTGAAATACAAAACCAAATATTTAGAAAACGAACGAGAAGAAATCCATACAAATAAAATACATCAAGATTTAGTTAATAAAAGTGATAAAAAAATGCAGAAGTCCAACTAAGCAGTTCCCTCCTGCTAAGCACAAAAGTCTGGTTCGGTGGCGAGGATGGCAGCCCAACGCAGATAGTGCAAAACGGCCTGGCGGAGTTGGCGAACCAGCAAGGCAAGGTGGATGGCCCAGGGCGACGGTAGAGGGCGCGTGCAGTTACCGTCGGCCAGACACTGCATCCAATCGTTCCTCTGATCGTAGCGGTACTCCGTTCCATTGGAATAAGGAACGAGCGGACGAGAGAGTGCGTCTGTGTATGCGCACACACTTACGTACTATAACATATCCCCGCGCAGATGACACCTGGCAAATCAGTGTGTCGCCGTCGACGGATACGTCTAGGAGGACATCATCAAATACCATGAAAACGAAACAACTATTTCCTACGTGTATATGTCGTTAATGCACAATATAGAGTTATTACGTTACATATGACAGAGCTAAAACTACATAGACAAATGAAATGAAAAACAGCGCAACTGATGAACGCGAGTGACTATGACAAACAAAAGTAATAGGCTAGCTGAAACAAAAATCTTAAAACGTAATCGTCACGGTTTCAAGTTAAACCTGAGCTGAGTTTATACGACTACGCAGAATGCTCTTTGATATCTACATAGCCTTGTTCATAGATTTAGCTTTGGCATTGTAATTTAGTAACAAATTAGTATATGCCGTCTGAAAAGAACGTATAACATTATGCATAAATTATAATAACAAATGTTTATTATACATACCTGCTGCATTGGTGTGAAATCGGCAGCTATTTCGGAATTAACGTAGCTACACCTAAATACCTTATGAATAATGATCCTTGGAAGTAAGTGAATTCAGTTTTTTTTACTGATTTATTATAGCGATATTAAGAATTTACACAGTACTACATGTATAAGGCTTAATTCACAATCTATTGGAATTTTCTTAACCATAAAAATGCCAGATGCTTTCATGGGGAAAAAAGTTCTTGTACTTAAACTAAAACACGCCGAACTACATAGGTACGTGTCTTTTGTTACTATTAGCAATATGTATGTATAGTATGATCTGTACCTTTTGTTAACAATGATTTTCCTATTTTAAATATTTTTTTTCCATTAACTAAAACTAGGCTTAGTTCGTAAATATCTTAAAATATAAATTTAATAAACCAAGCCGGTTATGTGGAAATAATATATTTTTTATTGATTTTAACAGTTCTTTTTTATTTAACATATTTAATCTCGACCAGAAGTTGCTAAACTACTTTATTTTGAACATGTACTTAAAAACTACAATTTATGATTTAATGTTTGATTATACTCGTGTCTCGAAATAAAAGGTTTTTATAAAAAATTTCGTGGTCATCTACCATTGCAATAATTTCAAATATAAAAAGAAGTGTGGTATACGAAGGCTAAACAGAGTATTCACATTCTTATAATATGCAATGACCATATGATTGAAGTTCTGCAATAACTTGAAATTTTACGCATTATTTGCATTACATGTTGGCTAACAGTTGGCTGGAACTTAATCGCCGATGATGTTTCTTGTTTCATATAACTAGTGAGAATATTACAACAATCTGGGGCATAGCTCTAATATTCACGTCCACTAACACACGCAAAATTACTTATGTTTACGAGTTACAATTAAATTGAATGGTAAAAAATACAGTTTTCATTTTTTTAACTGTTATTACTTATAGAATCCTCATCCTCCGTCTGGCTCGCGACCACTATCATGTCAAAGACGAACCGCCAAATATCTTATGATGTGTTCCGGTTCGATGGCATGTAAACCAGGTTTTCCCCTTTCCCACCCATCCTTTCCCCAAAATGTGGTGGTTCCGATAGCGGACTACTACATTATCCTCCCTTTCCATCTGTATCCTCTAGGTTGGCAACGCATCTAGTACATCTCTTGTGTTGTAGATGTTCATGGGCGAAGGTAACCACTTACCATCAGGCGGTCCTTCTGCTCGTTTGCCATCCGGTATCCATAAAAAAAATAAAAAAAAAAATAGAAAAGTTTTCAATCTAACTCTAGATATTTAGAGTCAATAGTAGTATCACCAGTAAAAGTTAATTTTCCTATTTATTTTATTTTCCTGAATATCTTCTCATGGATATTGCTTATAATATACTATCAATAAATATCGTAGCAGATAGCATGATTGTTCACTCGAAGTGAATATTTTGTTAAAACTGAACGTTAACATTGTCTTAAAGAGCCGGAAGACCTGGTGCTTTTATTACGTCCCATACTTAGAACTCGTCATCGTTACCGCTTGTAATATAGAAATGAACGGTTTATAGACTTTACTTTCCTGTTTAGTTACGAACAGTAATAACTTTTATGTTTATATACGATTCAGTTCACCTTATTTTACTTTATATTAGCATACGTATGATTATTTTTATATATTGTTTTTATCGATATTTCCTTAATAATTTCAAAATTGGTTACGATCTGAGGGTTATACTGTTAAAACAAAACAACTTGCAAAATTGAATATATATACGTTTTTTTCTCACCATTACATAAAAGCGAAGCATGTAATGAGTAGTACAAAAGGTGTGCTACTTCCATTGCACACTTAGGCTCTTAATTTTATTGTACTCCCCTTTCAAATTATATAATATGAAATGATTACTGCATAATTATGACGTAATAATTACCTTATATATTACTAGAATGAAATTTATTTGCTTCACCATATTTGAATTAAATCTATAAAATTCATATTATATTTTTGACACACAATAATGTTCAGCTAGTAAAACTACAACCGCTCCTTTACATTGTTACACATATATTTTTTTTATTTGTCTTCACTAACTCAAAAACTAGTCAGATCCTAACTACATTAAATGGGACCACATCAATCCACTCCAGGAAATGGAATTTTTAATTTCCTGGGTTTGGTAACAAGGCAAAGCGCGGTTGAGTTCCGTCACTCAGCACTCAATGCCTCAATTCGGCGGAAAGTGGGGAACGGAGTGTTTTAACACTAGGTTCTCAGGTTCCCTCTGCCTACCCTGCTATATGCGGGATACAGCGTGAAGCTATGTATGTATGTATGTCTTCACTAATATTTCCTCTTATGACTTTGTATCATATTGCTATCGTTCTAGATTTAGATTTCTATCGATCTAGAAACGAACGAATCGTTTCTATCGTTCTTTGATTTAACAAAAAATTATGTAGAAACAGATTTTTTTGGGAATGACAAAAAAATAAAAATAGAAGCAATCATATAAATACGAGCTTGAATTATAAATTGAAAATTTCTTATTTCATATCAAAATACTTCTTTCCTATACTTGTTCCATACAAAATGATTACTAAATAAGTATTTTTCGTTCGTAATTGTCACATAATAAATAACGATTTAGTAAATATTTACTTTGTTAAACCGATTTATGATTTTTTGAAACTGAAGAATATTGAATTTTAATAATAAATTTTAAATTTTATTAATAATTTGTTAGAAAATCAAAGTAAATTATTAAGAACCAAAACCAAATTTACATTCTCTAAATATTTTTATACTTCCTATCTGTTTCAAGTGTTCATACAGCCACATGTAGCTCGCATGTTCAAAGCAGCATGTACATTGTACATATATCTTTATCGATACTCATTGGAGAGCGATTGTAATTTTTATTGGGTAACAGATTGTATTATAAAGGATTATTTAGTAGTAGATTTATGTATCCTAGTATTATAAAATTTAATTCGTAATAAATATTAAATTGTTGGTATATGTTACTTTCAAAAATCCTTAACATGACAAGAAAAGACATCTAATATGTACTTGACATCAAAATGTATTATTTGTTTCAATTCACCTTACAGTAATAGTAAAGCTTGTTTTTAACTATTGCTAAACTCTCACGGTCTACCATTCGTCAGCATAACGATAGGATGTTTGCAGTTTTGCATTACAAATCAGTGTCGTGAACATCGTGTCGTCTGTATGTACATTGCATCGTTAATTTTGACTAGTAAGTATTTTGTAACGTATAAGGTTTAATACTATTAATTTATTATTGCAACATCACCAGGTCAGTGCACGTCAATCGTGCTGAGCCTAATCAATTCTCTTACTTCGTTCATAGTCAATTGTTAGTGTATTTGTATTAAAGATTATTTATGAAATAAAAAAAAATTGAGGCCATCGTGTTATAGTGGATAAACGTCTGATTATAAACACGGTTGGTTGTGGATTCAATTCCCATTCAAGGATTAATATATAGAATTTTTATTTCTCCACTCTGGTAAGACAGCGCGGCGTGTCCCCATTATTCAACATACAATGTCTCGATTTCGGTCGGAAATTAGGAAACGGAGTGTCTTAACACTAGGTTTTCTCTACTGACTCTGACTACCCCTGTTATACGGAATAGAGCGTAAAGCTGTTAAAATTATGTATGTAAAATATATGCTAAATTTCATTTGACTTAATAAATCTTATTATAATAATTAACATTCTATATAGTTACATTATATAGAATGTTAATTATTATAATAAGATGAATGAGAAGTACGGCTATTACTCAAAATGTTACGGATTTTTTTCGGAAAGCATATCTTATTATTTCAAATTCAATTAATTTTACACTTATGCAGCGTTAAAGCGAACTGAAAAGTCGATAAATGCTTAAATTTAAAAAAGATGTTCATATACCATATCATAATATAAGAAAGTAATATAACAAATGGGCAAAACGAGGAAGCTTTAAGTAATTTGTAGCTTTCAAAACAACATCGTCGGAATCACCGATAACAAATGATAAAAATATTTTTCACCGTTTCATGCCGGATCAACATTCGTTGACATCGAAAAAACTGAAGGAATCTTTTGAACAAACAAGACTTTATAGTCCTGTTAGAAATTATTCTTTTTTGATAAATCGTATAAGTAACTGTTAAGATTCTTCACTAAATGAAAATTAATTTCATCCTGTAAACTTTTATTTTCGCCTGAATTACATATTTATTGCTATGTATAAGACAAAATCGATTGCTTTATACATATGTATACATCCTCAGTGAAACTACTAAACTTGCGATAAGTTTTATGGTTTCTCGCGTCATCCAATCTTCTTAAGCAAGGTGAGTGGGTACATTTGTATTATATTATTACAAATGTCAATTATTTATATTAAGTCATCCCATAAAAGTTGTAAAAGTGAGTGCCAAGGTTATTATTAAGAATATGCATAATTTTCGAATTCACATACAAAGGAATTAGGATTTAAGTGAATCAAAAACATCTACTAGTAGGTAATTTTACTACCAATTTATAAAAAGCAAATTAGCTGAAGATCAAAGTTTAATTTTTAAAAAATATATCTGCGCTGAACTAAAACAAGTCCCATACTAAATTTATCTACATTTTCAACAGCAAGTTTTATATAAAAAGTTTCAGAACAGCTGCTCAGAAAAGCTTGTCAAACACCAGATCCGTCCATGTTATACAATTACGACAAATAAATATTGCAGACCAAACTTTCCAGGCACTTTCATTCAATTTGTAATATAAATAAATAAGAAAAATCATTGCAATTTCACTTATGTTAAACGGTAATTATAAATGTTATTTCGTTTATGATAGTAATTTCTTAACAAATGCAATAACGCGTACTTTCAGATGTAATGTGAGTTTTAAAATTAATATTTTTTATTATTTTAAATAATATTTGGATTTGTAATGTTTTTGTCGATACATGAAGGTTGGTATAATACATGATGTGCGAATAAGCATTTGTTCTGTCATATTAAGTAAGTGCAAGGATGCTAATACGACACGCAGTGTCTCAATGCAGAAATTGTATGAAGAATTAAACCTCGCCGTTGACCGTGCAAATATAGAAAATGAATGAGGATAAATAAATATATGCTATAGTAAATATCTTAAGTACTTCTCTGTCATTATTGTATATTTGCTGACGTCCGGAACTAATGCGAATATTCAATATTAATTTTAGGATCTATTTGTAAAATAGAAACTTTAACACGTAACCAATTTAGAGTAAAAATAAACTAATTTTTGTCATTCAATAAATACCGCATATCATTGCCGTCACGCTCTACTGGGTAACGGATGCCGGGAGAGAAAACATGAATAATATTCTACCACGCCGAACCGTGATATAGTAACAACACATCAATCATACAAAATTACTATAATATTCCTTCCTAAAGGATATAAAAACAGCAATGCTTTGCCTATTTATTTCATATGTTTAAATAATTAAATACAACAAAACGAACATAAACAAGAAATTCAATATATGTACTATGTAATCGTTTTTAGAATTTTTTTATATAGATTTTTTAGACATATAGATAACTGCTCTGATATAAAATAAGTATGGCTTCCGAGTTACCAATATCACGCGTGTAATTTAAGATAAACAGAAATGCATATTGTTTATATTTTTTTTATTTAATTTGGCAACATTATTATACACATTAAGTTGTGGGTATGTTATTAAGTTATTATAAAGTTCCATATTTACGTTGCTAAAAGATAATATTTTTTTATATTCAAAGCACTCTATTTCCCCGGGGCAACAAACCTTTAAATATATATAAGTGATATAGTTAAGAGTGTTCTAGTACATAAGGGCATGTCTAGCCTCTTGCAAACGTGACGTTAGCCGGCCTTGGCGTTCGGCTTACATTCGGCCTGGCTCGGTTCAACTCGTTTCTTTTGGTATCCCTTTCGCACCCAATGACTACCTTTCAATCCATCTCGAATTTCCATGCGCAATATTCGAGGAAACTGACTCAGCTGTGTTTTTGAAAAATGTTTAGTAATAACATATTGAACTTTATTTCAAAGTAGTCAAAGTGCCTTTCTGTGTAAATTTGTTGTAAAGCAAACCTTAAAGCCTACGTCATAGAATAGTTCTTTCTCTTTTTACCGGTCTTGCACAGCTGCCTCCGGTCAGTACGTTGAAGAAATTCGAGTATTGTAGACGTGTAAAAAGTCTCTCGCTGTATTAGCTGTCAAAAATGTCGTATACGAATCGTCAAAGTACCTGACGTTTTTTAAATATTTTTTTGTACTGACAGTGCTTTACGTACAGTGTTGCTAACGAGAAAGTACGATTGTGTTCTTATAAATCTGCTCTAATTAGAACGTTTGAAACTATTGTTTTCAAAACATTGAAAGTTTGTATAATGTCGCCCGAGGAAACAGTGTCGGCAATGAATCGGTATTCAGTATAGGGAACGGTAACAATCGCTAGTGAGTGCGTGTGTTACGGCTGAGTGGTCTTCCAGTTTTCAGTGTCCCCAGTGTTGTATTACTTGCGGTATGTTCTAGTTGAGTGACTGATGGGAGATTTTGTTAGGGTGTGCCGAAAAGGGCGACATGCAGGCCCTCATGGTTACGACTAGTGTCTTTTGTGATCACCAAAACGGCGGCTACACAAACAAGAACGGTCCTAGCACCACAGGTTTGTTTTCTAATTACTTTAACTTGTTTATGACTTCATTTTAATAATAAACAATAAAACTGGAATTAAGTTTGTTATAAATGCTTATTAGCTTACATTTCAACGTGATGTGGGTATACAAACAAAATTTGTACTTGTAATAAACTAAGAATTGTGTGACTGTTGTAAGAGTTTAACCAAGCTTCGTTCACGTTAAAGTTGTATTATGTTGCTTTCGTTTCAGTAGCATATAATGGATATTTGATTGTTTGTATAAATTGTCGAATTATAATTTTAATTAAAATCTTTCTAGAATTGTCTATATATAATTTGTCAGCAAAAAATAATGTTTTCAAAGAAAAAGCATTCGAGCAAAAGTAGACGTACATATTACTGTCGCTCTGTAAACACGTTACTATTTTGATTCTATTATTCATATTTATAAAGAATATATTATATTCTTTCTAGTTAACCCACTGCTGTTAATTTTGTATGTAGAAAGTTGAAAATAAATGATTAAGGACAAGTAGATTCGAAGTAAAAGCAGAATAAAGTTAGATAAAATTAAAAAAATAACAATATAAAAGTCGGAGGTGTGGTTCATTTATACTAATTGAGTAATTTGCTAATGTTTCAATTACTTAAATTAATTATTAGTCATTACTCAAAACAAAAACTAATTCGTTACAGCTTGAAGACTCTGACTAGATAAAATACGGCATTAAGTTCCGCCAGATGTAACGCGCTTTAACTCCAAAATAAATGGAAAGAGGAAAATCTACTCATTTATTAAGTTTTTTGCCTATCTCGAAAAATGCGGAAGATTTAGAATGCATATTTACAACCACATCCTAAATTTGTTCATGATTTAGCATTTGAATTAAAATAAAATTTTTTAAAGTGCACTAATAAGAAATTGATAGAAATCAAAAATTTAAAATAATTACTTTATATTATTACAAGTAATGCCTCAATTTGGCGGAAAGTGGGGAACGGAAATGTTGAAAAAGAATGGAGTGTCTTAACACTAGGTTCTCTGGTTCCCTCTGCCTACCCTGCTATATGCGGGTTACAGCGTGAAGTTAAAAAATATATATATTATTCTGTCTTACATATTTACATTAAATGATATAATATCTATATATTTTATATTAAACATAAAATAAATATAAAAGGTAAAGAGTTGCTTTTAAGGAATTGATCCTCTTGTGATTAATGCTGGTTACATAATAAAGGTATTAAATCTGTTTCTCGCCAAGATCAGAGAATTTACTTAATTTTGTAAATAAAAGTTGCACCAATATTAAATATGACCTCAAACCCAACAATCTAGAAATTGAGTTCCTCATCAAAAAATCCAAATGCATATCCAAAACAAAAAATATTTTGAACGTCTTCTCCTTTCTGATATATAATTATTGTAATTAATTTAATACATGAAAAGACAACCCATATTTTTAATTTATGCTATTCTAAACCTTTTTGGCAATAGAGCGCGGGAGTATTGCAAGAGGCGACCTTGCAGCGTTTGGCATTGGGATCAGAGATTTTACATTGCGTTTTATTAACTTTAGAAACATTGAACTTTTAAACCCGAATTAAGTAATTTATAAAAAATATTTAGCTTTCAAATTTTAAGTGAAACACATAACGGCAAAGTACACAAGGTGTTTTCACCATACATAGTAATGCAAAGTTTAACAGTCGCATTGCACAAATAGTAACAGTTAAAATGGTCCGAACCTTATTTATGGTGCGGCTTCTATTTCAAGTTTGCTCAGAACGCGTAACGCGGTTGGTGTTGTTTCGACCGCGCTTTCTATCGCTTATCTAGATATCGTTGTACGCTTTCGTCTTAGATGTTGATAATAATATTATTGATAATTAAGTTAAACATATGCCAAATATTTGTATATTTTAGTTTATTTTTTACCTCTTGTGTTATTTAATCTAAATGTTTTGAATTCTGGGAAGAAAACAGTCTAATAAGTACCACTTCGTTACAATTTTCTATTTCATGTGGTGTGATCTTTATCTTCCACACGTCAGAATTTTTGCCATTATGGTCACTAGAATAATATCTATATAGTTATATCATAAGCTTTAATACAAATTCATACAGTGTCAACAAGTCATTATATTCTTAAATATGGAAAAAACTGTTAAAATAGAAACAAAAATATATTTTTTATTATTTGTTATACCGCATTTGAAGTGTTGCGGTTTATGAGGTTCAGTAAAATCGTCTCGAGTGAACGGTGACCTAACGTTTTATGACAACCCAACATTTAGTTTGTACTCATAATTTTTTATATCTCCACCATCGGTACTTCCAAATTTCGTTGTGTAGACAGAGAACATAGGGATTACTTTATTCTCAAATTATTTATAAGTAAGTTATAGTACACTTATAATTGAAATTTGATAATTTTCTTAATTTCAATTTAAGCTTGTATTTCATCACGTGCCGTCCAAGCTGCTCCATAACCACCCTAGCATATGATACGATTTGTACTTGTTTAATGTTAATAGAAAAACGGGATGTGAATGTATTTACTTAATTTATTTAGGAAGCCTTACTGACAGAAACAATTTGGTATTCTATTCTATTCAATAAAAATGTCAATCAATAAAGCACGACGAGTTTGTCGCTAAGACAAAAATAGAAAGTGTTAAATGCTTCGCATTCATGTACTGTTCTGAATACTCGAGTAAGACTATGCGTGGCCTCTTGATAAATGGTTTTGACATTTACTGAATATATAACAAGGATTCCTTTTTGAATTTCTTAACTAGCTACCATTATGTCGACTTCAATGTGTTGGAAAATGATTTTTACAGATTTTGTTAAGAAAAATTTGCATTTCCATGTCTTTGTTAACTACGAGCTTAATTAGTATATGAACATTTAGCTACCTTTTCAAATTACTTAATGATTTTTTTTATTATCTCTTTATAATTTCAATTAAGCAAATTGAAAATGTGATTATACATAATATGTTTTTCCACACTACTGTAAATATAGTTTGTTGTTATAACTTTTACTTTATCATTAGCCTTTATGTTTCATGTAATGTAAAATTAATTCGTCACGCATAAAGTAAATATTTTGTACTCGTACTATTTTTAGCCATAATTTAATCAGTTTGTGATAAAATTCTTGTTTTGGTAAGTGATTAATGCGGACATTATTTAATTAAATTTTGGTAATCCTGTAGACGCGTACAAAGCGATAAAATGTATATGCTGCTACTTCAACCTTGTCCTATGTCATTTAGTATTGAAATAGTCATAAATTATTTCCTTGTGAAGGGGTGTCCAGAGATCATTTACGATTGGGTCACGTACCACTGCTCAGGCTGCTCATGCGAAACGGACGGCATGTAAATGTTTTTATAGTTATATTGTATGTAGTTCCTAACGCAAACAACCTTGCAGTAGCTTTGTATACGAACAAAGTTTTATGCGAAATTAAAATTCAGACACAAGTACATACATATATATGTTCATCAGTTTATCCAAAAATCATATCCATTTGGATATCATAGTAAAAAATCTACAGGTGTCATTCATAGACAACACTTAATTTTCTTGCTATGTTGTTCATCAGTCAAGTTTACATTTAGCCTCGTATAAACGTTACTTTTTTTACCTAAATATTTATGGTACGAGGCAAGTCTTCGTCACTTGTGATTTAAATCTTTGTAATACGACAGATGTCAGATTTGTTTGTTTTTCACTGTATTGAATGTATTGAATGTATCAGTGCCTTGCAATAGACTAATCTTCCACTTTTACTGTTCTTTTAATAACGAAAACTATGTCCAAATCCTGTGCATACATAAGGATAGGTAAGCGAATGGGCAGGGGAAAGCGATATTCTTGTACTATTCATAATTATTAAAGAGGATAAAAAAATCTGCTTCACGCTTTATCTCACATAACAGAATAATGATAGAGAATCTAATGGGATAACAGAAACAGAACAAAGGATAAGCCTATCGCCAAATTTGAGACATTCCGTGTTAAGTACCGGGACTCAACGCCGCGCTTTGTCTTACCAGAATGGAGAAATACAGACAATTTAAATTTAACTTTTTCCTCTACTAAAATTAACAATTTAATTTTAGTAGAGGAAAAATATTATGGAAAAGATATATATTTCTGTATTACATTTTCTATCGAGTTATATAGAATGGATAATCCATTCTATACAACTCGATAGGTATCGCATTCAACGTATGAACATTCAGAACGTCGCGATTCATCGAACCGAGTGACATTGTGACTTCAAGAAAGGTCATTTACATACGTGTCGGCTTACAATATAAAATTGTTTTATTGTTAAAATATGACAGGTATTAGGTGTTATGGGTGTTTAACCTTTGTCTTTAATTATACACTTACAGCTTCATTATTGTTCACGTACAGCAGAACAGCTAGACAAAACCTAGTGCTAAGACACTCCATTGTCCGCTTTAGCCGAATTTCAGACATTGTGCTATAACTGAGGGAACGTTGTCTTAACATGGAGAAAAGTAATAAAATAATTTAAATATCTTTAAAATCATTTCCTCGAGTGGAGATCAGTCATACAACAGCCAAAGACGTTGACCCACTATATCACAAAGGCTATTCTTTAATTACTTTTTAAATTGTTCTGAAAGTATATTGATATGAAATATACATTTTACCTACATATCTCATTAAAAATGAATATCCAGCAAAATTTACCATAAGTCATTGTGGCCTGTCGTGAGACAGAGGCACGAGAAAAAATATTTAAAAATAATTTAAATTCCCGTAAATAGCGCAACCGCAAAATTTTAAAAAAGTAATTAAATACATACATATACAGCGTAAAGCTTAACAAAAAGAAAACAAATACCATAAATTATATAGATTTCCCCTAGACTATTATTAGTATATATTTGTGTTTAAGTACATATATAATATAGTGCTGACATTACCTTCATTATCAAAATTATATACCTAGAATATCGGTCGGGCTATAATATGAGAGCAATTTAATTACGTAAATATGACAAGTGAATATACTGATAGTATGCACTACTCGTTATTATATACTGACGCAACTACCGTAACATAATTGTAATATATAATACTACTGTGATATTTGTATTGAAATTTCTATTGCTATTTTAACATTTGCCATTAAAAGACTATTGAAATGAAATGAATTTGTGCTACGTTTTAATTCGCATTATGAAATCTGTCGACAGTTGATTTTTTTATAGATCCCACACATAGCAGGGTAGGCAGAGAGAAAAGAACCAGAGAACCTAGTGTTAAGACACTCCGTTCTCTTTTTAACATTTCAGTTCCCCACTTTCCGCCGAATCGAGATATTGCGTGCTAAATGGCGGAACTCTACGCCGGGCTTTGCCTTGTTATCAGAGAAATAAAAATACTAAATATTGTTTTAATATTTTCATTTCCTGGAGTGGGAATCGAACCCACAACGTTTACAGTCGCTCGCTTATTCTTCTGCGCCACGACGGGCCTCAAATTGATTGAAGTTGATTTTTATTCTAAAAAACTTAAAATACTAAAGTAGGTTAATCGTATATTTTTACTTTTTACTTTTGCAAGTTGACTCTGTAATCTAATAGACACTTTTATTATTTTTCAGGTAAGCATCAGATGTTGTTATTTCTGATTCGCTTTACGACGTAATCGGATGGTGAGTTAGTTGAAAAATTCACGAACAAATCGAAATATTTGGAATGAGTTTTTAGGTCAAGTGAAACAAGTTTATACTCAAATTAATAACTAGTAATAAATCAAGTTCATTATAAATACAAGCATTCTCTCCTTTATTAACATTTTAATGGACAAACTGTTACTGAATCTGAGTCCTAATATGAATTTGGTAATTTTTCAATACAATTTTATTAAAAATGTATAAAAATATAATAGTTTGCCCAATTATACATGCGGTAGATGGCTTAATTTGTTTTTTATTGTTTTTTTTTAATTATAGTGAAGTACTCTCGTAAGTATTCGTCTGTCGTCTCTGATACTCTTAAAAAACTATAACGTAGTAAGTTGACTACGATGCGTAAACTAACGTAATGTACCGTTCTTGTCTTTAACAATTTGAACGTTATGTTGACAGTAGTAAGTAACGTGACTACACGAGGCCAAACACTGCTGGGGAAGCCGGGCCACTAACCCATTTATGAGCTGTGGGCGGTAATTGAATTACGCTCCTCTGACGACACACACAGTTCATTCGTAAAGTGGCTCTTATTGTAATATAAAAAAGTTTGTAAAGTAGGCAAAACACAATACAGGCCCTTGACTTCGCTCTTATTCTTATAATACAAAGAATAATCCAATTTGTTTGCACTTTATACCACTATTCACAGTTATGTTTAGTTCCGTCGTTTGATTTTAATTAATGTTTAAGTAAGAAATTTTACGTTAAGCGTTTTAATGTGATATTCACGGTTTTCGCTAGTTCTTTTATACTTTTTATCTTGTGCTAAGATGATAGCGTCATGTTGTTTCTTTTTCGAATTGGAAGAATTAACGAGAAAGTTAATGTCTTTAGACAAAAAGAAGACGATAGATGTTGAAAGTTGTGCAATAACAATAATATTTTCGCAATTTAACTATTACGTATTAATGAATTGAGAAATCTTATGCGATTCAGTTTTATTGTTAGCGTGACTGTAACCACTCAGAGGGAGCTATATCTTGAAATCAAATCGATACCTTGTGCACTTATGTTCCTGTGTGAGTAATACAGCTTTCTACCTTTGAATACAGCGGAGGTATCACACTGATATGTAGTCCGTATATTCTTGCTTTCCTTGAAAGCGAAAATAGTGATGAGGTGAAATAAAGTAACATGTTTAAAATTAAGAAAATCCTATTCACACTCTATCATATGAAAATTTCTGAACATTTAATGTTATTCTAAGTGTGTGCCATTTATGTACTGACAGAATAAATTATCATATAGGCATTCATATTATATCTATATAGCTTTGTTTTATTAAGAAAATAAGACAATATAAACAAATTTCTCTATTTAAAGCGTAGAGTGATTATAGCCACAAACCTGTTGTTCGTAATCGGGAGCCGGCACTGTGTCGTCATAATGGTGCGCGCGACCGTGACGCCGCTTCCGTCGCCACTTCCGTCTCCCACCACAAGCCATCTCGACTGTTAAATCGAAGTTGTAATCTACTCTCAATCCCAACAATAAGCTTTCGAACAATACATTTGCGTTTCTCTAGACTAGTCTCATACAATGTCACCGTGACGTGATTCTATATGGGTGTGTTAAATTGCATAGGAACTTACATACTACTACGACATAGTAGTACGTACCTAGAATATGTGGATGCGAAAACTGGACTTTCTTAGACAGTCCATAGAGAGACTAAATTCTATGTGTCTTATAATACTAGTTATAAGTAACAGAAATATTAAAAAAAAACAATAATAATAGTATGTAAAATAAAATTTTATTCTAACGAAGTACGGACCATATGACTGTTATCTATATACAATAATAAAAAAAATAAAGTATAAGTTACTTCAGCAATTCATAAATTCAATTATTAGTTTCCAAAATATTTTTTGAATTCGCTTATGAAACTATGGATTGTAAAATTAATAAAAATGATGACAATGACATCTATACTCTCATTTTAGCATTTATTATTTATATATTTATTTATTATTTTCTTAAGTCGAAGAAACTACTAGGGAATGGTCAAAGTAACGGGAATAATAAATAGTAGAAATATTGCTACACGATACTTACAGAGCTATTACATTTCATATTACCTACAAAAGTATATACTAACTAGGGCATAGAGAAATGCTTGGGTTGCTCTTTGACGATATTAATATCACTTAGACTACTATATTATTTATGCTTCAACTTTCGTGATTTCTGACATTATTTGTTGTAAATATATATTTTGACTTATGTGTTGTAAATATATATTTTTTTTAAATATTAGTAAATAGCCATTATTGTTTAAACGATCACACACACATACACGGGATACACGGGAACACTGGTTCCCAAAGCTCTAGAGATCGAAGGTTGAAAAGTTTAGTTAGGCAATCCGGTAAATTTAGGGATGTCAGTATATATTTAGAGAAGCCGGTATAAGCTTTCCACCTTTCTTGAGCTTGTTTTTTTGCAAACTCAATTACAATTTGAGCTCCACATTCTCGTGGCATTTTTTTTTATTTTAAAAATTAAGGCAAGCCGGTGGTAACCGTGTTGTATGGACGCCTCGCTACTGTTGGGAACTTAACTCTTTCTTTCTTTTTCATGTTTTTAAAGTCAATAAGTAAGCGTGCGTTTTTCTTATGTTTGATTCCTAAAATTTAAAAACAACACCATCTAAACAATGCAAACTCCTAAGGCTGACGTCGCGCGTCTTTCGTCGCATGTTTTCGTTATAAAGATTTCTATAGTGGGTTAATTATATTTCTAGTTTAATATGCAAAGTGAAAGTGTCCTCAAATATTATTCAGAAATATGGTTTTAAAAAACATTCTAAATTATTTAAATCACCTAATGAAATCTTGATCAAACATCTATATTGAAATAATAACATTTGAATATATTAATATTTGTCAACCATTCTAATTAACATCACTAATTAAAGCAAGGTTTTTAAGATGATAAATAACAGAATTATGAAATAATAAATAATTAATATGAAATTTAATAAAAATTTGAAAAGTTGTTGTGATTTGTAAGCATTAAATAGATGACTATTATATCTTATAATAGTTTGTTAGTTGTATGTCATGATTTTATTGTCTGTTTCTTCTTAATTATTTTTTTTGTTATAGAATTTTTATTGCAACTTTAGGTTTTCCGAACTAAAAATGACCTTTACGTAATGTATAATCGGACTGTATCTCATGCGTCGATTATGTCCGTTGTTCATGTAAATTAAATGAGCAGTTACTCGTTAACCGTAGCGTAGAATAGAAAGTGTTGCCTAACTATGCAACGATGTGTGTGCGCCGCCTTTATAAAACGTGTCGTGAATTATTCCGCAGCCCGATCTTAATCCCCACAGTCGCTGAAGGAACTGGATCAAGTCTTGATTCAGACAGTGAAAGTGTCCCACTCTTTTAACAATTGATTTCGATATGTATGACAAATATCTCGAAATCTTATTTCGTAATAAAGTCATTTTAAAATAGATGCACTGACAGTAGTCGTGAACGTTTGGAAACCAGTCGTTCTATTTTAACTCGACGGCAATATTTACGTTTACCGTAAACGGAGTCAGAATTAATTCCGTTCAAGGAAGTGACTAAGCGAGCGGTATGTTAGTGAAAGAAATATGTTAAAACGTTTAATGTCGACCCAGTTTATATACGAGTATGTATGTATTCATTGCGTCTGGTCGTAGAGAAAACAATCATAAATTTTATATAAATATTTAATAGAAAAACATTTTGTATTGATAATGTCAATAATTTAACATGAAATGTACGTTTGTTTTTTACAATCAATAAGTACTATAAACTAACGTTTAAATATCCATGTATATGATATCCAGTTAAGTTATAAATAAGGGTTATACTCAGTAATGTAAGAAAACTGTCCAGAAAGTACAAGTGCTGGGACGAAGTGTGCAGTAAGCAGTAGTCCCGTTAAATGTATTACTAACCGCAATCATTTTAACTTAAGTTAACATGTTTTCAAGATATATAGTTTATAACTAATTCTATATATATATATTTTTTAGCTTCACGCTGTATGCCGCATATAGCAGGGTAGGCAGAGGGAATCTGAGAACCTAGTGTTAAGACACTCTGTTCCCCACGTTCCGCCGAATTTAGGCGTGCTGAGTCGCGGAACTCAACACCGCGCTTTGCTTTGTTACCAAACTCAGGAAACGAAAATATTAATCTTTTACATTTCCTGGAGTGGGCATCGAACCCACAACGCAATTCCATAATTTTGTTTCTCAATATCAATATTATAAAGATAAGATTTAATTTATAGATAAAATGTAACAAATTCGTTGAGCTTGTTATTAAATCACATTATATGAATGGCTTGTTTAAATAACTTGAAACCTCCGGTCCAGACACCTCCGTTATTAGCCGTACTGTATCGTCTATTGGGTGACTCATACACGCATAAGTTGTTTTGTCGGTTATTAACTTTTTTCGGAGCAGTTTTTAAAGATATATGTAGTGCTTTTTATGTAGATTTAAACCACGAATATATTATATATGCTTCTACATATATAAATTATTTGCAATTCCTTAAAATATTATAAAATTATTTTAAATTAAACATTTTTTAAGCTTAGCTTATAACATGGCATTTTAATTTGTCAAAAAGATGAAATTTAGTTATAAGAGCTACTTAATTACACTCATGTGTCTGGAGCTGAGCTCTGGAGATATGAAGGGTGCTTTTAATGGCCCTTGTACGTGGTAAGACACTTGTAGCATCAATTATTTCAATTGCTTTTATGTTCATCGAGTGCAGCTGTTGGCACTTTATACGTTGTAAGGCATAACAAATACTTAGTTATTATATATATATCAAAAAAACTTATAAATTTTCTAGAATAGAATTGATATACTTTAGTGCATCTGCCTATGTTATAATGATTTTGTTTCAAAAAAATCAACTTTCATTGGATCATAACTTTTTATGTGCGAACAAAATTTTAATAAAAACAGACGAAAAATTTCGCACAATGCAAAGTTTTGCTTATAACGTAGTGTTTTAAGTTAGTTCACGTTAGTGATTTGGTTATTTAAAGTATTGAAGTTAGTTAGTTAATTTAAGAATTCACGTTAGTTAGTCAGTTCAAGTATTAACGTAATAGAATTAACATATTTGCTTGAAAGGTTTGAAATGTAAAGTCTGTTGAGTAATTTCTTGCATCACTAGGATTTCCTTCTTGCGTTGCGCTGTCAGCTGTAATCTTTTATGATGTTACAAGATATATCGTACAAAACTATTCTCATTGTTATTAATGTGAAGCAACGATTTTCTGATAGATACACGTCTAAAGATATTTTAAGATAAGAATATTTGTAACTTGACGGGTTTTCTAGATAACAAAGAAATTTAGCAAGCGATTATTTAAGCAAAATATCTTTGGACAAGCGAGCGGAAATGGGAAAATGAAGGTAATAAATAACTTTTCCAAAATCTTTAGGTTTTAACAAAAAAAAACTACTTGCATAATATATCAAAGACATTCTATATTCTTGTCTTTCGAATTGAAATTCGAAGTGTAAAAATAAAATCGTTACGAAAACAAATATATTTTAGGTACAGTTAAACGAAACGCCTAAGTATATTGTTCTTAATTAAATATTTTTACATTTAATAAACTTATTTTAGTAAATGCATTTAATTTTTAGTAGTTTAAATTAATCATTTTCTTCTTGACTTCTTGTTTTGCCTTAGTGTCATGTTGCATGACACGTTGTATGACGTTTTATACAAAAGAATTTGTCAAAGACAGAGATAGTGTGTATCATATTTGTTTTGTTAATGAAATACTTGACTATTGCGTTCCGTTGGCTTTTTGCATTTCTTTTCCACAACAGATGCTTTTACTCTGTTAATTCAGATTGCGTTCACATTATTTTCGTAGAAAGGTTAATAAAGTTTTTACTTCATGTACCAACATAAAATAATAATGTTTTAATACGTCCGAAGTTAATAAATAAACATTTGTTAAGCTATTATTTGTCTTTATAAAATAATTATTTCGAAAATGAAAGACGTAATAGCAACAAAAATTTTATTCAAGAACTATCAAATATATAAAATTGTTTACCCAATATCTTACTATTCCAATATAAATTACAATTAAACTAATTATATTTTTTAGGAATAGATTCGATCATGTTAAATTTCTAAATCGTTTCATCGTCGGCAGTTTTAATTGATTTCCATTTATTAGGTACGTTACATAGATCAAAGGTAATAAATATCACGGCTAGTCAAAAGCGGGTCAATATCCGGAATATTGAGAGGCTGGCCTTGTAACGTTGTAGACAGTAGATTTGTTTGGACAACGGACCTGAGAAATCAATAAATCTAATTCGTCTTACTTACAATGATATTTTTTATATAACAATTGATGGCGAAGTTGAATGCTGACCTAATCCTTTTTATGTAATATTGATATTAATAACAACGGAAGATATAAATAATTGTGTTTTATTTTGTTTTATTTAACCTTTGTTTATTATGAATTTTCCTTAAGTTTAATATTATTATGCAGAAGGAAAATTGGCAAGGTTAATATTAATGTATTTTCTTCACAATGTAATGAAAATCAGTCTTTAAGTTTACATATGTATGTAGAGAAAGGTTTAGATGGTTATCGGTAATAGATATTTACTTCATAATTTAGGCTTCAAATAATAAGTAATATTAAATTAAATCCTTACAATCCCATCCATTACTACAGTTTTTAGACATCGATGTGAAATTCGTACATTCCCTGCTTTGAACTTGATAACAAATACAGTAGTTTCCAATCTCCATTTCGGCTCAATTATACATATTTACTACTAGGAAAATAAAATATATATTTAATTATAAAAAAATATATTTTTAATAAACAGAATCAATTATTTTAGTGAAAATTTAATTCGCCTCAATTCCGCTATAATGATGTAGGTGTGCTAAGTTATGGCCGGTTAGGTTTCGTAAAGTTTTTAAAATTGTGTGTTATTTATATATTTTTTGGAAATTGTGTAAAAATCAATGACATTCCCTCTTCATGCGGCTAAAATGAAACCCCAGCAAAAGTAGTAGTGTTCTCGTAGACGCGTTAACAACGCGTTGCCTAGCAACGTATATCTATCTCACTTTATATAAACATGGATGTCAATCATGGTAGTGTGTTTATTATATTAATTTAATAATTTTTTAATGCATTATTTTAAAAAGATATTATCATTCTGTACCCCTTCGCTGTACAAACTATAAGTATTCCAAGCTTCTTGCTCCTCCATCCGCGTAATTTTCGTAAAAAGGCGTACAAAGTTTTGCTTTACGTATTAATATATAGATGATCCCCAGTCTCCATTTTTATAGATATTGACTGCTGGATGAGGGAACAAAAAACCGTGCTTTGCCTAACCATATTAAAATCTACAACGTTTACCTACGCTACTATGATGCATATGACCTATACGAATATAAAGACCTTCACAGTACTTGCTTAACTAGTAAGAATTGATACAACTTGGGCATAGTGCGTTTAATTGTGACTAATTTGCGTCTGCAATTCATCAGAACGACTAGTGGGTGCAACAATCACTCGCCCACGCTCACCGTTGAAACAACAGCCATGAATGGGATAAACGACCAACGCTGCCTACAAGCCAATTTGATGACATAAAATCTAAATGCTTTGTTATCTGATGAATATTAATATATGCCCTTATATATTTATTTATCTTTTGAATATATTAAGAAGAATTGCTTTCTTTATTACCCTTACTAATATTATAAATGCGAAATGTAACTCTGTCTGTCTGTCTGTCTGTTACGCTTTCATGCCTAAACCACTGAACCGATTTTGATGAAATTCAGTATGAAGATAGAACTTAACTTGGGGAAGGACATAGGATACTTTTTATCGCAAAAAAAAATGGTAAAAGGGATTGAAATAGGGGATGAAAGTTTGTATGGAAGATCCTAATTGTTAAACATAAAATCATATAAGATTGTTCAACTGTGTACAGCTTTCACACCTAAATCACTTAACCAAATTTGACAAATAGTCTAGACCTTGGGAAAGACTATCGCCTACTCCTTACCATGTCGCGCGATATAACCAAACTCAACGCGGACGAAGCCGCGGGCGGAAAGCTAGTCTTAAATATATTAAAAAATACATGTATATAAAAAAACACGTAATCATATTTGGGTTGTTATATCACGCTATTTTTACCCGACTGTCAAAGGTGGGTTATGTTTTTGGCGCGTAACATGTATGTTTGTAATATTCTTTATTACCTCATATCTTCCAAACCTCTGGACCTAATTATGTAATTAAGGTGATGATAGGTAGGTAGTGATACACCAAGGGTTCCTAGATATGTGACGTCGCTTTTAGTTCAATAGGGCGCCCTCTAGTGGCAATTACGTCATGAATAAAAACAAAAAAAAATGTTGATGGGTACCGTGTAGGGTACCAAATGAAAGGACTTAATTAGCACATTTCATATATATAACACATAATTAGCTTTTATAGCTTACTTTATTTATATTTGCTTCCTAAATTTGAAGAATTGGTTCAGTCAGGTTTTTTGTTCTTTATAGTTATGTATGTTATTGTTAGTGTAAATATAGACTATTGATATAGTATCTTTACTTTTGAGTACTAAGCTTTAGTGAATTTTCCTTTGTGAATTATGATATTATTAAATAATGTAGAAATTCTGGATATTTAAAGTATAATACTTATAAGTATCTAACGTATATGTACTCCATAATGGCTTAAGTGGATTAAATGATTATTAATTGAGCAATTAACTTCAGTAAATAACCACTTTTAACACATATATATTAACTGCTAATTGAGTATATATCTAATACTGGTAGTCACCCGCGGCTTTGCTTGCGTGGTTAGTCGCAGTCAATACTACATACTGTATGTGTGTATTTAGTGTGTATATGCATTAATTAGAAGGCTTTAAAATAATTAGACTTTCAAGAAACAATCATGTCTGCTATACAATAAATATAATATAACAAGTATTCTATGTCCTTTTTATATATCTATAAGAATATGTATAGTTTTATAATAATCGGTTGAGTAAGTAGTTTTAGCGTGAAAGCATAATAAAAAAATCTTACATTCAGTAGTAGGGATTACGTTATTTTTTTGGAAGCTTTTGAATATTTTAATTAGTTATAGATTATTAATAGGTATATATTATGTAGAAATAAATATGACAAACTTATACACCCGCATCTGAAGCAAACAAAACGGTAAATGCTTAATAATTTAATTATTGTAGAATCTTTAACAGGCAGCTGGTAACATGAGGGGTCGTCGTAACGGCACAGCTGTATTATTTATAATGGGCCAGTCGTACGCATTCGTCCATTTGGCCGGATACTGGTACCGTGTCCTTTAGGGTAACAGCTATATGCAGGTAAACCGATTCATTTGTGTCTAGAGGTCCATTCATTTTATAACCAATTAAAATCTTATCTTATATAGCGTTGAATGAGGAATGTTTCGATTTTTAACTCGTAGTGATTTGTATTAGAATCCGAGTAAATATTTATGTATGTATTTAGAAGTTGTACAAAATAGTACAATACTCTCAAGTAAGCGCAATCTAAGGAACGGAATAAATAATAACTAAATTTTGTTTTACCCACTGTGTTTACCCCTAATGCAATAATTGCGTACATATAAAAAATGTACATATATACATACATAGTTTCACGCTGTATCCCGCATGTAGCAGGGAAGGCAGAGGGTACCTAGTGTTAAGACACTCCGTTCCCCACTTTCCACCGAATTAAGTCATTGCGTGCTGACTGGCGGAACTCAACGCCGCGCTTTGCCTTGTTACCAAACCCAGGAAATGAAAAATTCAATTTCCTGGAATGGGAATCGAACCTACAACCTGTCGCGTTTACAGTCGTATGCTTGTGCCTCTGCACCACGACAGGCGTTGAAAAATGTTATTCATTAAAATTGTTATATAAAATAAAAATAAGCCATCATTTTTTAGCTACCTCGTAAATACCTCTACATTTATATTCAAAAGAAAGTTTAAATAGAAAAATATTTACTCTTTAAACTAAAAATAATAATATTTAATATGCAGTCGTTATGCCTTGGACTTTAAGATTCAAATATCGCGATAACAACATACTAAATGTAAAATGTATCTGAATATTTTTTATTTGGAAGTTACTGACATCATCGGAAACAGGAATGTAGATGCGCAATTGACCTTTATTAACAATTAAAAAAAATACTGCATTAAAGAGCAAATATTAAAAAGTCATTCTATAGGATAAGTTCAACCCTAATCAACTGAATTAAGTTCTATACTCGCTTGGTTGTTGCAACAGTTGGTTGTCGAACACAGCTTCACCAAGCAATCTTCGCTTAGCAGCTGTCATTTTGAAAAAAAATATAGTAATAAGGCAACAATGCATTATACTGAAGACAATAACAATAGCATTATATTATAATAGACTTTATCATATAATTAGGAGTCTTCTTCGTCTCACCTGGCACATTACAGGTATTGTGTATATTCGACGCTTTTAATAGTACCTAGTAAAGTGCAATTTGACCTCGTGCTCAAGGATCTTGTGGCAAACATTTTAATGTGATACAAACTAAAGAATGCTTGGCTGTACTCAAAAATTTAAGAATTATCATAAAAATGAAATTCATTTTTATTTCAACGGAATATTTGAATAATATAAGCGCTTAACGCTCTGTAAGTTTTGCATCTTTTATGTTTATATATCTACATATCTTATTATTTAATGTACCGACGCCTAGAAGGAGGATGCTTGCAATTTGACTGTATGTATGTTTGTTACGCGATTATTTTTGATTAAAGTATAAATCGATTTTGATGATTTTTGTTTTGTTAGATAGACGCTTTAGAGGTTTTACAAAAAATCAATGAGAAATATATATATGCACAGGTATTTAGGTTTTCGGTTCCAGTACATATAAATATAATCTTCAAATCGGCTCTTGTTTATGACAAAATCACTTTACAGACCCTAATTTTAGTTTCTCGTTACAATAGACGTAATCACAGTCCACGAAAAGTTACATACAATTAAGTATCCAGCTGAGAAACTCATATCACTAT
Organism: Philaethria dido; assembly: GCA_033558755.1. Classification (NCBI taxonomy): domain Eukaryota; kingdom Metazoa; phylum Arthropoda; class Insecta; order Lepidoptera; family Nymphalidae; genus Philaethria; species Philaethria dido. The sequence continues at coordinate 77,655 of JAKGSA010000093.1, read as the reverse complement.
CGGACACGAACGTGACTAATCGCACGTCGGCCACGTGTACCGCCTTCAACAGCTTTTAGGTCTAAGATTGATAGCTGATATTTCGTTAAACTGTTTATACAATATATGCATGCTGTTTATACATAAAAGCATTGTTCTATTTGAATGTTTTGACTATACTAGACGTTATTTCCGTGAAGGTGTTCTTAGAGTTGAAATATAAACGTGCCTGCTGAGTGTTTACTCGGGGGGCTATCGTCAATATTATAGAATATTGACGATATGAAAAATACACTTCTATCACCTATTATTGTATTTGTACTCAGTACAATCGAGCTTTTGTTGTAATCGTGTTTTTAAAAATTTTCCTAATTTTGTTTGTGCGCTTATTGAACATAGCTATATCTATGTATAGATTATGATTATTTTGTGTAAGTGATTGTGGTACTAGAATTCTTATAACATAATACATATATTATCACGTAAAAAGCATGAGGTTCCCCCGGAGGGCATGCATGAAGAGGTTAATAACTGTGGACGAGGCGAAAGAGGTATACAGGGACCGTAGCGTTTGGCGCTCCGTTCTCTCTGACTACCCCGCTAGGGATAAAGCGTGAAGTTAAGTAAGTAAGTAAGTAAGTACATATATTATCATATTATATTTTCACAATTTAAATTAGACAAAAGATGAATCGTTTTTTATTAAAATTTAAACCTAAAGCAATTAATACTGAAAAAACCCTTTAATAGTAAGAAAAATGTTATGTTAAAATGTATTTTATTAAAGTTAGTCATATATGATACGAGCGATACCCAGTCAGATTTGAATATATTAACATTTATTCAAAAAATTATGCAGTGTATGTACATATTTTTTAATATGTATTAATGTTTTATAATTTTACTTTTAAATATACTAACTAAGCTATAATCGATGCCGATGAAGTATTTTTTAGCACGCTTCTATTAAACAATTATTATTATTATCTTCTAAACAACGTTTGTCAAGTATAGTGCAGGCTCGCATACTTAAGTTGTTTGGTCAGATCTCGAGACAAAACCATGACTAGATTGATCGTCTTGTTGTCCAAGGCAAAGTAGGAGGCACTAGACCACACGGAAGGTTCCCAACGCGGTGGACTGACCAAGTTAAATCGCTAGTGGGCAGACCAATATACGAGTGTACCAGAATATCGTCAAACAAGGAGACGATATTCTGGTATATATATATATATATATATGTTGACCACGACCGCTCTGACCAAGAGTGACACGAAGAAGAAGAAGATCTGTTTATATATCTATCTAGTATCGAGGAATGTAAGGAAATCCTGCAAACCTATTTTGACCTACGTCTGCAGTCCAATTTGTTCGAAAAATTGCACACGTCTCAGAAACTGGCGACAATACATCCAAGCATGGACTTGATGTCCTTTTCAGGACGACCAGAATGTCACTAATTCAAACTTATTTGTAAGTGCTGACTTATTTTTAGACTACAATATATTTAGTAATGCATCTTACTCAGAAGTTTTACAGGTAACAGTTTTAATTAATTTGTTAACAAACATAAATGAGTATAGATTATGTTAGAACTGTATCCATTATTATCTATAATCGACTTACTATTTACGAAATTCAAAATAGCGTTTCCGTCCAGTTATGCAGTGTTTATAATTTGATAATTGATGTATAACGGAGCAAAATGCACTGTGCATGTACACGTACACAGTAATTGGCTATAGTTATGTGCATACCATGTAATTAACTATTTTATTCATGTCGGTCGGTTGGCTCCACGGATAGTGATTTGGGCGGAGGTAACACAGGTTCGTAATATTGTGTGTGGTGACTGCTCATGCGTATTTACACCTTTTATAATATTAATACCAATGTTTCCAACGTTACTATTGAGAAAATGTCCTTTAATTTTAAATTATAATGCAATTTATTAAGATAAATCGATCTAAGATTCATCATTTAAAATTAACATTCACTTTACCTAGAACATCCTATCATAAACAACTGTCAAAAACTAAATACGTCGAGTAATGATCGGTAAGGAGAGCCAACAAATTGACATGCTTATTGTTTTTAGATTGATTGTCCTAAATAGCTGTGTTAAGAATACTCGTGAGCCTTGTAAATGATAAGGAGGCCAATGGTATCGGGTCAGACTATTTTGTAAAGGTGCGACGAAACGGCGCGACTTGAAGAAAAGTGAAAGCAACCAATATATTTTTCGGAAACTCTCATCGCGACGTTTATTTCTATTTTATATATACAATATTTAACATTTAATATATTATTTCCGATTATAATATGTCAAACTTTAAAGATTTTCATTTTGTTCAATTATTTTTATAAATATGCTTCTAAATATCTCCGGCAAAGCAAAATGACGAATACGCGAATGAATGAAGCTAATAGATATTATTAACACTTTCGCCTCGGTAGTCTAAGTTCCCTCGTTTTACCAGTTTTCACTCTGTCGAAAGGCGAAGGTTGTTTATGTGGACATTTCTTTGAACATACTTAAAATTAAATAAAAAATGAAGATAATATGTACCAAACTAAAAAGAATATACTTTGTAGGCGTAATCTTAAATGGAATGAAAAAGGTGTCGTAGGAAGTTAATTGAATTTATTCTATAAATAGCAGTTGACTTTAAAGATAAAAGACATTTACAGAACTTACATGAACGGTCAAGATTTTATAATCGTCAAGTCATTGCAGATTGCGAACGCTTGTATTACCAATTTTGTCGAAAAACTCGTGGGTTTCAATTAAATTAACATGTAGGTGAGTTAGCCTAAGAGAATGGCATTGATTAATTTAATTAATAAATATTCTCGATTAGGTAGTAGTTATATTAGCAGTAATAAATATTTTCGTTCCTACTTTATATAAAAACGAATGAAACAAATTGTAATGATAAAATTACAGGCCAGTTTTTGCTTTGTCTATTTTTAAAGGTGTAGGTAGGTAGTACTTATGACTCACGCGTCAATATACATATAATGTATTTGGAATATTCAATAGCTTTGTTTTCCGCTACGTACAATAAAAAGCAGACCTTGTATTTTGGACAGGCTTTACGTAAGTTGCTTTCTTCTTAAATATTTTGTAACTAGTCGGAAGTCACTTTTGGAAACATTTCCTAAGCGATAATAATCTTGATGTGTGTTATATGTAAGTATAATAATATAATCATAAAATGAAAATAATATGTTTGATGAAGATATGGAAAAAGAAAAAGCCAAGTAAATTACATATAAAGTAATAAAATAATCAAGGACGATAATATTTGCAATATTATTATTGAATACTTCCCGTAATATGATTGGTTTACTTTAGCAAAGTAAGGTGAACGAGATCTTTATTAAACCTTTTCTTCGAAGCAAAATAACATTCTTATCAGTTCTCATATGTCTTTCGTTACATTGTTCTAACTACTTTTAAATGGACTAGGTTGTTTGGTTTAATTTTTTTTTTAAACGATAAACATATTTTAGTTGTTTAAGAACCGAAAAAGATTTTCTGTACTTGATAACTACAATGTTATTTCAACAGTTTTACTAAAATATATATATATATATATATATTTTTAAGTTTTTATTTTAATAGGTGTACTAAGCTGTCGCCGTGAATATACAATTTTGACTCATTTTAAAAACATTTCGAAAAGTCCAAACATAATAGAGTAATAACATTTGAGGAAATCCTTATAAAAGTGATTAGCTGTTGGAGATTATATTTTTATACTAAGAACGTGATAGTATAATTCATAACGGTGTGTGAATTAGGATGTTAGATAGGTACTTTGCGTTCGCGTGATACTTATTTTCTACCTTTTAGAATGGCCCTAATACTAAACTTTACGTAGTAGACCTTTACATTCACTTTATGAGTAAAAAGACTTAATTAATACTTTTATTTTATTTCTTTTTCTGAACTTTTCTTGAATATAACATTAATAATTGTAACATTGTTAATATATTTTGAATTTGTTTTGTTATAACTTGAAGTTTACAAATATATGTACGATACATAATATACGAAATATATCAATAGTTTAAATATTCTTTCATTGACACTTTTTTCATTCATTTCATTACTAAAAGGAGATCATCAAATTATTTACCTATATTATTAATGTTGTATGTTATACTTAATGATATAGATCTTTTCATATTCTTAATGAACAAAACTAAAAAAACAATAAATAGCAGTAGTCGTGTTGATGCGTAAACCTTGTAATTGTGTTGCCTTAGCATGTATTTCATCTAAAACAAAGATGTATGTGAAACATGTGGCCATATGTATAATATTTATTTTAGTAACTTAATGTATGTAAGGTAATATTATAAAAATATTGTCTATCTGCATTTCTCCGCATAAACTTTTATAAGTGTGTCAAGTTTCATAACTCAATCTGCATAGTTTTCGCCATTAGGGGTTCATACATATTTCATCATATTATTACAATGACACCACACTTTGTACTTGTATACAAAAAGTAGAATTTTCGCAACCAAAATATTGTTTATTTCATTTGCAGGACCAATTAGTGGCTTTCATCAGCGAAGCTAAAGCATTGTGAACAGTATAGCGATGGTAATGTCTCATTCATACGTTCTCAACAATTAACTCTCAATCAAACTTTCGAAACGAATTTATATGTCTTTTTACATTAAGCGTATTTTTATGCTTTCTGAACTTTTTATATTAAATAAGTTAATGTTTGTGTTTCGCTGAGATTCCGTTGTTTCTTTTTTCATTTTCTGCATATATCTCCAGCTCATCCCACTATTTTCTATCCGTTTCCGTCCGTAGACATTGTAATTTTTTACATTTTTATTACATACAATATTAGCGTATTAATCAATGTAACAAATTTTATATTATCTAAATACATTGTATATTGTATAGGCATGTACGGTACAGGTAAATTGGATGGATTGAATGACTAATTTGAATCTATACATTGGCAAAGCCGCTAATAACCTCATGGCAACAATTCGATTCTCTTATTATCTATCAACATATTACACATATAATATTATTCCTGTACTCACTAAGTGACTGACTGAGCATGTAGGTTTTTATGAAGACATCTTTTCTGGAAATTCCTATAGGAATGGGGATGCGGAAGTATAACGTATTTCAGTAGGAACTATGAATCATAAAGTTCCTACACATAAACCAAGTTGCGGACGATAACTCGTTTCAAATAATTATATACTCAAAAATACAGACAATTTGGCTCCTTGGTAAACTTAGCATGAAACTGGTTGAACTGGTCGTCATAATCTTCCGGATGTCTATAACTATTATTAACTAGGTACTTAAAAATGCGGCGAAAGCTAGGCGCACTTTTATAATACATATGATATTATATTAATATTAAGCCTCATTAAAACTTTTATATGAATTTAATTCATATAATAAAAACTATAGCTGGTCAAAGGCTCTCTGCGTAGTGGGAAAGTCTTTGCCTGCACGCGAGATGGTTGTGAGCTTGAACCGAAACACTTACAGACTCAATTAAATGAAGCGAGTTGTTATATTAAAATACTACCTGCAACTCTAAAATGAGATTCAGGTAAAAAACTTCGTGTCTTATCACGGTTTATTTTTTTATTTATTTACTTTACATATATATCTATATATTTGGTTTATTTCTGTATTTCCTATAGCAAAAAGCAAAAAGACCGTAAAGCCAAAAAGGAACTTTACATTACAATTGATTTCTGAATAATATATTTTTAAAACAAATCGTATTTTTGTAGGTTACATTGAGAAGTCCACAAGTATAACTCGTGACTTTATTATATATCTATGTACGTCAATTGCAGCTTTGCGGTTGCCAGATATCAGTGTAGTGAATGACATCGAATATGTACTTAAGTACAAATATCTTGCTTAAAAATTGCTTATTTAAATATATATATTTTTTTTGTATTAACGAATATACAAAATAGATTATTTAAATATAGATACGTTGCGTATGTATACTAATATCATTTTAATATAATTTTCATCATATTCATATATCAGTTCTAATCGTGTCACGCAAGTAGTGATTTTCAATGTAACGGTTTATCTAGGTGCAAATTTCGATTAGAGATAAACATTGTTTAATAACATTTATCGATCGTATATTAGCAATGGCCTCTAAAATTTACAAACAGCTTATTACCTACAATCTTGCTTTAATGCATACTTCTTAATACGTAAATGGACAAATTATTAAAGTAAAAAATGGGACGTCTGTCGTGGCGCAAAGGCACAAGCGTACGACTGTAACGTGACAGGTCGTGGATTCGATTCCCATTCCAGGAAATGAAAATATTAAATCATAATTAGTATTTTTATTTTCTCGCTCTGGTCTCACAAAGCACGGCGTTGAGTTCCGCCACTCAGCACAATGCCTCAATTTCGGCGGAAAGTGGGAAACGGAAATGTTAAAAAAGAACGGAGTGTCTTATGACTAGATTCTCTGGTTCCGTCTGCCTACCTTACTACGTGCGAGATACAAAGTGAAGCTAAAAAAAATACTACAATTTGTTAAGATAACACTGTAATGATGTGTTGTTTTAATAATGATGTGTTGGGTGAATACTAATATTAATAATTTATACATATCGTTACTTAAACCTATCTTTTGTCTTGCTCTAAATGTATTACCTATTATTATAAGTCTCTTAGCAAAGCAACTTTATAGGTAAAAAGAATTGCATACGATCCTACATTATAAGGTTTAACCAAATAATAAAATGGTATTATGAAGTACCGTTAACACGTAAGTACCTAGATGAGCATTTCAAACGTCAGTGCGTAACGAGGCAAAACTTTGCATGCTCATCTTCGTAATATTATGTTCCTCGAGTATAATGAAACGGTATATTGATAATTAATTTGTTACACTATTAACTGACAACTGATCACTTTTGAGTATATAGCATTTGAGTATATTAGCATATAAACTTATTTTTATCCTCTCTATTTTTCATAGCTAATTACTAATATTGATAATTTATTGATATTTGTATGGTATTTCTTGGTATTTTGATTAGTCGCTGTCTTGTACGTGCTTATTTTATGTTATACCAATGAATGGTCATTGTCTCTAAATCTCAAATCAGTTGAGATTATCAGTTGAGTATGTGTATGTAATTATGGTAAATAAAAATACCTTAATTGTATTTCCTTTGCCTTTTTGTTCCATTTTCCAAATTCCAACAACGATAGTTTCTTTTTTTTAACTTCACGCTTTATCCCGTACATTCCTGTTTCCGGCTTTCCGCCGATTATTGAGGCAAATAAATATTTGCCAGTACCCACCGCTTACCGCGTTTACAGGCGCACTCTTTTGCCTCTGCGCCACGACTCATATAAATAATACATGGATCAAATTATGAAATCTAATAGTAAAGCCTGAAAACTAACAGAAATATGAATAATGAATGACCAATATTTAGCAAATATACTTCAAAGTATCAAATTTAAAACTCAAACACTAAACAACAAGTTCCTTTGAAATAGTAAACATAAAAAGAGCTCAAGAATGGTTGAGATTTACTGCTAGAAATCTCGTCTAAGTTGTTACTATCAAATAACGTAGTGAAACTTTAAACAACATTTTATTTGTTATGAATAAGCATTACACTTGTAATGAAATGAACTTCTGTTCGTCTTGGCGCCTAGTTCGTATAAAAAATATACAAAAACATAGTCGCTAAGATGAGGGTTCCATGACCCAGATGTTATTATGCAAATAGCTTATTACTGTGGTCGAGCTACAGTGAGTGATTTCTGTAATTGTTAGGGCAACTGCTAATTAAATATACCTGGTCGTAAATTAACGAGAGTGGAAAATTTATTTTTTATTTTCTTGAACCAGATAAAAATTATATTATTATTTTTAATTGTGCCAGATGATATTATCTCTGAGTTAAAGTTGAAATTAACCTAATTTCTTGCTACATACTCCGTGTTTCCGTTTCCTATAAATGTTTACAATAAAAATTTTATTCATATTGTTGTTTATTACCATAAAAATATTGTTTAGCACTTGCCTAAGTAATTAATAGTTTTCTTAAGGTAAGACAATTAAAAAAAATAATTTTGTCCTACATTTAAAAAATATTATAGAAATTAAATGATTTACTCCAAAAAATCATTATTTAATAAAATTAAATTATTTATTTTTGTAAATAAATATTTCAAATATATTATATATTTCATCGTAGCCCTTTACTGTGTTTTTAATGTAACATTTCAGTCTTTATCGAGGTGATACCACTTCAATTCCTTTAGATAACCTTTGACAAATATATTGAATTTCTGCTTTGTCTTTTCTTTGGCTCTAACTAATAGAATCGCGATTTTATTTAAACAAAAAGTAATCAAACATCGTTTTTTTTTTTAAATCTCTATAAGGAAAATTTGTGTCTGTCAGCTTGAACTTTGCGGTGTCAGCGGCTTTTGATACTAAGTTGTAAATAGTTGTGCAACTTTGTTACTTTATTATTACCTCTTAAAAAGCGTAAGTCGACAAGTTTATATTCTTTAATAGTCGCACTCAGATATATTAATTGTATATATTTGTCATTTGGACCCAACTTATTTATTTAGGCCGATTTAATATCAGTTAAACGTCAAATACACTTGTGGCTTAGCCTATAAAAAATTATAGTGGATTATACAAGGATACTATAACTTCACTGTTCATAACTATTTTATTTCTTGCTTATCATTGCTATTTCTTGTCAATAGAATACCTCGACCTCAATATCACATTACATACATTTCCTTTTTTTTCTCAAGTAAAGGTAAACACGATTATCTCAACATCTATTCATATCTATAAAAACATATTGCAAAAAAGATTTCTATACGCATGAAACATAAATATGTACATAATATATAATGAAGAACAATATCCACCTACTATTTGCGGTATTTTACTTCAAATAATGTGCTGTCGACATTATATAAAAACTTGGAAAATAAATATAGTATTTATTGTTTCACTTCATGTGGAAATAATTTTCAAGGTAAGGTTTCCATTGTGCTCTGTAAGTGGACTGATTTACAATAATGTTTTGTGTGTTACCATTATTTTTGTATAAAAAGGTATGTGAATTTAGTCTCTATACGGTGATCTTTTGGCATATTGAACATACAAGTGTATTTGTTAATAGATACTATGATAGACTTATAAATCTCAAAAGTGTTTGAAAAAAAAATGTAATAAAATTCAAGCAAAGCGTGCCATTTAACAATATAGTTAATTTATACTAAAACAAACTCAAACTAGAAAGTATTTTTCAAAAAAAAATGCAGTTTAAGTATCTAAAAATTGTTCATTACTTTATCATTATATTTAAAATTTTTGCGCAATTTCCATGCGATTACGTGTTGTTTAGTGAAAACAATTGACTGTCTCTAGCAGTAGCTTCCGTTTGTTTGTGGATAGCGCTGGCTTAATGTCGCGACGCATTAGTAAATTATAATAATAACACACAGTGAATATAATCGTCTTGTGAAATGAAAAGTGAAACTTAAAATGATGATGTTTCACAAAAAAATTCAATGGAATAACTTTCGTAACATTTTATATACTTTTTTTAGTAAATGCTTAAAATTAATTATACATATAATGAAGGTATAAAATATATATGATATTTATATGTATGTGTATTTTTTGGCCTGTTGTGACGCAGAGGTACAAGCGTGCGATCGTAAACGCGGCAACTTGTGGGTTCGATTCCCACTCCAGGAAATGAAAATATTAAGGAATATTTAGTATTTTTATTGCCTCGCTCTGGTAACAAGGCAAATAGCGACGTTGAGTTCCGCCACTCAACACGCAATGCCTCAATTCAGCGGAAAGTGGGAAACGGAAATGTTAAAAGAGAACGGAGTATCTTAACACTAGGTTCCCTCTGCCTACCCTGCTTTGTGCGGGATACAGCGTGGAGCTAAAAAATATATATTTTTTTAAATTGGTTACATGTCATTTAACAGCTGAGTTTAAGACGTAGAATCTAACCAGATATGATTCATCGTATATATATTTTTAAGATATAAAACAAACAAGATATATGGCTCACGAATTTCACAACAAAAACTGTATCAGTGAAGACTTTATCACAATTGACAGCGCTAATGCTATCACTTAAGTGACATCGACATTTGTAAGCCACCTTATCAGATACAGGTTCTACGTTTGCTCATATCGGAATTTCGTTTGATCATATCGCTACTGGCAAACCAACCGTTTCTAATGAAATTAAAAATGTTTAAACTTTGGACATTATTTTTGTTTGTTTTTATATTAACTAATTCTCAATATGAATTGAGGCCTGTCGCGGCGCAGAAACATAAAGCATTTACTGTCACACGCTTATACCCAAAGGTTCGATTCCCACTCCAGGGAATGAAAATATTATTTAGTACTTTCAGTTCCTCGCTCTGGTACCAAAGCAAAGTGCGGCATTAAGTTCTGCCAATCAGCACGCAATGCCTCTATTCGACGGAAAATAGGTAACGTAAATGTTACAGAGAAAGAGAAAAGTTTTTTAACATTAGGTTCTCAGGTTCCCTCTGCCTACCCTGCTATCTGAGAGATGCAGCGTGAAGCTATAGCTAAATATACTTGAAATTAGGCGTTGCTAAGAAATTACTTGTCCAACAACACAGGATGTTTACGCAAATATTAGTTAACTATAAAATATCCTGTATAGTTGGGTACTTTCTTAGACATCGGCTGCTATGACTCATCACTCAGAAGGATATGGTCGTTACCAAGTAAATACATTCACTTTATTACAGCTGTCATACTTTTAAGTGAAACTAATGGAACTTTACTATATGTACTTAGTTACAATGTTTTTTACAGACCTCATTGACATTTCATTGGCAAAAACTGACATAAAAGGTTCTAAACTGAAAATAATATGACTAATAGAAACATCTTTCTTTATGTGCGTATATGTGCCTTATATAACGATAACAAATATATGTAAATAGGTACATATGTATTATCTAGTTACTAAATTATATGAAATCTATATTACTGATAAGTTTCATCTAAATCCATTCAGTAGTTTTTACGTCAAAGAGTAACAAACATCCATTGATATAAACTTTCGTATCTACAATATTAGTAGAATAATTTTACATTCCTTACATTTCAGTACTTGACATTATTTTTTTAAAGTTATAAATTATTGTTTTTGCAAATGCATTCACATTTATGAGATTACATATAACCTTGCCTGTATTTGCTCTAGATCTCAGCTAAAGTGTGACTGATGATAGTTTCAAGTACCTTCGTTATCAAAAGAAATACAAGCGATCTTAAAATAAGACTCTTATTTTACAACCACAAAAGGAATCAGGTGACGCGTAAACAAAGTATCGGTAACAAAGGCTAGCCAATATAAAATATACAGAGATCACTTACATATTATGTTTTAGATTTTTAATATACTTATTATTTAATTTTCATAAAATCTTTCACAAACCGAAATTTATTTATGTTTCAAATTAGTTTTAAAATTAATGAAAACTATGGTAATTGATATTTTTATCAGTTATTATCAATGTGTATTATGTTTAAATACTTATTTGTTGAAGTTAGGCGTTTAAAAAGGATGAGGAAAGGCAATACTATCTACACAAATTTAACTTACAGGTTTTATCTGAATAGATATAATAAAGGTCATGCTACCAATTTAAATTAAAAACAATTTTCACAGTTAAATTTATTTACAATATGGTTATTATAGTTTATTTACAGAAACGTTTAAAAGATTGTGTCTCATGAATATTCTCATTTCAATTCCTATCAGTGGCACTAAATTGCTCAAGAAATTGTTTAATTCATGGAATTCAAGACGTGTAAGGGCCCTTAATTCGTATTTAACTAATCTAACGTAACCTTATTAGTAATCACGAGCAACTTCAGTATATAGGAAAGTCGTGTTGCTACCTTAATGAGACATTTACTACATTTTAAGCACTATTTAGTAACATTTACTCACGTTAGCTTAAAAAATACAATTCTTTTTTAGGTTTTCCTTTCAGGAAGTGAATGTCATAATAATAAATATTTAGTATTTTGGTTTTCATACTCTAGTAACAAGGGGGGAAATCTTAAAAGGACTCAGCAAGGGGAGTGTCTTAACACTAGGTTCTCAGGTTCTTTCTGCCTACCAGTGGTGAGGCGTCCATACAACTCGATTCCCACCGGCTTGCCTAGCTTTTCAAAGTACAAGTATGAGATCTAAAAAAAAATCTCGCAAGTAAAATGTGGAGCTCCAAAGCACAATGTCAAACAAGATGTGAAAGCTAAAAAAAAGAAAAAGGGCGCCAGGAAATATTGGGCATAAAATAGCAAAAAAACAAGCCCTGATATCTGATATCTTATAGACCTAAAAAAAAGGTCATCGCCAAAATTCGATACTGAAATTACTAAATACCTTCACATCCTATACCGGCTTCCTTAAATATATATCGCCTTCTCTTAATTTATCGGCTTGCCTTACTAAAATTTTCACCCCTCGCAATTGCTGCCGACCCTTGCTATGTGCGGGATACAGCGTGAAGCTATAATAAAAAAATGTTGCCAAATTAATAAAATACTTAATCATACTATAGGTCCAGTATATTTTTATAAATTTATTATATACAAATAGTATAATAGATAATGTGTTGCAGACGGGCGGTGCGGACAGCGCGAGCGGTGGCTCCGGTGGCTCGGGCATGGAGTGTATGCAACTGCGATCGCCTCCTGGACCCTTCCATTACCTCATCTCGGAACAGGCTAAGTCTCTCGTCGCGTTACAGGTAATTAAATATTATATTGTCTCGCTATTAAAATGTTATTTTATATTAAATTTGTTGGTGTTAATTATAAATTATTCTATATAAATTTGAGGCAAGTTTTTTGCAAAATGTTTTGTAATATATCTAATAATGCTAAATCGTGAAAATTGTCGCTGATATTACTTTAATTAAGTAAATTTATCCAATTAGTTTTCTTAAGTGCAAATTGCAATCATCTTCAGGAACTCCAGAATGAGGTCGGGGCATTGCTCGAATTCCGCGATCTCGTCATCGAGACCTTCCCCAATTTGCGTTCCAAAATGGCGCCGTCGACGCCGGCGAGCGAAACGCGCCGCGACTGGGAACCCGGAGTCCGAGTACGAAGAAAACTTGCAGGAGGTAGCGGTGACACTGCCAGAACGAAACCACAACCCTCTGTCCAAGACTCTGGATTTAGCACAGAGACATCTTGTGGAAAAGACGCTCACTCCTCTGCCTCAGCGTCCGCCTCCGCGACCCGCCCTCGCCCGCTCGAAGATGAACTATGGGCGTTACTCGATGTCATACAAAGAAAAGGCGTACGAGTGCGAGATGAAGCGGAATTGCTACGTGGAGAACTGGACGAGAGACACTCCGAGACCGCTGAAGAGTCATTTGCTAGAGCGTTATCAACTGGGTGTGGAGATTGTACAGACTTGGTGCGATTACGGAATGAAAGAGATACGCTGCTCGCCCAAAAGGCACTGCTGGAAGCCGCTGCGGCAGCCAGTCCACCTTCGGCGCCGACCACACCGCTGGGCCGGCTGGATACTGCTCTCGGAACCCCTTCTCGACCACCGCAAGTTGCAACACCCGATTCAAAGAAGTTCGCTGCGATTCTTCTTGAGAGCAATCCCGTCGAACTTCAAAGACAGCTACTCATCTCTACCGTTCAGAATCAGGTAAGTTTTATTTGTTTATTCGGTTCAGCTTTACATTCAAAATTTACCTACATCATACATCCAAAGGAAATGACTTTAAAAATATATTTTCCTTGAATTGACATTGACAAAATTGTCAATAGACTAAAACGGAAAAACAATACTTTACTTTTAACAATTTAGTGCCTTACACAACCGAAACAATTTATTGTCTAGTTGCATAATAGCTCGGTTAATTTTTTGGAGTTTTGCAAGTCACCAGATATAACTATAATCAAAATTATTTGTGCGTAAAAAGTATGGCCGTATTCAAGCGGTAATGATACAGCATACGATAGAAATAGGTGGAAATGAATTGCACAATTTGATTAGTTATGAACTTTCTCTGGTTTTTAGCCCGAGGTAGATCCGCAGACGCTAAACATAGCTTCAACATAAATCGCAAATCACGCAGAAGATGACAATATTCGTTCGACCTTTATCTGATCATTTATCTTATCTTACGAAACATAATATTCGCTTTCCTTTTGCAGATGTTTTAAAACTTAAACCAGCCTTGTAAAAATATTCTTAGAAAATCATTAAAAGCATTGGCTATTGTGTACCCTTATTACCAGCTAATTGCGGAACAAATGAGGTAACACAGTGGGTACGTGCAATTTGTTGACGACAAATCTGTTTGTTGCACTAACGAGTGCTCGTCAGCAACGTGACGTAACGCTGATTTCGGCAGAATTACGCGCGACGATAAAAACTAATGGAGTGTACACGAAACACTAAACTGTCGCTTTTATATACGACAGACGATAGACGCGATAGACGCGATAGATGAACGGAAATACCAAATAAATATTGTATTAATAATATAGGTACTTTTTTGTAAAAACATATTCACTTGTACATGTTTGCTTATAATAATGGATACGATCACATCTCATAATTAGTTATACTTTAACTAAGTTAAAGTAACTGTGACTGGTTTTACGAAATTTAAAAATTAAAAAAAAATCTGTTACTAAATACTTCCGTTTCTGCCTAATTAGGCTTTACAATCTGTTACTACCTGTAGTAAATATTGTCTGACTGATTTTATAGCATCTACGAAATATATTATCATATACATCATATGTTTTTTTTTTTTAACTTTACGCTGTAACCCGCATATAGCAGGGTAGGCAGAGGGAACTAGAGAACCTAGTGTTAAGACACTCCATTCTCTTTCAACAATTCCGTTCCCCACTTTCCGCCGAATTGAGTGTGATTGAATTGTTTTTTTTTTCATTATAATATAAATTGTGCGACAATTCTACTTAATAATACGTAAATATAATTAGAATTGCTTAAATATATTTATCATGTTTAATTTATAGCGTAAACGATAATGTGACCCTCAGGGGCTTTTAAGAATAGGCTTGGACTCTTCACTATACTCTAATTCTCGATGGACTTCAAACAATAACAAAGTGATACGTTGTTAAACTAGATCATTCTCAGTAATGTTTCCGGTACATACTATAAAAAATCCATAAAAAATTCTTAAGTACCCCTTTGTCGGCCAGCTGTATGTGTTTTGAAACTTTATTTCATAACGAAGGCTTCCTTTCTGTCGATGCCCTTTGAATGGCTAATGCGGTTTGCATAATTCATAAATCCTCATTATTCGGAGGTCATTTAGATTAAATTATAATATTATAATCGTGTTTATATTGATATGGTTAATATTTACTCAGCAGGAATTTTTTAGTAATATTACATAGGTACTGTTATATGAAACTTATATTTGTTATTAAAATAGTTTCTGTCAAAAACAGACATATCTGACATGATAAGCTATTATTAAAATAGAGGCCTGTCATGGCGCAGAGGCACAAAGGTGTCTGTAAACGCAACAGGTTGTAGGTTCGATTCCCACTCCAGGAAATGAAAATATTAAATAGGATTTTCATTTATGGAAAAGGAAATGAAAATATTAAATAGTATTTAGTATTTTCATTTCCTCAAAAAGCGCGGCGTTGAGTTCCGCCACTCAGTACGCAATGCTTTTGGCGAAAAGTGGAGAACGGAAATGTTGAAGAAACGGAGCGTCTTTACAATAGGTTCTCTAGTACCGTCTGCCTACCCTGCTTTGTGCGGGACACAGCGTAAAACTAAAAAAATAATTTCAGCATATTTGGAAATTAACTTCTTGATAGTACCTACAAAGAATGTGAAAGTCGTTGTTTTATTTGTCTGTTTGTCCTGTTTTCATGCTCCATTGCTTAAACTAATCATCGCGAAACTTTGTACACTGGCAACTTATAACCGTATTAAATTACACAATAACTTTATTATTAAAA
The DNA here is from genome assembly GCA_033558755.1 of Philaethria dido. Lineage (NCBI taxonomy): Eukaryota > Metazoa > Arthropoda > Insecta > Lepidoptera > Nymphalidae > Philaethria > Philaethria dido. The sequence continues at coordinate 61,579 of JAKGSA010000093.1, read as the reverse complement.
TATTACGTATCTTTTGTTAATAACAATTGGATTAAAATTTAATGTAAAAATGAGTTTTTCAAGTGCAATGTACCGTTTCAAAGATTTAATAAAGTTATAATAAATCTTTTATTTAACGCCTGTCGTGGCGCAGAGGCACAAGAGTGCGACTGTAAACGCGACAGGTTGTGGGTTCGATTCCCACTCCAGGAAATGTAAGTATTTTCATTTTCTGGGTTTGGTAACAAAGCAAAGCGCGACGTTGAGTTCCGCGACTCAACACGCAATGCCTCAATTCGGCTGAGTGGGGAACGGAATTGTTGTAAGAGAACGGAGTGTCTTAACATTAGGTTCTCAGGTTCCCTCTGCCTACCCTGCTATATGCGGGTTACAGCGTGCAGTTATATATATATAAATATATAAATATATATACATTTCAACATTCTGTCATAGATTTAAAACGCAACCGCAAAACATCCTTGTACGACAGTTAAAATGTTATTATTTTGCGAATTGAACTAGATTTAGTCTTAGTCTAGCTCACGGTAGCTAAACTAAAATTAAATCTAGCTTTAATTTTAGTTATAAAAATGTAATAATTGATGAAATATAAATGAAAAACCTCCATATAAACTATTTGTATTATGGAACATAGATAGTATGTATTTTACCGTTCATACATATTACTTTAATATAAAGACATTGATCTCTAACTTGTTAAAACGTGGTGATATTTCTATAACAACAACAACAGCGAATTTACAAACTTAAAGATATTATCTATGTATATTTAAAACTAGTGTCACTGACAGACAACGTACAACCGATACTACTAGCCGTAGAAAGCTGATAAAAGATGATTTAGCGTGCACCTTAGGGAGTGTACGGGATCACTAAGAAAGGACTTGCCGTAATTCCTACGAAAACGAAAAAAAAACCTTTTGTAGTCCAGGCAAAGGTAGTTGCGAGCTATTATAGTTTTAATTAATAAAAAAATATTTGCTTTATAATTAATATTGGATAATTATAAATATTACAGGTGATAAGTTCACAGCTGAGACGTGTCACAACTCAACGTACCGTACTATTGGAGAAGTTGGAACGGGCGAGAGACCAAAACGAAGATCTTAAGTTTAGAGTAAGTATATATTTATATTAAAATGATAATCTTAATGAAAAAATATATATTTAATAAAAAATATCTAAAAATAATATGTGGAGCAAAAACTTTGAAACTTTAAAAAAAAAGGAGTACTTTCTACGAAAGTTATGCGGACGGAGGAGCATGAAACTTGGCACACTTATAGTTGTATGGCGAAGGAGTGCACAATGATGATATCTTTTTAAAATAATGCATAAAATATATATTAAATTATTAAAATATATGTTACCCACACTACCATGGTTTGACATCCATGTTTATATAAAGTGGCATATACGTTGCTAGGCAACGCGTTGTTAACGCTAGGGCACTAGTAATTATAATAATCCATATATATTTTTTATTTTTAAATTAATATTACATAACAATAATAAAGCAAAAGCAATACAGTTTGTTATATGATCGTATATTTATATAATAATTACCTATTATTATAAAACATAATATATTTATTATTATTGTTATATATTTTATTTTTTTTATTTAACATGTAATTTTTATATTTTATTATATAAACTAAGATCTATAATAGACAGCATTGTAGCGCGGTTGGTAACATCGTTTATTGAACGCGTTTGTTGTGACTTCTGACGCTACTTTATTATTAATTTAAAAAAAAAATATTTTTGTATATATTTAAACAGTTCATAATATTCTACAAAATTTACTGCCCTGTTTCAGTCGTGTTAATGTTTACTATACGTGACATTGGCTGATTATGTTGCGCCTGTCATTGCAAAGCTTAGGACCAAGCATCAGGTCCTTACACAAAAAAAAATAAAAAATAAAATATTTTTATTTGACGCTCTTTCGTTTCGTTTATTTAGAAACAGTGTTCCAACCTAAAGAAATTTACCACTAACTTGTGCCTATGGTAGTAATAATACTTAAAAAAAGCTGTTTCAAAAAAAAATAACTTATTAGTCAGGAAGAACCTAATGTCAATACTCTCGTTCTACACTTTCTGCCCAAAAATGTCTCTAACATTGCGTGTTGAGGGGCTTAGAACGAAGAAATGAAAATTATTTAATAAAAAATAATTTTCCTGAATTAGAATCGAACTCATAACCAATTGCATTTACACATATGTTAGATAGTATTCCACTGCGCCATAAAGACCTCGAATAAAAAATATTATACTTGGTAAATAGGTAAATAATAATAAGTAGGTACATACTCGTATTTAAAGATTGTTATCTTACTTACGCAATTTGTTTATTTATACTAAATATATTCGTAGAGTGTCTTAACCTCTATAACCTCTTAAATGCAACTTTTACTTATTTACTGTAACAAGTATATTTAGATTTTTAATTTCGTTTTTTTTTAGAAATTACAAGCGGCTTTCTTTAGTTAATTTGAATTTTATCCCGTTTTTTTAATATATAAATGCCTTCAAAATACATTCATGTCGGTTTCAATTCTTATCCCTGTGTATAAAATATTTGAAGGTATATACATAGGTAAAGATATTACGAAGTGGAATAGTGTTTTTTGTATCATAATACGTAAAGCAAAAACTTTGTGGGGTACAAACGAAAATTTAGTCCGCGTAATTTTACGAAAATTACGCGGACGGAGGAACATGAAACTTGGTGCACTTAGTTATATAGTTTATATAGCGAAGAAGTGCAGAATGATAATATATTTTTAAAACAATAAACAAAATATATATTAAATTAATAAAATACCTGTTACACATACTACTATGATTTGACATCTATGTTTATATAAAGTGACATATACGTTGCTAGGCATGCTAGGCACGCGTTGTTAACGCGTCAACGGGGACACTAGTTATATGTAAAATATGAATTCGAACAGGGAAGCTTGAATTGAATTCAATGAATAGTATAATATTATGGTTAAGTAATATGTATAATTAATTTGTTTACTTTGTTAATTGAAGTATTCAATACAGTAATTAACTATTGTGATTATTAATAGCACACTCTATGTGTATCATCACGTGTTATTACTCCGACATTGTATAATTATCATAAAAAGAATATAAATTATATGGCATCGATTTACAGTATTCTTTATTACAGTAGCGCCTGTCACGATGTGCACATTAATATAGTCAAGGTCAAACTTTTCATTTTTTAAGTACTCTTACACGTGTTGGTTTAAAAGATGATTTATATTTTAATAAGCGTTTAACCTTAAACAGTTAAAACTAATTTATGGAATTTCAAAAATTACCTAGCTTTATATTGTTTTTTTTTTAAAGTAATTCTATGACGTTTTAGTATTATGATGTATTGTAGGGTTGAATACAATGCGATCATACACCATGATATTTAATGTGAAGAAACCGATAAATACAAAATTTAATTTTATTAGGCATATCTTATTTACTTATTATTTTTGATCTATAATGTAGGTCTATTTCATTTCATATGTATATTCCCTATAATTTTTAATATAATTATTAATGTTCTAATAGATAAACGTTAAATATTATTTTTTAAAAGAATGAATGCACATTTTTTCTCCTAACTAATAAGTTAGGAGAAAAAATGGGGTTATCAGTTTATGCTTAATATAACTAATAGGTATATAGAATCGAAGACGATTTCACAATATTAACATAAAACTCAAAAACTACATGTAGCGGTCAGAACGTTTATACTATTTCACAAGCTTAAGCACAAGAATGTCATATAAACTTTCGAGTTTTTTCTATTATAAAAAAATCGTATGCTAAATTTTAAAGTTTAACCCTTTCTACTCCAAGGCTGTTTTTGTTTTTATTTAATATTAAATATTAAACGTAA
>JAKGSA010000093.1:0-47652 GCA_033558755.1 Philaethria dido | reverse complement strand
CAAAATATTTTCTTTATTTAATATATTCGTATAACAAATGTATACGTGTAAAATATTCAAGGCAATGTAAACTATTAACGGGTTATATATAATAAAAAAATAAAAAAAAATGCAAATACAAAAACACAAGAAAAAAGAAAATTATTTATCATATAAAAGTAAATATTATTCGAGCGCATAACATATAAATCTATACATGGCATTTCTAAAATCACATTAGTTACTTTACAAATATTATTTTTATTAGTATATTGGTTTTTTACTAACAAGAACATTAACTTCACGCTGTAATCCGCATATAGCAGGGTAGGCAGAGGGAACCTGAGAACCTAGTGTTAAGACACTCCGTTCTCTTACAACAATTCCGTTCCCCACTTTCCGCCGAATTGAGGCATTGCGTGTACCAAACCCAAGAAATGAAAATACTAAATTTTACATTTCCTGGAGTGGGAATCGAACCCACAACCTGTCATGTTTACAGTCGCACGCTTGTGCCTCTGCGTCACGACAGGCGTTAAGTATAAATAATAATATTTCTTACCGAAATTTCCAATTCACTAGCACGTTTCCTATTTTGCGACTCAGTTAATAGCCTCTGTGTCGGTAATTCCGATATATCTAATTGCATCATTTCCTGGGATATATTTGTTTGTTTAGCTTCTGGTTCTATATTCATAGCCATATCTATTGACTTTTCTACCGGTTCCGCCTCTTCATTAATTGTTTCTAGTATGGAACGCATTTGAGATGTTCTCGTTAGTCTTTTTGCTAATGGAACCTGTAGTTAGTATATTGCTACTTTAATTTAAAATCCCAAACCAAAATTACACTTTTTTACAGCAGAGTTAATAGAATATTAAAAAGGTATGGCGTGAATTCAATTTAAAAATGGTTGCGTTACTTATGTGATGTTAATGGGTGTCTTCTTAATATAAAAATATAAGGGATTACAGTTGTATTTTGCAATATTTTTTGTGACCATAATATTATTATTAGAAACAAATATTTTTAAAGACCATTATGGCACAGTGGTACAGTGTTTGACTATAAACGTGGGTGATTGTGGGTTCGATTGCCACTCAGGGAAATGATTATAAATATTTATTTATTTTTTTTATTTTTCACTTAGAACGTAAGTAAAAAATAAAGAACGGAATGTATTGATACGAAGTTCCCTCTGACTATCTTGTTATATCCCCCAAGTGAGAATCGAACCCACACCCAATCGCAGTTGCAGTCAAACGTTGCTCCACTGCACCACGATAGCCTAAAGAAATCTCTTATAAAAGATATACCTATATACCTCTAGTATATCCTGGGGTATGTCCCGTAGCGTGCGCGACGTGCGACGCGCGTGCAGGCCGGCGGCGCGCGCAGACACGGGGCGCGCCGCGTCGCGTAGCAACAGCGACGCCGGACGGACCAGCGATACTACGTCGCTGCTACTATCCTGTATATAATCATTCAAATATATTATTTGTTATGGGGACGCCATTGCGCCTGTCGGCAGCTTTTCGAGAAGCCATTTAGTGCTTGCATTTCGCAGGGACTGAGCACCCTCTTCCCCCAACCCCCCGGTGTCGCTGTAAACCAATAGGGTCAACAGCATTTCTATCCGTTCGAAAAAAAAAAAAAAAGAAATAAATGTTTATTCTCACTCTGTTGACAAGACAAAACGCGGCGTTGAGTTCCGCCACACAGCACGCAATGCCTTAATTCGACGGAAAGTGGGGAACATAAATCTCAATAGAACGCAATGTCTCAACACTAGGCTCTCTGGTTCCCTCTGCTATGTGCGGGATACAGCGTGAAGTTAAATAAATTGAGTTAAGTTTAAGTTAATTTATCGTCGTTAATATCTTATACATCTATTTACATATATACATAAAACGCCTAGCTTAAATAAGTAGCAGACGAACTGAAATTTGGAAGCACTAAAAGAGGATTACTCAAAATCCTTACAAAAATAGCAAAAACTGAAAGTTAAATTTAATAATCCACGCAAAAAAAATTGAAGAAGCAACTAGCTAGTATTCACAAAACTGTCTCCCGTACAACAGAATCGTCAGAAAAAATCTAATGTTAGAACACTCCATTCTCTCTCACATGGAACACAATGCCACATTTTGTTTTAAAAAAGCAGCAAACTGACAACAATTTATATAATCAATCCCCTAAACGGGGTTCGAACCTGCACCTTAACATGTTTAGAATCACTCATCACGACAATCTCAATAACTATGTTAATAAAATACTTGATACTTACAGACAAAGACATGGCCACTCTTGTAAGGAAGAATATATGTAACGTTAAACAATAAAAATACATCTAAATACCTCACAACGTAATTCCACTCGAATGTTCTCGATGCGTGAACAAATATAACTTGATGAAAGTTGAATTTTTCTATCAATTATTATCTTATTTATTTTTCGTTTCTTTGCAACTGGTTGTAATTCCTGAAGTATTCAAAATAACACACTCACAAACTTGTCAAAATAATTGTATAAGCAATCATTTTTGAATCTCAATAGCTTTATAATACCCTCATTTATAATTTATTAGTTTATTCTATTACTGAAGCAAACTTATATTATTTAAGATATATAACAGCTGTTAAGAATGTCATTACATTTGTAAATTTTATTAAAATTGTTATAATACCTCCAAACTAAGTTCCTCCATATCCTTTGAAATAGGCATAGAATCCCCAAGTGCTTCTTTTTCCATATTTTGACTTAAAAAAATAAAAAATATTACTAAACATGTTTTTTTATAAAACAAAAATAGAGTACATAATTGAATCAGTGAGTGCAGAAACCACGTAAGTCACAAAAAATGCAAAAATTCGTAATCGATTTAAACTAGCTTAGAAAGGCAAGATGCGTGTTGAGTAAAGAAACCACCAAAATTTGAAAATCCGGACTGACGTTGTTTCTGCACTCACCGATTCAATTATGTGAGTCATAAAAATATTTTTAATTATAATATAATTTTTAACTAACTTGGTCGGTTCAGGAACAGGTGGAGGTGGAATTTCGGGAATTTCAGGGATGTCTGTGTAATATTAGAAGGAGTTAGTAGTAGAAAGAAAGAAAAAAAGGATTTTTCATGATAGCTTATAAATTACTGGTATTAAAGTAATAAAACCAAATTTAATAAAATTACCTTACCTACATCCAATGGTTCAGCCATTGTTCCTCCCATAGCTGTAAACAATTGATAATACTAAATTTAAAAAAGTAGGACACATAAATTTAAGTAAATAAATAAAAAAGAACTAAAAGCCATTTTCAAAAATCTATATAAATCAAAAGTCAATAATAATTCTTTTGAAAAATTGAATACATTTTCTAAATACTGTAACATCATGTTCAGCTATCATCTCCATCTGTGCTTCATTTATAAGTCGAGATTTATCTTGAGATTTATCTAATACATCCATTGGTAGATCTAAGCCACTATGAACATGCAGAGAAGATTCTTGAACCCTCATCATTTCTACTGTTCGGTCTAAAAGTTGCAAAGGCTGGTCTGGATGGAGTTCACCAAAGCCATCCTGAAGAAAATATATACAAAATAATTAAATATATGAGCCATTTAGGGGATAAATAAATTAATGCCACACAAAATATTATTTGTAATATTACTGATTATTTTTGGTTATTTTTCCTATTACTTTTAGTTATTTAGATGAAATATTTCAATTTATATTATAAAGAGAATTTAAAAAATCCAATACATCATTACATCTGCACTTTTATTGTAAAAATAATTATTTAGTGTTAAGTATGTGTAGTGAAAGTTTTAATATGCAAAAGAAACTATAGACAATGTAACTTACATCAAATAAAATCCTTTTTTCAAGTACTGTTGGTTCTTGTAATGTAATATCTTGAACATTGGCAACAATATTTCCACTTTTCTATAAAACACAGTCTAATTTTTAGATTATTGTATTGAAATAATAAAAAGTATATATATTAAAGTAATTTTATATTTACTTGGATTTGTTCTTCTAATGTGTCATCATCAGGTTCTTCAAAAACTAATCTTGGCAGTTCAGTGGGGACTGATGTTATTTGTAAACGGTTGAACCTAATTATCCATTAATTAATTTATTAACTATTACATACAAATTAGTATATAAAATAATTAAATAAAACTTCATTAAAAATATATAAATATACAGTACTACTCTTACTTTTTGTTGGTACTTTTCATTACGAGTGCGTTAATCATGCATAAATCTCCTGTAATCATAATTATTAAGTTAAAAATAATACGATATTAGATTTCTGCCATAACTTTAACAATTATTGAGACGACATACCAACATAAACAATGACTTTTCTCTGATAAAGACGCACTAAGCCTCTGAGTAATTGAGAGCTCAGCCTTAACGAAAATCTGTTTCTTGGACGCCCGGACTCATTTCTAACAACTTCTAACAAATCTTCACTAAAATATAAAATATATTTAAGTAAATTTCTAAGTATTTCAAAATTTTAATATAAACTTAATAGGTACCATATTTTGCGAATATCTTGAGACCAAAGTTGTCGATGAGTTATTGTAGCAAAACGTAGTGGCCATGAGTCTGCAACCCAACATAAATAAAATCTCCCTCCTCGTTTTAAAGCTTCTGCAGGATAAAACATTTTTAATAACAACTTTTTGAAACTCAATTAATCTATTGGCGTTTCTAATAAGCGACGCTCTTAAGTTAATTTTGCCGCCAAGTTTAAGCGGTAACGGCAGCGGCAAAGGCAATGTTACCAGCTTTATTTACACTTCCCCTTATCTTGGGAGAAAATACATTCTGTTATTATGGCATTAAATTATCCTTTTTTTTTTTTCAAAAGTAAAGCACGCACTATATTTTATATATTCACTATTTAGAAATAATACTTAGAATAAGAAGAATAGATCGTAATGATAAATTATTAAATATATTAATTAAATCAGATATAAAGTAAATTAATTTAATTAGCTTTTTTAATTTTTTATATTTCAATAACACAATTTCGTTTTTCAAACAGCTATTTTGAAATTTCGTGCATTAACAGTCACCGTAAAAAGCCCTATTCGCGGATGACACCGCAATTTATGCTTCTGGCTTTACATCTGTCAACATAGCCAATAACATCCAAGTAGCATTAGATCAGTTGGGCAAGTGGCTCATTAAATGGCGCATAGAAGTGAATCCTGAAAAAAGCACCTCTGTGTACTTTCCTCGTCGTAAACATGACACAATGCCAACAGTCAAACTGTTAGACATTCCCATACCCGAGGCTACTTCAGCCAAATACCTAGGAGTCATCCTAGACAGCCAGCTCTCCTTCAGAGAACATATAACTTATGTCCGACAAAAAGCGTCGTTTGTCCAAAGTCGACTCTATCCATTGGTCTGCGCCAAAAGTAAGATGTCCCTTAAAAATAAGATCCGCCTGTACACTACGTGTGTCAGGCCTATATTTACATATGCCAGTGTTGTGTTCGCACAGACTGACCTCTATAAGCTCCAAGTCCTTCAAAATAAGTTTCTACGCATGGCCACGGGTGCACCGTACTACATGCGTAACATCGATATCCATAGAGACACAAAGCTCGACTCGATAAAAGAGCATTGTCGAAAACTGTCCAGTAGCTACTTTAAAAGTGCTGCTTCTCATCCGAACCAACTGGTGGTAAAAGCCTGCGACTACGATATTAGCAAACGTCCCTGGGGGCCCCGTAGGCCTCGACACGTTTTAACAGAAGAAGCTGACGCCATTACTCTCGCGAACGATCCGCAACATACAGGTAGGATCCAACACACTCGCAGACGCACACGACACAAACACCGTCCCCGCCGGTGGAGACGAGGTCCTTACTTTTCTACGGCTCGATCACGCCTCGGTGCGACCGGGTCAAGCCACTAAAATCCAACAGGGCATCAGACGCCCTACCCAGTAGGCTTAAGCTCGGGCCGAGCGAAAGCAAAGTCCCCCACTACAAGCAGTGTTCGCAAGCCGAGGTTCGGCCTCGCAGGAGGCGCCCCTGTGACACTGCAGTTCTAAGTTGATGGTCCTCCTCCCGAGGAGGCCAAGCCAGGGTCAGAGCTCTTCAAGCTCGGCCCCCCACAAAACCCGGTGACGCTGTCGAGGCCAATAGGGCCAACAGCATACTACACAGTCGAAAAAAAAAAAAAAAAAAAAACACCGTAAAAACTCCTCAATGACTAAGTTTCTACTAAAATTAATTCTACTTTTACAAAGACTATTGCACAAATAGCAACCCTGATATAGCAGAGGTTTTGCTGCAGAACTACATATACTGTATACATAGCGATCTCAAGGACTAACGTAAAAATTAAGAAGTATAAATTTTAGCAATGAGGCATTACAACAACTTCGTATTAAGATCGATCCAATGTAATAAAATGAAGAAAATACCGATGCTTGAAATGCTATTTATGGCAGAATAAGCATCGAAGCTATAAATATTACCGACTTCCTTGATAGGTTTCAAGATAATCATTTAAGTTTCAAAAGAATATATCAAAATAACCATTATGACAATATATCTGTAGTTGTAAATTAAATGTAGGTATTATTTTTGTAAATATGTCTATTAATTAATTAACCAGAATGTTGAACGTGACGTTACCTACTTGTAATAGCGCAACTCGAGTAATACTTGGGTTGATCTACTATCACATATACACGGCAAGTTTGAATATTATATTTAATAGTTTTAATAGCTATTATTTTCATTTAAAAATATGTATGAAGTTCATAAGTGTATTTTCATATACTCAGTGTAGTCTAATATTATTACCGAGTTTGGAATGAGTGATTTTTTTCATTAAGCTTTAAATTCAGTATGATTAATGGAAAACAATGTGAATGTATATTATATTATGTCTGTAGGCAAAAATCAATAATATATATTAGTAACATCATTTATTGAATTCCTTTTTTCAAATTAAATGTGTAGGTTACGCCACTCTCCCTACACATACTCGCCAGTCCGCAGTAAAATGAGATTCATTTTGAAGAAAAATATTTTTCCATGATAGTAACTTTTCTTACATGTAACTATACTTGGACGACTGCTATTAGAATATTCATTTATTTCCTGGAACAAAAGTACCAGAAAATGAGTGAATTACCAAATACAATATAGCAAAAATATTTTCATATCTCAGAAATACATAATCTAGGTATATTTCATTTTCTTAAAGTATTAACAACTAGTTTATTCTTGAATTTCTTGTAAAATTTCTCTCAGATTTGACTGACACATTGTTTCCTTAAAACAAGCTTAGTGCATTACTAAATTAGAGTTTTAAAATCTTATTTCAATTAAAAAATTACTACCTCATATCAAAATAACAAATACCCCTTACTAAACAAAGGTGAAATAAAAGATTCCGTTTATTACCTAATAATTTATTAAAACTAAAGAATCATTCCTACATACGCTTTACAGTTTTAAAGAATTTGGAATTGAATTATTGACGATATTAAGTTTTAAAGCTTTATGTAAACAAATACTGTATTTCATAACATGAAGAGGCCAATGGTCATCAAAAAGTAAATCAGAGTTTCAAGGGACCATATTGTTTTAAAATAATTATACTTTAGTATGTAATAATAACAAATTTATAGTAAGAAAACTATATAGTAATTTTATAAGTTTATTTCCTTCCCAGCTCCTTCTAAACTTTCCTTTAATCTTTTAATGCTTGACAAATTCAAATTGTCTTTGGCAACACCGCTTGCAATGGCTTTGTCATATGTTGCTTGTGCTTCCCCAACTTTATTATTAAGAATATATAAATTAATTAATCTGGAGTATGCATTTCCGATAGAAGCCGGTGTAATAGATGGGTTAGTTTTTAATATGTCAATCATTTTGCTTATCGGTTCAGGTTTATTTTGCAAATGGCTCTCTTGTAGTAACCTTCTGAATACAACGACAGTGGAATTTATTAAGTAGTTTTGCCACAGTGAGTCAGCTTCTTTGTCTTTGCCTGCCAGTAAATACTCCATCCACAGTAAATTTGCTGGTAAATGGAAACCCCTTGAAGCAGCTATTTCAGCAATTTTGTGACCTGTAAATGAATAAATTGATTATCTTGAATAAAAAACCTTGACAATGTTGAATTTTTAAAAAGTAGTTAATATTATGTAAATATTGATAGAATTTCATAAATACAAATTAAGTAATTAAATTTAAATATATATTCTTTTTAAGTTCAACCTTTCCGCCCCAATACCTGAGAGGGAGAATAAAAAAATTATTTAAATATAATGATCCCTTCATATAGGGAATAAACCAACTACCATCATATTTAAAGTCATAGGTTAATGCACTGCACATCATTTAAATAAATTAATTATAAAAAAATATTAAATTTACTTACACTTAGCAGTAAGCTCACTATTTTCTAAAACTGATGCCAATGCATTACTTCTAGGGTATTGCTTTATTGCCGCCTGTATTTCTTCATCACTATTAGCATTTTCCATTTGATTCAAGATATTTTCCAAATGTTCTTTGCCAGCACCTCTAACGAATATAGCCAAAGTTAACTTATCATCATAAGTCACATTACGTTTCATAGACTCATCAATAATGTTGCCTAATGGTTGTATTTTTTCAATATTGCCATCCTCTGCTAATTTTTTTAGTAAAAATTTCATAACATTATGTCTCGGTAATGTACCGTTTTCGATGGCATTCATTGCGTACTCCATTGCTTGGCTAGTTTTTCCTTCCTGAGTAAGTTTTTCAATGTATTCAGATACTCCCTTTTTGGTTGGCTTAGTTTGCGGTTTAGGTTGTTCCCTAGCTTTTAATTGAGTAACAATAGGTTGATTTTGTACTGCTTCAACAGGTTCTGTTTCAGGCATGACAAATGGTATATTTCTGTTTTTAGATTTAAGATGGTTTCCAAGATGTATTAGGAAATCATCACTTGGGATTTCACCTTCCTCCTGTAGTAAAGTCCACAGGCCTAATGCCTTATCTGTATCATTGGCTTTACAGTATGTGACAAGTAAATGGTAGAAAATGTTTGAGCGATCTATATGGGATAATTCCTTTGTTGCTTCAAGAAGTCTCTCTAGGTATTCAGATTTGCCGTCCTGTAAATAAAATTTGAGTTTTGTGATTTATTTAATATTTTTAACTAAATATTTATTGGAAATACACATCTTATATAAAGAATTAAATGTCCCAGTTAAAATTTTAAACAAATGTGTACCATATCAAATATGAAAAATATTCGAAAGACTTATTGAATTTATTCTTACAAAATCTATGGACACAGGATATTAGGTATCCTTAAAGTTTATACAAATAAAAAGTGCAGGAGGTGAAACTTACTTACTATATATTTATTTAATTCAAATATAATTATTAATGTACTTATAATTACCTCAACATATCGTTGACAAGCATCTTGCAATCGTTTCTGTCGAGTATGGAGTCCGGGTGTCTCTAATATGCGACGCGCTTGGCGAAGCTTACCGCATTCAACGAAGGCTAACACCAAGTCGTGGAGAATGTTTACTTCACCATGTATCTGGAATAATTCAATATTTTTGAAAATATATGTTATATATATATACATATACATACAAAGCTTCACGCTATATCCCGCATATAGCAGGATAGGCATAGAGAACCTAGTGTTAAGACACTCCATTCCCCATAATATAATAAATGTTATTATTTATTTAATATTTGATGTATATTTTTAATTACTTTATAACTTTAAAAAAACTACAGATACATTAATTTAAAAGATATATGTATATATATTTTTTTTTTTTTTTTTCCAATTAACCTGAGTATTTTTCTAGTTTTGGCTTGGTGAGGATATCAGGTTCGTGCTATGAAAATGAATAGCAAGATGTGAGTCAAGTTGCATTGTAAGATTTCCGTACATTGATTATTAATATACAGATAAAGTTAGTAAAATCATGTTAAAAACATAACACATCGCCAATATATAGCAGTATGGAAAATATAGAGTACATTTAGTTCTACTACTTTTGTGCAATATTTTCAAAAATGGATGTAAAGTGCAGTAAGGAGTGATTTAACTTTAGGTTATTATTATTTAAGTAGGCAGTTTATCTACGAAAACAGCCTGTTGGTCTAGGTACGAAGCATATATCCCTAACTAGGCAGCCTACCTAGGTAGATTGTCAAACAAAATGTATATATTTTATTTCAATTTTTTTTAACTTCACACTGTATCCCGCATATAGCAGGGTAGGCAGAGGGAACCAGAGAACCTCTTTCAACATTTCCGTTCCCCACTTTATGCCAAATTGAGTCATTGCGTGTTTAGTGGCGGAACTCAACGCCGCGCTTTGCCTTGTTACCAAACCCAAGAAATGAAAATACTAAATTTTACATTTCCTGGAATCGAGAACCCACAAGCTGACTTGTTTACAGTCGCACGCTCGTGCCTCTGCGCCACGACAGGCGTTATACATATTACACTCAATGTAACCATACCTGTGTACTAAGATCAGCCAGCCATTGTAATTTACTAGCATCCTCCTTCAATATGAGAGCTTTCATCAATTCCCCCTTCCAAGGAGTGCTACGGTATTGTTTACAACAATTCTCAAATTCACTTAAAGCGCCATCTATATCGTCGTTTAGTAAGTGCGCCTTTATTGATGGTCCAAGCACTACATTGTTGGGTTGTATGTAGTTGTTCTCAATTAAAAGTTTGGTTATTTCCTTTACCTGTCAATTATTTGTCAATTATTAATAAAATCTATAATATTAAGTAAATTATTTATATATATATATATATAATTTATATATATATAAATTATAGTCCATATAGAAAAATTGTCAAAAAAATCGGCGAAATTATGTAATAAGTATATTATTTTCATTATTTCCCGTGACTTAATTTGCTTGGACTATATAACCAAAAATATATTTTTCCCGTTTTCATATGAATTCCTCTAAGAAAAATTTCTCTGTTAGTAAGTACTCCCATACACTCATCAAGGAATCAACCTTCTATGGTTCTTCTAGTAGTTTCATCTATACAATGTCAGTCAGTCACTTACTACACTTTGTATTTTATATAATTAAAAAGATTAACTAATTTTAGTTTACTTACTTTAGCAACATCTTTTTGTTCAGCCAAAAGGTTCAGCATTTGCCATGATTTTGAGTTAGCAAGAAAGCTTTCGTTTTGACTATCTTCTCGCGGCTTATTTTCTTTCAAATATTGAATTGCTTCGTCTTGTCTATTCGTGCGTATCAAAGCATAAACCATAGATATTTTTTTGTAAGGATTCAGTTCAAATTCCGTATTTTTAGCTATTATTTCTTTTTGTATTTCATTGGCAAGTTCACATTTGTCATTTTCGCAGTAGAACTCGAACAACTGTGCTAAGGTTGACAAGTTTAATTCGAATCCCACATTTTTAAACTCCTCTACCAAACTTGTTACTTTATCAACTTTATTTTCTTTCATGTAAGCTTGTAGAATTTGTTTTCTGAGACGATTATTGTTATCTGGATTTTTATTATTACTTAAAAGATTTTCCATATCCGCCGCACTGCGCACTTGTCTGCGACGGACAGATTCTAAAGGAGCCAATTCTAAATTCGCTGAAGTTAATTTTGATAGCAATTCGGATATTTGTGTTGTCATGTTGTTACCTAAATACTGTTCTATTTCTTGAGCAGATGATGCACTTATTCGAATTCCTTTGGCGAGAACGGCTTCTAGAAGTTCCAGTGTTAACTTATCCCTCCATACATTTTTGATAGCTATTTTGATAATTCTGCCGGCCTCACTACCATCATCTGCCTGAACATCTTCACTGGTGTCTTCTTGAATAACTTGTGGTGAGCTGACAACATGCAAAATCTTTGCAAATGAATCAATATCTTTTGTTTTAACCAAGGCATTGATTAAAGGTCTCGAAAATAGCACATGTTGTCCTCTTGGTCGATATGAGATAGTAATATCTGCCGCTTTTTTAATGTCACCGTTTTCTAATAATTCTAGTACTACATTTCTAGCTGCGTGAATCGCAGGCACATTTGACAGCTGCAATTTTACTATAACATCTTGTGGTGAGTTTTGCCCCAACAAGTATGGAATGATATAGTCTCTCAAAGCTTCACCTGTGGGTGATAAGCCATTGCTATGCATATTTTTTACAACTTGTAAGAGACCTTCTTCGTCTCTTTCTTTTCCTTTTTGTACCAGAATGGGCCAGTAGTAGTGTTGTCGCAGTTCCACACCATCCTTTTTCAGCTCATCTAATAATTTCTCAGCTAATTCAGAACGCCCTTGCGTTAGTGCCGCATCTGTGGCTATGTAAATGGCATTTTTAATAAGGCCTTCCATTTGTAAATCTCTACAAGACTTAATAGTTGAATCAACAGATTTGTTTAGTTTTATAAGATGTTTAATATAGAAAGCTCCTTTAAACATGGTGTCCTCTACATTTGTTGTTTTTGGCATTGTCAGCATCATTTTCTTGGCAACATCTTCTTGGCCTTTATTTAAAAGCCTTAGTATAAGGTTACACACTTCTTGATTGTAGCCTACTGTTTTGTTTAGATGAGGAAACACTTGTTCGACTTTTTCCCCATGACCTCCGACTGCTAATTGTTCAATTATATCTAATAAATCCTGAAATGTACAAATGTATATAACTTTAATAATAACCTACAAAAGCATGAGGACCTCCTGCAGAGCGTATGTGAAGAAGTTAACTGATGAAGATGACTGTGGATGAGTACAAAGAAATATGCAGAGATCCAGTGTTTAGTGCTCCATTCTCTTTAACTACCACAATAGGGATAAAGTCACACTTTTTATGTATTACGAAAATAAACATTTAAAAATATATTTATTATTTCTAGATCAATAAATCTTAAATATTTGTGATAAACATATATATGTGACCAAATATAGGTTACATCATATACTCACTTTATCAGTTAAGTAATTATCCTGATCTTTTGCAGTTTGGATAATGTTTTCAATACCTTCAATATCACCTTTCTTTGCATAGCCGCAAGCTAATAGGGCATAGGTTCGATTTGATGGTTTCAGACCAGCACTTGCCATAGTTTCTAAAACTGCTTGAGCTCCATTTGTGTCCCCATGAAAAGCATGTCCCATAATAAGTGCATTTAACACAGGTTCCGATACAGGCATACTTAGTTCCCTCATCTTTTCAAGTACTTTAGTAGCTCCTTCTACATCTCCTTTTTGGCAATAGCGCCACATTAGTCTTTGGTAAGTAACTCTACAATTATTTGGTTTAAATTAGAAATTAGTTTTCCTATTCCATTTCTCGTTTTAATGTGGTTAAATTTTGTTATAAATCAGATATAATTTTACAACTTTTCCTTGTTGTAGAAAACCTAAAGCAATTTTTATTTTACTACATACATTACTATAGTTAATAGGTTTTTTACACTTTTTCCCTCTAAGCAGGGTACACAGAAAGAACTTATTGTGAAGACACTTTCCCCTCCAATTTGAGAGATTATGTTTGTTGTGTTAACCCTGTTGTGGTGCAAAAGCGTGTGACTGTAAATGCAACAGGTTGTGAGCGATTCCCACTCCAGGAAATGGTATTTTTTATTTCCTGGGTAACAATGCAAAGTGCGGCATTGAGTTCCGCCACTCAGCACACAATGCCTCAATTCGGCAGAAAGTGAGGAACAGAATGTCTTAACACTAGGTTCCCTCTGGCTACCCTGCTATATGCAGGATACAGCGTGAAGCTATGTATGTATGTATGTATGTATGTACCCTTTACAGAGCAAAATTGAATAATTGAAATATTCCTTTGAATGGGCATCAAACAGTAAGCAAATATAAATATTTACCGATTGGCTTGTAATCCTTTCTTTTCCATTTCCTCAAGGAACTGAGCTGGAGAGAAGGGATGTTCATTTTCAATATAAACTCGTAACAAAGCATTATAATGTGAAACATCCATAGGGACACCCCTTTCTATTAATACATTCCATATCTTTTGAACTAGCAATGTCCTCTGTTCAGGTAGTTCTTCTGGTACAAGTTCCCCTAAAACATTAACAAAATTATAAACACTTGAAATGTAGAGAGTAAAAGTAATCAAAATTGTTTATAAACAAATATTTTTATTTTTAAATAATTTAAACATTTGAAGAATGATTATATAAAACTTACCACAACATCTGATAACCAATAGTGATTGTGAACTTGTGATATCATTTTTAGCTCTAAGCTCATCAAATACTTCATCTATGTCTCTCTTTGTAATCCTACCAAATCGTCTTACTTCGGAATCTAACTTTTGTAGTAATGGCTCCAAATTTTCACTTTTCTTGGTAGCATAATCTCGTAGATATACACTGGAATATTTAAGCGTTAATTGTATTATGTATTTAGAGATATATAAATGTGTGTAATATAGAAATTGATGTTTAGTCATATGACCATAATCGCAAAATTGAATTACGTTTAATATAATTTTACATATATTTGTGTAAAAAGAAAAAAGAGAATAAAAAATACTTACGAATTTGCTGCAGTCAAGGCTTTAGTATTAACTAATAAGGTTGCATCGGCAGTTTTAGCCGAATTTAAAATTAAAGTTCTTGCCGCACCAGTAAAGTATCGTACAAATTTAGTTGAGCGTAATAAAGACGACATTTTTTACGTTTTTCTGACTAACGCATTAATTAACTTTACTCAATCTCAAAAAAGTGGTAGGTTACTGCATTTATATCAATTTAAAAATATTGATCACAATTCACATTCATACAACTTTAAGAAAGAATTTTTTGAGGTTATTTTGTTATGTCATTTCAAAATCCATTTATACGAAGAGATCCCGGCACTCTGCCGGAGCATAAACGATAAATTTGTACTCTATGGTTCGTATTTTAAAGCATTAAGAAATATAGCATTTGCTTCTTTTCGTAAAGTAATAAAACAAAATTAAAAATTAATAAATTGGCCCAAAAGTTAACAATTATTACAATATTATTTACAATACATTCCATGCTGACGTTCTTGAGTAATTTGTATTTTATTTTATATATTTTTTTTATTTTGCTTGTTTATATTATATTTATTATTATTGTGTTTTCATAATTAGTTTTATTTCTGACACGTATGCATATAAAAAACTTAGTTTTACGTAAGCTGTGTCGTGTGCAACTTTTTCATATACATAGCCGGTACAAACGTTACAAGGAATTGTAACCTTATCTCTTTTTGATAAGCGTCAATTTTCTTTGAATATTTTTTTGTATTCTTATATAGAACAGGGGCAACATTGAACATTGTTCTAAGTGTGTATATACTTGTGTGTATTACGTATATCAGCTATCTTGTATCAGCAATCCGCAGTTTTACTCCATTGGTTATAAAGTAGAACTTTGGACTACGAGAGGGGGCGGAAAATAAGAAGAAACCGGTCCAGACATTATATTTAACCACTTGTGCACAATTAATTCACCGGTAAATATCGGGACAGGGACCCACAAGTTCGCAATCACCGGCTATTTCTTATAACCAATCGTCGTTATCTAAAACACACAAAATGGTAAGTTTTTATAAATTATTTACTTGCGCTGACATTCATATGACCTTTCTAAATAAATCTGGAACTGGAATTTAAAATGGTTTAAAAAAATTTATAACGAGCCTTAGGGAAAACATTGTTAATATTTACTTGTTTGCTAGTTTCATTTGGTTTATAATCTTTATCTGTAATTGAAAACTAGTAATGATTTCTACAATGCATATGTAAACGCACATTTTAATGACTTTTTTAACAAGTCTTACACAGTTTATTTATTTTTTTATTACATTGTATTTACAACGTAATTTAAATGTTACACTAAAAATATTTAATTTTTAAAAATGTTACAATTTCAGGCTGCACCAATTAAAGTGGTTGTAACGGGAGCCGCTGGCCAAATCGCTTACTCCCTCTTGTACCAAGTTGCGTCTGGTGCAGTTTTTGGCCCAGAACAGCCAGTATACCTTCACCTTCTCGATATTGCTCCAATGATGGGAGTATTGGAAGGTGTTGTCATGGAGTTGGCAGACTGTGCTTTACCACTACTTGCTGGAGTTTTGCCCACAGCCAGTCCTGAGGAGGCTTTTAAGGATGTAGCCGCGGCTTTTCTAGTAGGTGCTATGCCAAGAAGAGAAGGTATGGAGAGGAAAGACCTCCTGTCTGCCAATGTCCGCATATTTAAAGAACAAGGCCAAGCCCTAGACAAAGTAGCCCGCAAGGATGTCAAAGTTCTTGTTGTTGGTAATCCCGCTAATACTAATGCTTTTATTTGCTCCAAATATGCCCCGTCAATTCCTAAAGAAAACTTCTCAGCCATGACTAGGTTAGACCAAAATCGTGCACAATCTCAATTAGCGGCAAAACTTGGTGTACCTGTACAGGATGTCAAAAATGTTATTATTTGGGGTAATCACTCTTCCACACAGTTCCCTGACCCATCTAATGCTGTAGTCAAAATTGGAGGTGTAGAAAAGCCAGTACCAGCAGCTATTAATGACGATGAGTATTTGAAATCATCCTTTGTGTCCACTGTACAAAAAAGAGGAGCAGCTGTTATTGCTGCTAGGAAAATGTCTTCCGCTTTGTCAGCTGCTAAAGCTGCATCAGATCACATGAGGGACTGGTTCTTAGGTTCTGGTGACCGTTGGGTCAGTATGGGTGTTGTATCGGATGGATCATATGGAACACCTAGAGATGTTGTATACTCTTTCCCTGTTAAAACTAGTAATGGTAAATGGCAAATTGTGCAGGGTCTGACAATTTCAGACTTTGCCCGCGAGAAATTAGACATAACTGGCAAGGAGTTGGTAGAAGAAAAGCAAGATGCTTTGGATGTCTGTAAAGATTAAATGTTTAGGTTATGAGAGATCTAGCATTATGTTGATATTATTGGCAATAAACTGTTTCTTGTTATGCGGAAAAAAGTATTGTAGTAATTTTGCACAGAGCTTAATTGAACACAATAGATCAAATAGAAATCATATCACAGATATATTGTTTTCTTATACAAAAATAAAGAAATAGTTCTTATTTCAGCTATTTTAATTTTAGTCTCTGGATCATAAATAATAAAATAATATAAATATATAATATATGTATGTAAAAATATCTATAAATAAAATGATAAGAAATCACTAAAAAACGATGATAAAACTATTAAATAATCGACATGACTATTATTTCATAAATGTCTTGTGCAATATAAGGAAAATCTTATCAATATGCCGCAACTTCTAATGTTGATAAGAAGTAATGTTACATTTTATATCCATATATATAAAATTCTTTCTTTACTAAGCGACTGACGGACAAAGCACAGCTTAAAAGAATAATAGTATAAATAATGAGCAACTATATTTTTAAATTTTAGAAATCAATTGAATTCTGAATTAAAATCCTTCAAATGATAAACAAAGAAACAGTTTTTTTTTTACTTTTATTCATCGACAAAGAACAATATAATTTGTATAATTTTTTTTGCTGAAAATTTAAATAAGGAAATTTCTTAAAAAAATAATATTAAAAAACAATATGAGTTTTGAGATATATTTTTTAACTTCACCCTATTTTTGTCATAGAGAAGTAGTATTAAGATTCAAGATCCTTCGCTTTCGAGACGTTACGTATTGAGCGACAGAACTCAATGCCACTCACAGAAGCAAAAATGTTGTACCCCTTTTTACCAAAATTACGTGGATGGAGGAGCATAAAATTTGCCACACATATATTTTATATAGAGAAGGTGTGCAGAATGATAATATTTTTTTAAATAATGCGTAAAACATATATTAAATTAATAAAATAAATGTTACACACACTACCATGGTTTGATATCCATGTTTATATAAAGTGACTTAGACGTCGCTTGGCAACGCGTTGTCAACGCGTCAACGGGGACACTAGTAAAAATAAATATAAATTATTATTAGTGAGCAATCCTAAACGAATTTCATGAAAATAACAATCTCATGTAAGTTTATCTTTGAAGAAATTTATACTTATTTAGAAAAAAATATGAGTAGGGTAGAGAAAATGATAAAAATAAAACTATAATAGGAATTCTAACACCTTTATTAATTCTTCACTTATTTAAGAAGTCTTATATAAATTAAAATTATACACACAGAAGTCAATTTTGTAAGAAATAGATAAAAATGGATTATTAAGATCTAATAGTGCATTTATTATTATGAAAAAAAGTTTGTACTTTTCTTCTCATAGAAGACGAGAAATTAGGAATAGCTTATTGGAATTAAATTTTGAATTGGAACACAATTTATCTTAAAAAAAAAACTTGCTTGAAAATGAGAAAAAAAAAAAATTGTTTCAAAAAAACTATTGACTATTGGTTTTATTTGCTCGTAAACTCAGTTCTAAATCCATTTCTATTTAATCTTGCATCTTAAAATACTTTTTCAAATGAACTTATAACAACATCACAGATTAAAATTATTCAATACCTACCCGTTATCTATTTCTTTCTATAAACTTAAAATATATTTATTTTTTTTTTATTATAAAGCAAATTAGATAGTCCAGCTATGCAACATTTATGTGACATTTATTTAACTTATTTTTTTAAATTTCTCGTGTATCAAATTTGTGTCGAAAACGAGAAAGAACGAATGTTTATTGCAATTATAACTTAAAATTATTGATGATATTTTTCGATTTATAATGCAATTTTCAATATATTTATTCATTCATTCATTCAAAAAAAAATTATTTATCTGTATTTAAGAAATTTGCTGATATATGTCATAAACTTGCTCGTAAACTCAGTTGTTAAACGGTACCTTAGCGCAAAGTATGCAACTATTCTATGCAATAATGTAAAGAATATTAAACCTATGATTTGAGATTCATAAGTAATATTGGCCATTCCTATGTCCCTTAATAGTAAATTTGTATCTGCGTATAGGCAAAAATCTTCATTGCACTCCATAAGGGGCCGTTTCTGGTACAACGCTATGCAGAATCCTGTTAAGCCATAGCGTAGATACGATACGGACATTATAAAGTGCATTGACTTTTCTATGAACGCGCCAAAACCCATTCCATAGCAACACACTGCGAGTAATGGAGCTACTATTGTTGGGCCGACGATGGATCCATTCTGTAATAAAAATATATGTATTTGACAAACATAAATATTGCCTTTGCGTCTACAACTATATGATATGAACATCAACTCAACCGATTTTTATTTATTTATTCATTGTCGGATTTACTAGCAGGCTAAGAAGGTTGAAGCTTAGGGCGGTAGATTTGAAGAATGTTTATACATATCACAGGCTTGTACCCGTAAAAGGGATAGAAAAAAAAAGAGTGGCAAAATCTTAAAATTTCAAACAGTCTTTAACAATGAAGCAACATCATTATACAATAAAATAGATTCTCTATACAATTTTGATCCATACGAAATTGTAGGTGAAGTTCTCAAACCAAGAAAATAACTAACTATATAACTCACGTATGCATAGAATAACTTACGGTGGCATTAAATGTGCAACCGACGAGCAGCCCAAGTCCTTCCGAACATATGCCTGTCATAATACCACTAACTAGGAACAGAATAAACCTGTCTATTTCTAGCAGTTGTCCAGACATTGTGTAGCAGATGCTTACGAACAGTGTTCCTAACAAAAACTGAAACAAATTTTGTATATTTAGGTATAACTTAGTAAGATCTTTGTATTTTATGATTTAAAAAAAATAAATGAAAATATTTTATTATTAACTATTATTATTTTACCGGAATAATCGCATATATTTTGGTATACCAAAATAGCTTTTTAGAGAACTTAACGTTTCAAATATTTCAGTAATCAGAAATGTATACTCAATTTTTAAAATTAAAATAGTTTATTTTAAAATATATATTATTTAAATTATTTTTTTAAATACGTAATGATATTATATGTAGGTAACTATTAAATATATTTTTTAATTTGTTCAATGTAAATAACATATGCGCGGCTTCGTTTCAGAACTCGCGAGGTGGTGCCAGTTAACACGTTCACGCCTTTATGAATGCTGCTACTATTTTATTACTTTTGATACATACAAAAATATATTTACGAAAACGAGAAAACACTAACATAAACTTTATCCTTGTACAAAATTGTGTTTATCTAAATAAAATAGATTTTGTCAAATAAATGGAATAAGTATTATTTTAATGTTTCCAATAAATGTAGGCATTACGTGAGAAAATGTTCCTTTTAATTGTTATTTATTTGAAATCTGTGCATTTTACAATTAGTCCGGGTAATAGATTCTATACTTTGAATTATATCTATTTTTTTTAACTTCACACTATATCCCGTACATAGCAGGATATGGAACTTGAAAACCTAGTGTTAACCACTCCGTTCTTTTAGGATTTCCGTTTACGCCGAAATGAAGCATTGCATACTTAGCGGCGGAACTCAACGCTGCGCTTCGTCTTGTACCTCGCTCTAATAGAGCGAGGAAATGAAAATATTACAAATTAGTTACAATAAATATGTAATATTTTCATTACAAAATTAATTTTAATAATTATTTAATCTTGCTTTCATTTCCTGAAGTATGAATCGAACCCACTACCTGTTGAGTTACAGTCGCACGGTAGTGCCTGTGCGCCACGACTGGTCTCATTTCTTCAATTATATTTAAAACTAGCTTCTTAAAATCTTAATTATTTCTTAATCGTAGGTAAGCACTACCTTAAAGTCAAATGTGTATCTATATATAAACACGTGAAGCAAAAACTTTGTACCCCTTTTTACGAAAATTACGCGGACGGAGCAGCATGAAATTTGGCACACTTATAGTTGATATAGAAAAAGAGTGCATTCTAGCTAACATTTTTTATAAATAACATATAAAAAGTATATGAAATTAACAAAATATATTTTACACACACTATCATGGTTTGACATTGCTAAAGACATCGCGTTGTCAACGCGTCTACGGGGACACTAGTATACATAAATACCTGTATAAAGCTTTATAAAGCTTCCTAATTAAAATATTAAAAGCAATTTTTAAATAATACGACGAGAGGGAGTTAAGATAAATGGCATTAATTAAATGTGACATTCTGGCTGAGATAACCGTGTAATCTGGCTCCAGCTTCACAAATCTGTTCCTTTATTGAGCATATGTATGTATTATCATAGTCTGCGCTAAATATGTTTAACAGTGGCGTCTAAGATCTAAGTAGGTATATATATTAACTTCTTTTTTTTTTAACTTCACGCTGTTATCCCGCATATAGCAGGCTGGCAGAGGGAATCTGAGAACCTAGTGTTAAGACACTCCGTTCTCTTACAACAATTCCGTTCCCCACTTTCCGTATATATATTATATATTTATTATTAACCAACTTAGAAGGAGGGTTCTTAATTTGACTGCATTGTTTTGTGTGTTACGGCATAATCTTTTATTGGGTGAACCAAATGATTTTCTTTTTATATGATAGCTAGTACTTCTGAAGTGGTCCTATTTAAATTTAGTTAAGATTTTACTAGTGGTTTTTGAGTAACTCGTAATAATTTTTCTGTATAGTAAATTTTATTTGGAGGCTTTTTTTTGTTAAAATTTTAACTATTATTATTAAACCCATGTCGAGCAAATGACGTTTTGAAAAGTTGTAAAGGATGGAAAATTTAAAAGTAAACAGATTGTAAAAACAAATATTTATTTTTCGCAATACGTATAGTGGACTAATTCGGTATTTTTTTTTAAATTTAATTGGCGTATTTATAATAAATAAAAATATAACTAACTTTTACTTTTTTTAAATAAGTACAGTAGCTGTGTAATTTCTTTAAATAGTATGTAGAAGTGTAAAAATTTAGAACGTAACAGGATTCGAACCCGTGTCTCTTTGAATCCATCCAACCGCTCTAGCCAAGATAGCTATATGTTTTATAGCAACGTTTTCGACGTTACTTTTTATACTCTTGTTGCAATTTACTTTTTTTGCAAACAAAATTTTTGTATGAAGCTAAATATTTTTCTTATTTTAAGTGTATGGTCTTTAAGAATATTTTATTTTTATTAAATGTCGTATAGGTTTAAATTGTTTTCATTATAACGTTAACGTCTGTCGTGGCGCAGAGGCACAAGCGTGCGACTGTAAACGCGACAGGTTATGGGTTCGATTCCCACTCCAGGAAATGTAAGATTTAGTATTTTTATTTCTTGGGTTTGGTAACAAGGCAAAGCGCGACGTTGAGTTCCGCCACTTAACACGCAATGCCTCAATTCAGCGGAAAATGGGGAACGGAATTGTTGAAAGAGAATGGAGTGTCTTAACACTAGATTCTCTGGTTCCCTATGCCTACCCTGCTATATGCGGGTTACAGCGTGAAGTTAAAAAAAAAAAAGTTATAACATCTAGCATAATATCTAAAACAATTTAGTTGCGATAATAACCACATTAGTGCAAAACAGTGTCGCGGTTATTAACGCCATCTCACAAGCATTGTCACTAACAATAATACAATACTGAGTACAGTGGCGAAGGGGGAAAATTTTATTAAGGTAAATCGGTATATACAGGTAAGCCGGTATATATGTAAGCCGATATATATAAGTCCGATGTGGACGACAATATTATAATAATTCATGGTATACGATGTTAAGGCGAGTTTTTTTTTGCAATCTAAATCCAATTTCTCGACTTCATTTTTTTATTTCTTTTAGCATTTATTCTAATTTACAAAAGAAAATGTTATAGTAAGAATGAAGAAGAACAGAAGAAGAAGGGATTGGACAAGTCGAGAGGGTGAGTGATGAAAGAATGGTGAGAAAGATATATGAAACAAAGGTGAGCGGCAAGAGAGGTAGGGGAAGACCTCGGTTGACCTTCGAGAACACAGTATCAATTATATTGGAGGAAGGTCACGTAAAAAGCATGAGGACCCCCCGGAAGGCATACATGATTAATGACTGTGGACGAGGCGAAAGAGGTATGCAGGGACCGTAGCGTTTGGCGCTCCGGAACTCTGACTACCCCGCTAGGGACAAAGCGTGCAGTTAGGTAAGGTAAGGTACAAAAGGTAAGACGATGAGTATCGTGTTACATGGACGCTTCGAGGTTGCTAAGGTGCCTAGTGCCTTATTTATGAATGACCAGTGAATTTATAACAATTTTAAATATTCATTTATTTTTATTTTAGGATACCTAGTCGTGCATATCGAGTGTAACTTTTAGCTGTCCAATTAAAATCCATTTCAATATTGGATAAAAATTCGGTGCGGCACTGTGATAAAGTTCACCAGCTTGTGAACAATCGCCGGAGGCTATGTTTTTATTTTTAAAAACATATTTTATTAAAATGTGTTATAATACAATTTGTGTAATATTGAAATTATTTTTTTAAAGGTACATAGGGCGCAGCACGCTTTATCGCGCGTATATTAGGGCAGAGAGACCCTAGTGTCAAGACACTCCGGTACACCCACATATCGCACGTTTTGAATTAAACGCCTGTCGTGGTGCAGAGGCACAAGCGTGCGACTGTAAACGCTCGTGAGTTCGATTCCCACTCTAGGAAATGTATTTTCATTTCCTGGGCTTGGTGACAATGCGACGGGTTATGGGTTCGATCCAAATTAGGTAGAGTAATTATTTTTTTAACTTCACACTGTACCCCGCACATAGCAGGGTAGGCAGAGGAAACCTGAGAATTTAGTGTTAAGACACTCCGTTCTCTTAAAATTTCCGTTCCCCACTTTCCGTTGAATTAGCTAGGAGAGATTATATTATAATATTTTTAACATTTACACTCTAGTAGGACAAAGTGCGGCGTTGAGTTCCGCCACTCAAAGCTCAATGTCTTGATATCAACTGGAGAACGAAGAAGAAACTGTTATACAGGAAAAACTGAGAGGCTATATATTACATACCATAAGGGGCAATGTGGATAGTGTAAGAGCCGTGTAGTACGCCTTTAAACTGTACCAGTGATTGAAGTACTCTCTTCTCAACAATCGAAGCTCCAAAGGAACTGAAAGAATAAAAATATTTATAATATATGTACGTAAAAATTTAATATTACTCATAAAATATTTTTTATATATATTTTGTACTACGTATGTACGAGCTGAATGCTTAGGTGAGACTTTTGCTAAATGTCTATGTAATAACATCAACAAAAATTGGGTACTACGAAAATAATCATATATTTTTCAAATTTATGGAATCGAAATTGATATTTTAGTAATCATGGCTTAATTACAATAAGTACCAAAAGATATATTTTGTAATAAATATTTTAAATTGAGTATTATTAGAAACTAAATTCCAATAGGTAGATTTAGTACTCAGCAACATTTTACACTAATAACTATCCATTGAATGTTACCTAAATCGATCGATAAAAGTAAATAGCACCTAAAATGATATCCATTAGGATAACATGAGTTGTGGAAATCGGTATAAAAGGTCTCTTATTGACCCTTCTATGTAAATAGAGTTCAAAGCCTCCTAGGTTATTACTTGGCAGGATGTATAGGCGAAGAGTTTTTGTCATGTATATTTTGCTATGGTATTACTTCCGTGTTTTTGTATAGGGACGAAGAAACTGCGATCTGCATTTTACATATAAAAGATATTTGATGAATTTAGTGCTATCTTTTTTGTCTCAAAATATTTTGAGAATGGTGAAATATATTATAATATATATCTTTATATTCAAGAAGTTTTATATATTTATCTTTACGCTCCAACTGCATCATTCGGTGTAGGCATTAGGCAAAAAGATTTCGGCCTATATATATATACATAAAAAAAAACATTAATATTAACTATAAAAATTCATCCGTTCCCCACTTTCCGCCAAATTGAGGCATTGCGTGTTAAGTGGCGGAACTCGACGCCGCGCTTTGCCTTGTTACCAAACCCAGGAAATGGAAATACTAACATTTCCTGGAGTGGGAATCGAATCCGCAACCTGTCGTGTTTACAGTCGCACGCTTGTGCCGCTGCGCCACGACAGGCGTTGGCGGAAAGTGGGGAACGGAATTGTTGCAAGAGAACGGAGTGTCTTAATACTAGGTTCTCAGGTTCCCTCTGCCTATCCTGCTATATGCGGGATACAACGTGAAGTTAAAAAAAAAAGAGAAATAAAACTCATATTTTAAACGTTGATCTTTGTCATCTGCCACATAAATTTCAGTTCAGTTCAGTTCTTTAATTATGACCTTTCGAACGTGCCAGTTGAGTACAAATCACTTCGCCAATATCACGTTGTATGGAGAACACACGAGAACACACACAGGAGGATTGATCGGTAAAAAATAGATAAGACTGCATATCAAAGAGAGATCCACACATAAATTTCACCAGAATCAATAAAGTTCGGGCATTGCTTTTAAAGACCAATCATCATCAATTTTACTTTTTTGACCTATTTATTATCTATAAAACCTCTTTAACCATTTTTATTTCATAAAATTACTATACTAATAAATATTTAATTTGTAAATTATAGAATTGCTTTTAGTAATTTATTGCTAAAGTAATAAAAAAATGCTAGTACTCAATTAAAAATATTATTATGAAAGTATGAAATTTTTATTTATTGAAGCGAAAAATGTTCGCCTCCTTGATTGAAATTATTAGTTAAAAAAATGTATTTTAAGGATTTCATACTTAATTTTATTAATACGTCCTATGTAAGTTCGTATATTAAATTCTCAACATTATTTAACCTCTAATGAGATTTTTTTTTTTTATTGATAACGGACGGAAAACGAGCAGAAGGACCACCTGATGGTAAGTGGTTACCTTCGCCCATAGACATCTACAACACCAGAGATGTTGTAGATGCGTTGCCAACCTAGGGGATACTGATGGAAGGGGGGACAATGTAGTAGTCCACTATCAGAACCACCACATTTTGGGGAAAGGATGGGTGGGAAAGGGGAAAATCTGGCTTACATGCCATCGAACCGGAACACATCATAAGATATTTGGCGGTTCGTCTTTGACATGATAGTGGTTGCGAGCCAGACGGAGGACGAACCTCCTACCACCTAACAAAGTTTTTGTTAGGTGGTAGGAGGTTTGTTAGGTGTTGAGATTTAGGCCCTTTTATTATATAAGAACTAGTCTTATTTCTCTAGAGGCTGAAAGGCAATCTAAATTAAGTTTACGATTGTAGTTGCTGTGTAATATGAAAATTGTAATTAAGAATTCTCTTTTGCTAGTTTTTTCTAGATGGATATAATAATATACACAATTATACATATTATATCAACATACTAACAACATATACGGTAACAAGGGAAAGCGCGGCGTTGAGTTCCGCCACTCAGCACATCATGCCTCAATTCTACGGAAAGTGGGGAACGGAAATGTTAAAAGAGAACGGAGTGTCTTAACCGTTGTTCCCTCTACCTACCCTGCTATGTGCGAGATACAGCGTGAAGCTAAAAAAAATATCAACATATATATATTATATATATAGGGGATTTGAGCTCATTGAACAAATATTGAACTGCAGTTCACTTTCAAACCATTGGTCTATGTAATGTGTGGACTATGAAAAGAAAATCCGTACTTCCGAAGCAATCCATGGATTCACCGTGCCCATCGCTTTGCTAGGAGAGGAGTGCGGAGAGTGCTTGGGACTTCGACCCAAGAGTAGGTACTATTATATACATTTTTACATGTTTTAACTGACTGACAGTGAGAAACACAACACTCAAAAACATAAAACAAACACTAAAATATTACTACCAAGAAGCATTAGCTATGAATATAAGGGATATGTAAATGTGTGTACATGAAAAAAAAAGAAAAAAAAAATTTAAAAAGATAATAATAATGTAGATATAAATCAACAACAGCCTGTACATGCTAATTCAATACATGTCTTTTGTTTATTATACATTGTAGACTTGTCAATTTAAATCTACCTTCATTTTAACTTGTTATTGATTTCTTAGCTTGTTTGTTTCAAATATTTTTTTTTTTTTTTTTTATGGATAACGGATGGCAAACGAGCAGAAGGACCACCTGATGGTAAGTGGTTACCTTCGCCCATAGACATCTACAACACCAGAGATGTTGTAGATGCGTTGCCAACCTAGAGGATACTGATGGAAGGGGGGACAATGTAGTATTCCGTTCTCGGAACCACAACATTTTGGGGAAAGGATGGGTGGGAATGGGAAAACCTGGCTTACATGCCATCGAACCGGAACACATCATTAGATATTTGGCGGTTCGTCTTTGACATGATAGTGGTCGCGAGCCAGTCGGAGGACGAACCTCCTACCACCAAAGAATGTAGTAATATGGGTGAATGTGTATCTACAATTACTGTTTTAAGTCATTTTTATTGTAGTTATAAATGATTTGCACCTTTAATCTAAAACACTGTAACAATGTATTACTTGAATAAATAAAATAAAATAAAAAAAAACTAATATCGATAGTACATTTACTTACATAGCAACACGGGAACCATCACGTAAGTGTACATGAAGAACACAATACAGCTGAGGCAAAATTTAAAGTTGGCAATGGGCAAGTTTCCGTCGTTACCGATTAAGAAGAAAATACCACCAAGCAGTACGCCTGCACTGACATGATGTAGCACTTGAATCCATAAATTTAACTGAAAATGAAACAGTGGAATATAAATATTTATGGATTTTTATGCTAAAAGAGCGTAAAAATTCCGCTTATACGAAATCAACTTTGTTGTTTATGTTCTGGTTTTGAAAAAAAATGTTAAAATAAAGAAAATAAATAAAATTGAAAATCTTACTGAATTCCTTCTAGCCTGTAGATACATTCGATTGCTGAGTATAAGAAATTGAGTTAGGAATGTGGTAGGAAATTCCATTTTCTGTGAATGTTCTCTCGCTACATGTTCCACAAATATCCTTTGGATTGATTCATCCGAATGTAGTACCGGTTTCCTAATGTAGTCGTAAAAAAAATATATTAACTTAACAAACATATTTAAATTACGATACTCTTTTGAAACCATAATTGTACATTTAAGATTTCAATACTAACAGAAAATTAAACGTTGACTCTCAATAACTTTTAATTATTGATAATAGCATTTTCGGTTGACAGTTTAGCCAAATTTTGTCAATTGATACGTGCAATCATTCAAAATGAGAAGAAATCGTACGAAATAAATCTTTTAAGTGGGTTATTTCGAAGCGTTTTCGGGACAAGAGCGAAAACGTTTATTTGAGAACTTAGTAAATGATAACAATAAAAGTTAACTCACCGCCCGCCCCTTACGGTCATTCGATCAAGTTTTCGACAAAGCTTGCCGTTTTGACATAATTCGGACATCTGGGCACTCGCTTCTGCACTGCCATGAAGAGTTTCTAGTACAAAGTCTGCAGGATTGTGTGTGGTTGGACATATATGGCCAATTTCCGATAAAAATGGCACTAATAAAGGAGCTGCTCCCTGTGAAAATCAAAACACATTTTCGAAATAAATTATTTAACATAATCAAGAATATTGGGAAACGGTTTAAGAAATATATTTTAAAGTCAATAAAGTAGAATTGCGTTTTCTGTGAACTCAAAGAGCTTTAAGATTACAACTTTCTCACTTAAGGTTATATTATTACAAGAAATGTACGGTTAATGATAAACATAAAACAAAGGGTTTTGGATAAGAAATATTTAAAAAATATTTTGAGTTTCTCTATACAGTCTAGATAATTCATAATTAAAAAAAAAACATATCTAGAAATGTTACACCTATATAGTACTTGTAAGTAATTATTATTTGAGCAATGATTCTCTACGCTTTTGTTTTTCATTTCGCTATTTTGCTATTAATACACTTCCTGTGTATTCAATAAAATGTCACTACACAATGAACCTGGTTTACATTATTAAATAGGACGTGTTTTTATAACCTATAGCGGTACAAAAAAGGGCAAAAGCCTTATGCGTAAAAAAGTAAAAAAATTCATAAGAAAAATATATTTTTTTATTACTATCATCTCGAAATAATAATCTGTTATTAATTTATGAGATTTAAAATGGAATAAAATATAGTTTAAATATATATAAGAAAGTGAGGAACGAAGTGTTTTAACATTAGGTTCCCTCTGCATGCCCTTTTATATGCGGGACACAGCGTGAAGCTATGTATACGAGGTGTGTTCAAAAAGTAAGGTGACTTTGTATTTTTAAGAAAAAAAAAAAACACTTATAACCTTTACGCCTCTCCCAACCAAACAAAAAATGCTATACACTTGAAACTTGGTACAGATGTTCGGGAAGAGTGTACCAACATAACAAAATAAAAAAATCGATAATCGAAAGTACGTTGCCCGCCAAATTTGAAAAGTCACCTTACTTTTTGAACACACCTCGTACACATACGTAGCTTATTTTTTTAATATCTTTAATATTCCGTATAACATACGTTATAGTATAACAAATCGTTGACTAAAAGTGTGCGGGTTTAGAGGTAAAAAATAAAATTAAAGTCATCGAAAGTGTGGATTACTATTTCACAAAAGTTTTGAAAGCTTTATACACTTCGGGACTGCAGACCCAATAATAAAAGTCACAAACAAGATATATTACGAGGAAAGAAATATGAAAATTGCAAGAAGTTTGTGGGGACTCGGTAGTTTTATTTTACTAACATTTCACAACGACTTTAATTTTACGAAAGTTCTAAGCGACGAATTTATAAATATCATAAAATGCTAAATGCTGGAGCTTTGTTAGCAGGTGTCAAGATATTTCGTTCACCGCGTTAAGAGGCGGAACTCAACGCCGCGCATTGTCTTACCAAAGCTTAAAAATGAAAAGAATTTATATATAATCATTCTTCCGAATGAGATCGAACCCATAACCAATGGCTTTTACTGCCAGACGCGGTCTCACTACGCCACGATGGCTTTGTTAGCAGGTGCTTGGGAAGAAATTTATTATGATTAATTGATTAAAAATATCATTAATTGGAAAGGAATTTAATTACTTTTAGCTAGGTCGTAATCAAACTTCGAACGGGGAAACCAATTAAGTTTAAAATATAAAAAGATTAAGCGCTTAAAGGACATTTACGGCATAACACACAAAAAAGAAAAACTCATGATTTATGCAATTGCAGTGAGGTTTTATTTCTCAGAAATATTATAAATTTACATTCAATATAAGCCACGGAGGGCGGAGAGATAATGTGTCAGAGAGATCATAGTTTTTTTAATTATGCCGAAAATACCATATATTAATACGTGAAGCAAAAACTTTGTATCCCTTTTTACGAAAATTACGCGGACGGAGGAGCGTGAAACCTGGCAGACTTCGAATCGCTTATACAGCGAAAGAGAGCAGAATATTAATACTTTTTAAAATAATGTATAAATAGTATATAAAATGAATATAATAAATGTCACACACATTACCATAGTTTGACATCCATGTTTATACAATGTGACATATACATTACTAAAGACAACGCGTTGTTAACGCGTCAACAGGGACACTAGTATTCTTAAAACTTTCTTGACAACGCGTGTCTTATACTTACAATTAATGCAATAACAAAGCTCCGTCTTTCGCCTTCTTGACAGTAAATGCACTTCAAAGGCTGTATATTCGGAACACAGAGGAAATTTGCTTAGAACAATCTTGACTACTACACGAAGATAATTTATCTAAGGAGCTTAACCGATGTATTATTGTTTTTTTTTGATTCTGTAAGAGAGTGATTTTTCTATCTAAATTATTAGCGTAAATTTACAGTAGATACATATAAATATTGTACATTGCGTAACGCTGATACAAATTTAAATCCTTTTTAAAAATATATTATATGTACTTATAATCTTAGGTTTTCATATAAAAAATTTAAATCAACGTTTGAATTTTGTTTGGGTAATAAAGTCACTTTTTATATAACTAATGCTTCTAGTGTGGTCTTATTAAATATTTGTTAAATCTGACGAGTAGTTTTTCAGTTCTTCGTAATAATTTTAGTAATATTTTATT
This sequence comes from Philaethria dido, assembly GCA_033558755.1. NCBI lineage: Eukaryota > Metazoa > Arthropoda > Insecta > Lepidoptera > Nymphalidae > Philaethria > Philaethria dido. Next base: position 16,581 of record JAKGSA010000093.1, on the reverse strand, counting down.
TGTTTTTTTTTAACTTCACGCTGTATCCCGCACATAGCAGGGTAGGCAGAGGGAACCTGAGAACCTAGTGTTAAGACACTCCGTTCTCTTTAAACAATTCCGTTCCCCGCTTTCCACCAGATTGAGATATTTGTTTATCTTTTTTAAATTCGTTATTCCTTTTTTTAATTTAAATTATTCTGAATAAATTATAGCTTGATAATGGTAATAGGTCGGTTTCAATAGTATAATAACAAATCTACATGAACATTACAATTTTTATTGTAATACGTATGTAGAACCGAATTACATTAACGGTTTAACAAATTATTTCAGTAGATGACATTAGATTTATCATTAAATTGGTATTGACATCATTTCCAAAACTTTTGAACTAAATGAGGTATCTGTTCTACCCATCTACCCCTCTAGGGAAATAGTATGAAACCATACAATATTCATGACCGATGAGAATTTAACCTAGTTTCCCAATACTTAAAAAAATTAGTAACTAATACCAAAATTGATATTTAATTTGTTTTTGATGTTAACTAAAGTTAGATTAATCTATGGACTATATTACTTTTGCTTAAGATATTATAAATTTATATACGTGTCTTAGATTGTGGGTAGGCAAGGTGAAGCTGGTTCTGGGGGAAATTCTTAAGTGGAAATACCTATATATAATTTATGCTCAATAGAATAGACGGCGTTAAATATTAAAATATAAACAAAAATTCTAATTTATTTCAATTTTATATCTTTATAGCGGTTTTTGCTGAAAACTTAATGATAAATCTATCCTCATATTAATATGGATCAAAATTTACTACTTTATGGTTATTTTTTTTTGAGTTTTTGTCACTGTAAAGTTAATAATTTTCTATCCTATTGATTATACGTATTTTTTGTACGTAGGTATTTCCATAATATATGGAAAGCTGCTAGATGTAGGAGGAAATCTTCGTTGACTTTCGAGAATACAGTATCGAGGATGTTGGAACAAAAGTCACGTAAAAAAGCATGACGATCCACCAAGAGAGCATGTATGACGATGCTGGACGAGGCAAAAGAAGTATGCAGGGACCGTAGCGTTTGGCGCTTATTTCTTTCGGACTACTCCACGACAAAGTATGAAGCAATGTGTGTATGTCTAACTTTCATATAAAAGTTTGTATGTAATTATTGTATACTGGTGTCCCCCGTTGGCGCTTTAACAACGCGTTGCCTCGCAACGTATATGTCATTTTATATAAACATGGATGTCTAACCATAGTATTGTGTGTAACATTTGTCTTATTACTTATATTCTTGCTTTAATTTATGCATTTTTTAAAATATAAAAAGATATTATGATTCTGCACTCCTTCGCTATATAAACTATAAGTGTGCCAAGTTTCATGTCCCGTAATTTTCCTCCGTCCGCATAATATTATAAAAATATTTTTTTTTTTTTTTATACCACGACGGCGGCAACAAGGCACACGGCCCACCTGATGGTAGGTGGTTACCGTGGCCTATGGACGCTTGCAACACCAGGGGCATCACTTACGCGTTGCCGACCCTAATTTGGTTTTGTTTCACGTATTAGTTATTACGTATTATGTTAAATATAAGTATTATGTTATGCCGAATGAACTATCATTGTTTATTTGTTACTTATATAATTATTGTTCACACACCATTCAATTCATAGTTTGCGGTTTTCCTATGTTTTAAGGTTGTCTGGAAGAAATCGCTACATTAGCGATAAGGTCACCTATTGTATATTGTTTTCTTGTAGGTACTATATATTTTTTCATTTCTTTTTTTTTGGTTATTTGTTATTTATTATTTTTTTGGTGTACAATCAATATTTAAAAACTCAATTGTTTTTATTATTATTATAAATTATTTGTTATAGTAATATTTTATAACACCTGTGGCGCAGAGGCACAAGCGTGCGACTGCGACTGTAAACGCGACAGGCTGTGTGTTCGATTCCTACTCCAGGAAATGGATTTTTTAATTTCCTGGCTTTGGTAACAAGGCAAAGCGCAGCGTTGAGTTCTGCCACTCAACACGCAATGCCTCAATTCGGCGGAAAGTGAGGAACGGAGTGTCTCCACTGCCTACCCTGCTACGGGATACAGCGTGAAGCTATGTATGTATGTATGTAATATTTTAAATGAAGTGGAGCAAATTAACATAAGAAGTAAAATAATATGAACGGTATTGAAATGAGATTCTTATTGCTATTGTCATTAATTATATAGAACAGAACACGATTATCCTTTCATTATAAGTAGCCTTGATTAGAAATGATTTCATTCTAGAATTGTAAAATTAATATATATTTATAATTTCCTTGTACAGTAGACAAGTAGAAAACAATAAAAGTAATTATTCAGGTAAGGTCAAAACAATTATTTTCATTATACAAGGATAACGTATTGAAATAAAATGTATTTGTAGATTATTTGAAAATGATAGCCTAATTACACAAACTCTTTATAAATCGTTTGTACCTTTTTTAACAGTTTCACACATGGTTAGATAACCTAGTGTCAAGACACTGTTTTCACTTTTAGGTTAAATTCAATAAACTGAACTGAACCCAATAAATTGCGAGTTGAGCGGCAAAACTCAACGCCACACTGTCTCACCGGAGCGGGGAAATTAAAATAATTTCAATATATTTTCTCGAGTGGGAATCGAACTAACAACCATTCGCGTTTACAGCCACACACTGATGTAAAAACTATATCCCTGTAAAGTTTCATCTAGATACGTTCAGTAATTTTGGCATGAAAATTTAAAAAATGTCATCCATCCATCCTCACAAAATTTTACATTTATAATATTAGTAGGATGTCACACGGCTCTTATCTAATCACAACAATCGCAGCTTTTAGAACTCCAAACTTGATCAAATTTACTCAAGAATTTTACTTTTGGCGAAGTCATCGGGGATAGCTAATAGAGTGTAATGTTCGGAGTCAAGAAGTTTGATTGTCTGGCAGGAGGAGGTTAATTAACTGAACTGAAGTCGGTACTGGATGTGAAAACTTCAAACCCACATCAAATGATTTATTCAGTTCTTGGCATAAACAATATTGAGCGGATAAGATTTGCATTTGGAAAGAGACTTATTGATTTAGTCTATGGTGGATATGTTTTTTGACATTTTTAACTAATTTCAAAAATAGATCAGGTCAATTTGACTGCATAACTTTTTACTAGCTTAACCAATTTTGATAATTCTGTTTTTATATGATAGCTTTTGGTTTGGTTTAAATATAACGAAAATCCGATGAATCATTATTGAGTTATTCGTAATCATATTTTAGTGAATATACTTTTTTGTTAAAATCCTAATTATTGGAATATTCTATTGATCATCACTTGCATATATTTCCTATATTACATACATTTACTTATGTATACTTGCGTTAAGGGTTTAGTTATAAAATTTTAGAAAAAAAAATATAAACTAAATTACTTTCACTCTTGTATATGAAACCACTTTCAGTTTCAGTTTTAGCTTTTCTTACGTAATATACGTAAGAAAAGCTAAAACTTCAAATAAACAGTATTGATAAATGCAAAAAATATTATTATATTATTATATTTTTTTTATGTAAGAGATAAATTATTTGTTTTTTTTGTTCATTAAACCATATTTCATATTAAACGTCTTAAAAACTTCATTTCTTTAGTTTTTTTTTTTGGAATACCGTAAATCACGAGAATTCGTTAGAAGATTACTATCTAAATTATTTAAATGAGTTAATTTACAAAAAAGAAACCTAAATTGTAGTTAATCTTAATTATAAAAATAATTATAAATATAAAAACTTAATTTAGTCAATTATTATTTTTTTATTTACTTTTTGGTTATTCTAATTTAAAGTTTTTATATTTTACCTGATAACAACAAAGTCCTCTAGCCAACACATATACTCGGTCGAACAGTGAAAATAATGTAGCAGACGGCTGATGTATCGTGCATATGATCGTTCTTCCTTGACGAGAGAGCAAACGAAGCAGAACTACAAGTTGACGAATGGATACTATGTCGAGGCCACTGTAACAAAATATATATTTTTTAACTTGACGAAATATTTACAATGCCTTAAGCAAAATATCTCTATTTTATTACCAGTGTTGGCGCTAACCAACAAATTAGACAAGACTCTCGTCTTTACAATTATTTTATTCGAATATTATCCAATTACATATTATATTATTCAATCCTTATTACAGTCAAAAAAATCCTGCCTTTCACCTATCCACCACTCCATGATGCATTGCATGATGCAATAATACTTTTTCCCGCCAACGCGCTAGGTATTGGCGGAAACCACAGATAAAAAAGATGTGGTTAGCATTGTAACAATACGTCGCGTCAAATGTGTTCGTGTCTCCGACAATGTATTCATAATAAAATAAAAAAAAATACCTATAATCTTATTGAAAATAAATTATATGACAGTAGGTATATTACCTTATAACTGTAAGTTATTTTTAACATAATAAATTTAAAAAATGACCTCCCTAACCTTCAATACTACAAATGTCTATTTTTAACACCAATTATAGATCTTAAAACACCGTTTCTATAATCGATTTTTGTTTAATTTTCTGCAGGTTAAGTCGTAAAACATCTAAAATACTGTACTATAGGATTTTAACGAAATATAAACAAAATAATTTATTATATTAAATATTTTCTAAGAAATTTGTAGCTTTGTTACCGGATATACTCGTATATGAAAACTCGGACTATTCAGCATATTTAAGAATAGACTTTTCATTTTAAAATATGAATACATTTCTTAAGTGAGTTCAACATTATATATTTATATATTTATCACATTAGAATTTTTTATTACATACTTTTTTACAACATACTAAATAAATAATAATAATTATTTGAATACCATAAACAAGTTAATGAATGGTAAGTAATATAACACTTAACACATGAAACTTAAATAAAATAAAGGATTACCACAGACTTTTATAAAGCTAATAACAGAGAACAAAACATTGGAAACGGAATCAAAAATTCGGTAGAACAAACTTTTTTCAATTTTGCGCCTAAAACTTTGTAATAGCAATTCAGTGGGCAATTTAAAAAAAATTGAAATGAGGTAAATTTACTTATAACTAAACAAGATAATAAGTATGATAATAATTATGGTATATGATAAGGCCATTGTGGCGCATTGGGACAGAATCTGACTGTAAACTCGATTGGGTTTGATTCCTAATCGAGGTAATGATTATTTATAAACTATTTTTATTTCTACACTCTAGTAAAACAAAACGCGGTGTTAAGTGCCGTCGACGTGTTTCGACAGAAAACTTCTCTCTGACTACGGCTATGTGAGAAAAGCGTAAAGCTAATAAAATAAAATTTATAAAATAAATAAATAGTAATACTTTCTTTTCTTTTTTTTTTAACTTCACGCTGTATCCCGCACATGCCAGAGTAGGCATAGGGAACCAGAGAACCTAGTGACACTCCGTTCTTTTAACATTTGCGTTCCCCACTATCCGTCGAAGTGAGGCATTACGTGCGGAGGGGCGGAACTCAACGCCGCATTTGCCTTGTTACCAGCGAGAAAATCAAATTATTAAATATAGAAATACTTATAGTATGTAAAGTAAATATAATTACAACAGTGTACATCATTATGAAATTTGTCAGATCTCGCAAGTTTTAGGGACTGTTGTATCAAGTGTTGACACAAGTTTACTTCGGAACTCGAGTGTTAAATATTTCACCATACCACTAAAATATATAAACACAAAACTAGTTTGAAATAACATTTAGAATTAACGTCAGTTACTTTGTAAATATAGGTATGGGTCCTTTACAAATGTATAAGACAAGACTGTACTAAAATAAATAATATATAATTATGATTTTAACAACAAAGAAAACCGACTTTAAATTAAATGCACTAAAAAGTATTATTATTACGAATAACTTAAAAACTCCTTGGTGAGCTTATTAAATTTAAATTGGATCACATCAGAAGCACAGCTTAGCTAAGTACTTATTATATAAAAAAGAATCATCAAAATTGATTTACCCAGTAATAGTTATGTGGTAACATATATTAAAAAAATACAGTTGAATTGATCTTCCTTTTTTGAAGTTGGTTAAAAAAGATCTAATAACTTGTAACAAAAAAGGCAATATTTTTTTCTTTCTATGAGGAAAGTAACTATTTGATTGATTTCTTAGAGACAGTGTTCAATATACTAAGACTGTTAGTATATTTTGATGCCTTTGGGTTCTCGCAAAGCCCAGGGTCCCCGACTTCGGGAAGGCCTCGTGATTTTGGGAGCTCTGGGCATAGTAATGACAGAACTGCTTATAAATATTATTTTATTATAATTCCACAAATAAGTAATATACCAAGTAAGAACTTCAATTAATTTATTTAGAAGTCATAATAATAAGACTAAGTAAAGAGTGGTGTTAATTACTAACAGAAATGAGACTATAAAAATATTATCTTTTCCGATCCGTTAAACTCGAGTCATTTTTATATCGCACATAAAACAATTGCGAGAAACACTTAATAAAATTATTTTGTTTATTTAAATTATTTAACGAAAGCTTATGTGAATGACACGACAATGCATATTGTATGTTAAAATTCAATTGTGTTTTTTTTATATACCCATAGTTGATCGAACGCTAAATACCTAAATAAGTAAAGTTTACTAAGTTTATGTAACCACAGACATGTAACGCCTGTCGTAGCGCCGAGGCACAAGCGTGCGACTGGTTGTGGGTTCGATTCCCATTCCAGGAAAAGAAAATTTTAAATAATATTTAATTTTTTCATTTCCAGATTATGATAACAGGGCAAAGTGCGGCGTTGAGTTCCGCCACTCAGCACGCATTGTCTCAATGCGACGCAAAGTGAGGAACGGAAATGTTGAAGGAGAACGGAGTGTCATAACACTAGGTTCTTAGGTTCCCTCTGCTTACTATGCTATGTGCGGAATACAGCATCGAGCAATAAAAAAAAACATATAAGATATTTTTCTTTTAATGAAAATGAATTCTCTAATACAAAATGTATTTGCTCTTGGGAGTTTGACATGTTTCAATTTTCCAAACACGGCTCGGCTTTATGACCAATAAAACGTTACGACGGGCGCGGTGATTAAGCCAATTACTTCTTATTGTGTATATGTAATTTCATGTAATGCAAGAACGTATGTACTATTGTATTCGGCTAAAGGTAGGCCAGTACGTAGAACCACCATAATACCAATATCTCTTAATTTTATTGTTCATAAAATCTTTTGTTTGGATGTTAATACATATATTGGAACTCATTTATTTAAAGTTATTTTTATACAATTGAATATGTATTGTTATTTTTCAATATACTTATACGTATTATCCAATTTACAATAAGATGTAAAAGAAATCATAGGATAGGGTCCTATGACATAAAAGGTAAAGATCATAGGACGTTATGATTACTTCCCTTTATTTACTCACAAAATGGAAACGGGTCATTATCATAAAATTCACTTAATATATTGAAAATCACGTGTATTTAAGTTTTAAAATTGCCGATCGGAATTGAATCTGCATGACCTTAGATTTATTTTGTTTTACCACCCGTTTTCAACAAAATTCTACAAAAACTGTTAGGTACTAATAATATAAAAGTGAAAGTTTGTGAGGGTAGATGAAAATTAAATACCTTTTATTAATACTTTATTAAATACCTTTTATTAATACTTTATTAATACATAGATAACTTCTAGTGTAAGTGTCTTTTTTGTTCCTCATATAATATTCTCCGCTGATCGACTATCCATCAGAACAACTTTATTAATAGCTACAGTGATTAGCTGGTACCAACAGACAATCAGACTGACAGCTTACTGTGTCATTATTGTTCGATGACGTCGTTTTTACCCCAATGTCAGAGGAGGGTTATATTTTTCGCGCGGATCATGTATGTTTGTAATATTCTTTATTACCTCATATCTTACGAACCCCTGGACAGATTTATATATTTAGAAGTGTTCTTAGATATGTGAATAAAAACAAAAAAAATCGTTGATTGGTAACGTGTGTGGTACCAAATGAAAGGACTTAATTAGCACATTTCAAATATATAACACATAACTAGCTTTTATAGCTTACTTTATTGTATTTGCTTCCTAAATTTGAAGAATTGGTTCAGTCGGGTTTTTTGTTTTTTATAATGATGTGTGCTATTTATTAAATTAATATACGTTAGAGAATTGTCACTTTATATTCTACAGCGAGTCACGTTCAATAAATGGCATATATTATTATGATTTCAAGAAAATAATTTATAATATTTAATTGCTATTCTTCCGCACGTTTGTTTTTACGCAGTTTACCTCTAAGATGTATATTATATTGTTTGAATTATGTTCTTGGTTCCTTATGCTACAAAAGGAATTGTACACTGATATATGAGGTTTATAGTAACAAGTCCATAAAAAATAATAATATTTAAACAAATTAAAGCTTAGTTCTAAGTGATCTAGAAAATCATAAACGAAAAATCAAAGGAAAAATATATTGATAACGAAGAGCTTACCGGTTTTTCTAAAAATTCCCTCAAAAATTGAAAATGTGAGATTGGGAGTTGAATTTAATATATTATAATAACATAGAAAATGTGCGTTTGTTCGCGTCGGTGTCTAGAAAGTGACCTTGAATTTATTTGTTTATTTATAATATAATTTTAGCATTATTATAGCACTTGGCATCCATTTTGATTCTTATGTTGAACTTGAGATTCACTTAAAATTGTTGCTTTTGATTGAATATCGTTATCTTTTATATTTTATACATACAAAAACGTAGCTTCACGCTGTATCCCGCATATAGCAGGGTAGGCAGAGGGAACCTAGTGTTAAGACACTCCGTTTCCCACTTTCCGCCGAATTGAGGCATTGCGTCATGAGTGGCGGAACTCAACGCCGCGCTTTGCCCAAAGGCAAAGGTAACAAATTACCAAACACACACACAACCTGTTTATAAATATAAGTTTTTAAATTTAAATTTAAGCTATACTTTTGGGGAGTTTTGAATTTAGAATGTGCAATATTTGCATTAATGAGAAAGAAGACAATTAAACTAAACTCAGATATACACAACATACAAAAAAAATATTTTGAATATTCCTAACACCCACACATAGCAAGGTAGGCAGAAGGAACCAGAGAATGTAGTGTTAACACACTCCGTTCTCTTAACATTTTCTTTCCCCACTAACCTAATCCTAAGGTTAACGTGTACCCAAACAAATGAATAGCCAATCAATAAAATAATACATTTACCTTGTAACTTCCTTCTATTTTGGTTTAACCTTAATACCCTTTGTCAATATATACAAGTAAATTACATTACATAATTCGATATTCATAATAAATCAATATTTTTTTGATAGGTATGCATACCTTTGATGCTATTGATATCAATCACATACGAGTATGTTAATTCAGGGTTAACGAATCAGATTTCAATTCAAATAAATTCAAAGCAGTATGTATTTGTGAACGTATGGATCGGGGCTTGGTAATAAAATTTTACAGATTATTTAAATTCGTTATGAGGAATATGATTTGGGAATAAAATTGACTATGTTCGATTCATATTGTTAGAGAAAAAACATTACAAATGTTATATTTAAATGTTCATTACGTTAGATTTTGTTTATTTTATAAGTAGATGTAAAATATGTTGTACATAAAACCCATAAATAAAATATTACGTCACTTTGAAAATGGAACGCTGTCTCATTTGGGAAAAGTATACGAGTACATAAGTTCAAAGACGAATCAAAACATTGTTTCTAATCGTTCAATAACGTTTTCTTATCAAACCTGTTCTAGTAAATAATGTCAATAGCCTTTTAATTTATTCTACCTTTTTACTAGTAAAGTATTTTATATCTACGAAGTAAATAGCTAAGTGGGACAGCGTCCGTCTGTAAACCCGAGTGGTTGTGGGTTCGATTTCACTTCGGGGAATAATTATAAATGTCGTAGGACAGAGCGCGGCTTTAAGTTCGGCCACTTAACAAATTACTCGTAAACATCTTAAATTCGGAAAACGGCGAAAGGAGTGTTTTGACACTAGATTCACTCTGACTACCCTGCTATGGAAAAGCGTGAAGCAGTTTTTATAGCTACATACATACGAGTATATCTAGAAAAACTAAATAAGCTTACGTTGTTGGTTCATCCAGAAACATGATAGGTGGGTTGTTGACTAGCTCTAGGGCTACTGAAAGGCGTTTTGATTGACCCCCTGAGAGGTTTTGTGACATGGTGTCTCTGTGATCCCATAGACCGATGGTTTGGAGTATTTCTTCCACCTGCAATAAAAAAACGTTAATGTAAAATATGGTATAATTAACTAATACATTTAGTATTAGTTAAGAATGATCGCTCCCATATAAATCTAAATTGTGACGTCAGTACTATGGTTTTATGGTATGGTCGTATTATAACATGATTATGAATAAAATATGTAAGACATGAAGATAGTAAAGATAATCAAGCTACCCTATAAAATGTTATTTGTAATATTAGATAGGTAGGGTTTGTGGCACGTTTTTGTGAGGTCTGACTGATTTTTGACATCTACTTGTTTTAATAAGTAAATTGTGTTGTATGTAGTGCCCAGAATGTCACTAGATGATTTTGATATGCAATCTATATGCATATATATGCATATATGCCTGTCGTGGCGCAAAGGCACAATCGTGCGTCTGTAAATGCGACAGGTTCGACCCCCACTCCAGGAAATGTAAAATTTAGTATTTTCATTTCTTGAGTTTGGTAACAAGGCAAAGCGCGGCGTTGAGTTCCGCCACTCAACACGTAATGCCTCAATTCGGCGGAAAGTGGGGAACGGAATTGTTGAAAGAGAATGGAGTGTCTTAACACTAGATTCTCTGGTTCCCTCTGCCTACCCTGCTATAAGCGGGATACAGCGTGAAGTTAAAAAAAAAATCTATATATAATTTAACTTTTTTACCGATCAGGCCACCTTTGTGTGTTCTCATATAAGATGACATTGGCGAAGCGATTTGTGATAAAACAGCACGTATGAAGGGTAATTATTAAAGAACGTTAACTGTAGAAGCTGTGCCCAAATTAGGTAATATTGAAAAACGTGTTAAGTATTTATTTTAGCAATTGAGTATAGCTTAGCACTTAGCGAATATAATAATTTATCTGAAACTAAAATATAAAGGAAAGTTTTGTTTCGGGAAATCTTATGTACTTTATTACAATATTTACTAAAAGTTCCTTGTTATTGCTGTAACCTTATCTGCAAATATAATTTATTCAGATTGAATTATACTCTTCAGGGAAAACAGAATTAGAATAAAGAAATCATACAATTTGTAATAACCTTCGTTCATAATTCGTTCCTAAGTTCATAATATATTCTATTCTACATTACAAAAGACGTATGAGATAAGTAAATGTTTCCGTACGTTTTAGTAGAAATCATCAAATACCAAGAATTTTAATTTGCGTTTGTTCGTTAAATAAATTAGATTTCATTTACCTATCATTTTTGTGAATAGCTTAAAGCCTAATTAAGATATGGCATTATTAATATAAAAATGAAGAGAGTAGAGAGTATAATAGTGTTTTTCTTCAATACATTTCTATTATAAAGCAAGGGAGAATATTCTCATTAAAAATACAGTCTATGGCAGGAATATTTTTTAGGAATATAGCGTTGTATATAGCAATATTAAAAGCAAGTCCTGATGAGAAAAATAGCTTTTCATTGTTCAAAAAATTGTTTTTATTTAAGTATTTTTTGTCTGTTTCTATTAAAATATTTTATTTTTTTGGTATATAATATATTTTTTTATATTTATTTTTAATATCGCTAGAAATTACTATTTAAAATGCCTTTGGAAATTAATTATTATTCAAAAACTGTTCGTATCGGAGCAAAAACATTGGTGAAATAAATAAATAACAAGACTTTGAAAATGTATTATTTATACAGTTGTTTAGATTTCCATCGACGTTGTGAGATGATTTATAGTACTTGTGGTACATTTCTATCGGAACGGAATGGAATAATACATGGGTGTTTCAAATGTATCAGTAATGACTTTCAGAATTATTGAGAAAATAGAACGCTGTTTGAAAATAATATTTTCGCTAACGTATATTCAACCGTATATATCTACATTATTGTATAATTTACTAGACAGAAGTATTTTTCATTGTTTTGAATCACGCTTATATTTTTCAAAGTTTTATATTACTACAAAATATTTGATAAAAATGTTAGTCTTAGTCATCAAAATGTTGTTCACATCTAAATAACTTCAATTAATCAATAGTTTCATAATTAGACAGCCATTGACAGCAGGACAGGACGCGGAAGTTGCCACCTTTTAATTTTTATGCATAATTTAAAAATAAATAATTATTTTTGTGGTCTTTTTCTGTCTACGAGACTTCAAAAAATATTTTTATATTTTTAAATAAGAACTAAGCATTTATTTATCATATAAAGAAATTTATTTTGTAAAGGAGTTAAAACTATCAAGAGCAAAAAAAACATCGATACAAATTAATAGATAGTGTTGCTATTTTATTAACGAATTTTATGTTATTTAATATAATTGGTACAATTTACTGCAGAATATAGTGCTCTTGACGTTCAAGGTGATGTATTTGACATGTGTCATTTCCATATCGAGATCATTTCGAATGGAAAATACAATAAAATATGATATACTAGCTTTCCGCCCGCGGCTTCGCCCGCGTGAAATTCGGTTATATCGCGCGATATGATAAGGAGTATCCTATAGTCTTTCCCAAGGTCTAGACTATTTGTCAAAATTGGTTAAGTGGTTTATGTGGTGAAGTTGTAAACAGTTAAACAATCTTACATGATTTTATGTTTGACAATAAGGAAATTCCATACAAACTTTCATCCCCTATTTCAACCCCCTTCCATCATTTTTTTCGCGATAAAAAGTATCCTATGTAATTTCCCAAGTTTAGTTCTATCTTCATACCGAATTTCATCAAAATCGGTTCAGTGGTTTAGGCGTGAAAGCGTAACAGACAGACAGACAGAGTTACTTTCGCATTTATAATATTAGTAAGGATAATGAATACCTTATATGTTATGCTTAACGCAAGCAGAACTCATGTTTACGATATACAATTGTGATATTAAACTCGTTCTAGTAGATAACAGATGATATGTAAATATTATACAGATGTATGAATATGTATTTACATATGCTTATTATTAAATCGTTAATATTGCACGGCGTTGAGTTCCGCCACTCAGCACGCAATGCCTCAATTCGGCGGAAAGTGGGGGACAGAGTGTCTTAACACTAGGTTCTTTCTGCCTACCCTGCTATATTCGGGATACAGCGTGAAGCTATGTATGTATGTATGTATGTTAATATTGCATATTGCATATATTTAAAGTTTCCTGTATTGTCTGTATGCCAATAAATAAAAATATATTTTCACAGAATATTTTCTCTCTGATTACCTCGCTAGGGATAAAGCGTCAAGCTAAGTAAGTAAGTAAGAATATGATAAAAAAATGTAAGTCTCTTAAATCTTCTATTTTACATGTACCATATTTTTTGGTTTATTGATTAATTTGCTTTGGTTTATTTCTTTCCGGATTCACGTCTCATCTCGGATGGTAAAATAGACAAAAATAACCAGTATCAAGACAATCCTTTCTCTACTCTCCAATTCGTGATATTGTGTATTGTGTACCAGAATTTAATACCGCGCTTTGTATACCAGAGTGGAGAAATGAAAATAATATAAATATTATCATTCTTCTGAGTGGGGTTTGAACTCACAATAATCATATTTACAGCCACTTTCATACTTTGCCATGACTGCCCCAATCTTTTTTATGTTTTTCTTTACACGTTTCATCCCGTATAGGGTAGTAGAAAGAAGTCTAGACACATTATTTGTAGCTTTCCGCCTGAATTCGAGTCATGGTGTGTTAAGTGGCGGAACTTAAGGCCCCGCTTTGTTATATCAGAGCAGACAAATGTAAGCGTGAGTGGGAATCAAACCCACAACCTACTACGTTTAGAGACAGACGCTGTTCCACTGCTCCATGATGACCTTTTATATGTATTGTTAAAACTCATGTAAGATTTCTTAGTAGCTGAGAAATGGCTATATATTATATGTTCTTCTTTAAAAAAAAAGGTAAAGTGGTTGTTAATATAATATTTTAGTACGTTATTTTAAAATTCTCAAAATTGTAGGTATAAAATCTAATAGGGCAAAATATATAATTGACATACATATTTTTGTAAATACAAAAAAATAATTATGAAACGGTCTCTTTGTATAATTTGTTTTCCGTTTATTCTAAATCTTTATTAAAGGTGAGCGATTAAGAACTGAAATAAGATTTTCTTATATAAGCCTCAGTCACTATGGTTGAATTTCCAAAAGTTGTTTTAATAGTACTGCGTGATAAAATCCAATTAAAATTGAAATCGATACGCATTTTACACTTTTAATAGTTTTTTTTTTTAACTTCACGCTGTATCCCGCATATAGCAGGGTAGGCAGAGGGAACCAGAGAATCTAGTGTTAAGACACTCCATTCTCTTTCAACAATTCCGTTCCCCACTTTCCGCCTAATTGAGGCATTGCGTGTTGAGTGGCGGAACTTAACGCCGCGCTTTGCCTTGTTACCAAACCCAAGAAATGAAAATACTAAATTTTACATTTCCTGGAGTAGGAATCGAACCCACAACCTGCCGCGTTTACAGTCGCACGCTTGTGCCTCTGCGCCACGACGACGACTTTTAATAGTTATATGTACTTGATAGTTTTATCGTCTTTTTTGCATGATCGACTCCTGTTAACAAATATACTTTAGTTGTGTATTAAAAATAAATAAAACGTTTTATTTATTATTAATGCACAACTGATATTTACGTCATCATGGCGCAGTGGTCGTCTGCCGAAACGTGATTGTCGGTTCGATCCCCACTCGTGGTAAATCAAATTGCGGTGCTGAGTTCCATTACTCAACACGTGATGTCTGGATTTCTGAGTGTCATAACTAGCTATTTTCTAACTATCCCGTTATACCGGAAAAGCGTCAAGTGGCACTACAAACACGTCCGCACCAATTTTTTATTAAAATAGTATTTTTGGTTCACATGTTATTATTTTTTTACAAGTCAACTGCTCAAAATTGTGCTTATACTTAAGACTCATAGCGATTAGTATCTCTATGAGTTCCATATTATTTATTATTTACAAGTAATGTTATAAATTCATAAATGAAATTAACACGATTTGAATCACTTATATTCATGCATGCATGCATATGATTTTTGACGCGGTCAAAAATATATACATTTTTGTTATATATTATTCTACTAGCCCGCGGCTTTGCCCGCACGGCGTGTCGATGAAAAGTAGCCTATGTCAGATTATCCATATGAAATTGCATTATAAACGGTTCAGCAGACGGTAGAGGTTAAGTGTATATATATATACATTTACAAATATCAACAAACGAACACGTAGATATTACCTACAATTTACAATGAATCTTTTTATGTCAGGTAAAGATTAGTCTCTATATATTTTTTTATTTGAGAAGATTATTAAATATAACAGCATAGAATAAAAAATTGAAGGAACGTTTAAAAACGCATAAAATTTAATTTTGTTTCTAGCTCACTAATTAGGATATCATGGCTTCTACATAAAATATGATATGTCGCAGATTTATTTAAACTATTTAAGATAATAAATTCCGTCTTTGTGTAGCTATGGTATGGTATGGTATAGGCAGGGCATGTCAAGCTAGCTTTCAGAGGGCAAAATTTTTTCCAACTAACTTATTTGTCATTATATAATTATTATCAAATTCTTTATCTTTATATATATATATATATATATATATATATATATATATATTGTAGGTTTTATGATACCCTGATATATATGCTAAAATATCGTAAAGTTTAATTTAAATCCGTTCCGTAGTTTTTACGTGAAAAATTAACAAACAATTATCACTAACTTTCGCATTTATAATATATTAATAGGATTAATTAAGATTCATTAGATCAATAATTTTTTATGTTAACATATTTTAGTTGGGCTTGAAGAATGTATTGCTTTTTACTTATTACGTTTACGTATTATTATTTAAATAAAAAAAAAATAAACAAAATCATAGACAAATATCACTGGCAAATACGTATAAAAATACATACATACATACATAGCTTCACGCTGTATCCCGCATATAGCAGGGTAGGCAGAGGGTTAGAACACTCCGTTTCCCACTTTCCACCGAATTGAGGCATTGGGTGCTGAGTGGTGTAGAGTACCAAACCAAGGAAATGAAAAATTCCATTTCCTGGAGTGGGAATCGAACGCAAAACCTGTCGCGTTTACAGTCGCACGCTTGTGCCTCTGCGCCTGTCGTGGCGACAGAAAAGGCAAAGTATAAAAATATACTTAATTAATTTAAAAAAAATACTTACAATAAGTTCTTTTTCAGTTTTTCCTAGTTCA
>JAKGSA010000092.1:938353-976900 GCA_033558755.1 Philaethria dido | reverse complement strand
AAACTCGTACAAGATCTTATTGACACAAAACAATATTAACTCAAAAAAGTGAACTTACGAAAAATAGTGATAAATATTTATCAAAAAATATAAGACTAGATCTTTAAAATATTTGACACTAAAAGTGAATGTAAAGAAAAAGTAACGTCTTAAGCAATGCTTAGTGAAGGTCGACGAAACGTCACTTGTTGCGCGGCGACTTTGTTCCGGCGATGAAAAGCCACGCATGCCGCTGCACGCCATTTCCATTTGCTATTAAGCCGGTAATTAATATCACTGTTAACGCGGAACAACAAATATAATCCGTATTGATTTTTACTTTTATATTTTATATATAAATTGTTAAAAAATTACATATTTAACTAACAAAAAAAACAAAATATGTACATATAAGGTACTAATATATGAATATTACATTTTAAGCTACACATAAAACATATTGCTGAGTAACGTAAAAGTGTGCTCAAAATGTATAATGGTAAAAGGAGCACTCACTTAGCTTTTCACCAAAAATATTGTGTTATAGAAATTGATATTCAATTTAGCCACAAGACGGCAAACGATAGAAAGGAGCGGACCGCTCACAAGAAGCTTGAATATTTTCAGTCGAGTGCTCGCAAATATTCTTATAACCTGCACGCCAACGGACTCAGAATCTAACTGACCTGGGAAAAGCTTTGTAAAGGTTTCTATACAATCTAAGTGCTCCATATTCACAACTGCGTGAAACGATATATTTGATATATATATTTACCTTCCCGAATCGTTACAAACAAAAGGAAAATATTATTATATAATAAACTACTTATAACCATCGCTGTTTACAGTCAGACACTGTCAACAGAAAATGCCAATCACGCTAAACTACTTCTGCAAGACGACATTTTGGTATTTCTTTAAATTTTGCTTGACTATTATGGTACTTCATCAGATGTACCAGATCTTTAATGTTTGTAAGTCAAGTAATAGAAAAAGCCCATCTCGCTTAACACCTTTTACTAAAACGGCATTTTCTTATTTCTTATAGTTTAGCTGGGCTATCATGTGTCTGCATCAGATGTTCTAGATCGTTTATCTTTATATTTCAATAGAAAATACCATCACTTCTTCTTCTTGAGGTGCTATCATTAGCCACAATACTCTGCTCCAGCCCACGCCTCGTTCAATGCACTTTACATTGAATTAAGAAAGAGTTGAGTGTTAAAACTTAACGTGCGTTCAACATTTTTTCTATGGCGACATTTCCTTATCTCTCATAATTTAGTTTATGGTCTATTATCTCTTCCTTAGTTGTTCAAATTTTTAATCTTCATATATCAACAGAAACTGAGCATCATCAAGTTGAAAAACTTTTACGAAAAATAGCTAGTCTCATATGTTTCTACATCAGCTATTTCACCTTTCAAAGTCAAAAATACCGAATGTTCTGCCCACAGCTAACATATTACAAAAAACACATTTAAATCTATTCAATAGTTCTAAATATGTTTTATTTTAGCTTACATATTTAGTTTCTCATTACTTCTGGTAAGGCGCTGGTTCTACCAGAAGTATTATTCTACTAAGCTAGTCCTTTCATTAGATATTCTATTTCTTTTTTTTCGACTGTGTAGTATACTGTTGGCCTATTGGCCTCGACAGCGTCACCGGGTTTTGTGGGAGGCCGAACTTGAAGAGCTCTGACCCTGGCTTGGCCTCCTTGGGAGGAGGACCATCAACTTAGAACTGCAGTGTCACAAGGGCGCCTCCTGCGAGGCCGAACTTCGGCTTGCGAACACTGCTTGTAGTGGGGGACTTTGCTTTCGCTCGGCCCGAGCTTAAGTCTACTGGTTAGGGCGTTTGATGCCCTGTTGGATTTTAGTGGCTTGACCCGGTCGCACCGAGGCGTGATCGAGCCGTATAAAAGTAAGGACCTCGTCTCCACCGGCGGGGACGGTGTTTGTGTCGTGTGCGTCTGCGAGTGTGTTGGATCCTACCGGTTTGTTGCGGATCGTTCGCGAGAGTAATGGCGTCAGCTTCTTCTGTTAAAACGTGTCGAGGCCTACGGGGCCAGGGACGTTTGCTAATATCGTATTCGAAGCGCTTACCACCAGTTGGTTCGGATGAGAAGCAGCATTTTTAAAGTAGTTACTGGACAGTTTTCGACAATGCTCTTTTATCGAGTCGAGCTTTGTGTCTCTATGGATATCGGTGTTACGCATGTAGTACGGTGCACCCGTGGCCATGCGTAGAAACTTATTTTGAAGGACTTGGAGCTTATAGAGGTCAGTCTGTGCGAACACAACACTGGCATATGTAAATATAGGCCTGACACACGTAGTGTACAGGCGGATCTTATTTTTAAGGGACATCTTACTTTTGGCGCAGGTCAATGGATAGAGTCGACTTTGGACAAACGATGCTTTTTGTCGGACATAAGTTATATGTTCTCTGAAGGAGACCTGGCTGTCTAGGATGACTCCTAGGTATTTGGCTGAAGTAGCCTCGGGTATGGGAATGTCTAACAGTTCGACTGTTGGCATTGTGTCATGTTTAGGACGAGGAAAGTACACAGAGGTGCTCTTTTCAGGTAATATTCTAATGAAACTCATATTGAAGAATTTTAAAAGAATATTTACTTAACTTTTCTACCAATCATTTGGCGACTTATTGGAATTAGATTTTTTTTTCATAATGCTCTATTACTAGTTAAGCCCTTTCATTTGATATCAATATTAAAAACGTCGATAAAAAATATGTAACATACATATGTATGTTACATAGATTTTAAATTTTCTTAGTAAACGTTATTCTACAGCCAAAGACTTACATTTGATAATATTTCATTTCATTTGAAAATATATGTAATCCGCCAATACACAGCGGCGACCAAGATGGCCGCCGCTGTGAATTGGTACGAAATGTAATTAATTGTATTGTTATTAGAACTAAAGGCTTCTACCAAATATCAGATTTGTCTTCTGACAGGAAGAGAGTCAAATTTCAGTTAATAAATATGACAAAAAAACAATTAAAAAAAAACTAGATATCAACGTAGAGGATTGTTGTTCTATTAATCCACGCTTATAGCTGTAAAAAATATCTAATATGATACACGACTTAAACCTAACAAAAATACATAACCATGTGTTTATGCACAGCCACAGGGCTCGTCTGTGGTTTCGTAATGATATTCTACGGGATTCTAAAAACTATCTCTGCCGTCTGGGTTCAACAATACAGAAGCATTTAATTAATAGAAATGGAACTATCGTTCCATGTATTTACTCGTGACACACGCACCTTTAAAATTATAATGATTAGTGAAATATCTTATCAGGTGAGATATAAGAGTGTTGAAGGTGCCATTTTAAAATTGATGCTAAGAATTTTACTCAATCTTAAATATATATATATATATATGTTTATTTGATTAAAAAAAATTACATATCACTTTTAAATACCGTTTCTTTAATTCTTTATTGTCTAACGTAATAAGATGTAATAATTGTTCAGAATTATAATTTTACAGGAATGTGTGTCACAAAAAAAGTTATAAAACTTAACATTAATCACGTTTGAAATAAACACAATTTGAAAATAAATAAAATAATTTTTAATATCTAGTTAGTATAGTTCCAGTCATGTAAATTTTTAAATTGGCCCTGCAATACTTGGAAATGCCTACATTTATTTAGACGGTGTGTCCCCTTGTGGGGTCGGTAGTTCTGGCGGGCTCTTAACATTTAGCTGGGAGCTGTATCAAACGACGCGGAAATTCCACTTACTCCATGATTGCCACACTACGAGGGTTAATGATATTGTTGATACGGTAGGCCGAATGACACATTTTATTTTGCTCGCTAACAGCTTACCACTTACGACTATTCACAGATATTTTTGTTTTACGTTCATTTATAATTAAGTTGTAATTACCTTGTTTAATTAACTACAGGCATGAGATTGTTTAAAAGCATATATAATTACCATATAAATGCAGAATAAATAAATCAAAATATTGGTTTACAGTTGTACACACATATGTAGAAAGAATATTTTTGATTTGATGTAAAATAATCTTAGGTCAACTATAGCAACACTCATATAAGTTAGTGTATTTAATAATTAACTTAAGTTAACTAAGAAATATACAATAATATTAAATAAATATTTCCATTAAATTACATTCATGCAATTCAACATAAACTTCTTAATTCTGCCACTCTAACCAAAACAGTTAAACAATAAGAGTATTCAAACACGACAAGCCATCCACAAATGATTGTTTACAATTCAGAAATGCGTACACATGAGACTCAACAAAAATATTTTGCTGTTAATATAATATTATATAAGGATTGGCATCTTATCGTTTGTCTTCTTTTCACAAAGGAACAGATAATCATATTACCTATGATATATAATATCAAGCTTATTAAATGCTTTTAAATTTTTCTTAGTGTTTTAATATACCAAATTTAGATTTTTTAATTAGACATACATTCGGCAAAATAATTTATAATTTACTTTCTTGATTGTATTACTGATATCTGAACAATAACCACTCAGAAACTAACGCAATCAAATATACAATAATAATAATTCGCAGTCGTAAATGTACACTCGAATCATAAAGTCGTAAACTAAACACTACTTAAGCTGACAGTCGGTTGTCAACCCAGATGCTTTAATACTTGGATTAATAGGCGATTTAGGAGCGCCTCATTAATACACAAGCCGATTCAAAAAGCCCATAATGCCTTCATCGCATAATCAAATATAAAGAAGTTTCCGTGATTGATTTTGGTAGAAGTTTAGTTTATTCGTGCTCAATCAACTAAATTGTGTATTTGTTCTTTGGTAGCTGGGAAGTTCTCCCCCTGTCACTGACAAAATAGTAAGATTAAAATTCAATTATTAAAAGAAAAAAATTCAATAGCGAACTGATGAGTAATATTTTTATATATTTATAGCATAACTCACAATTTCACGTCATGTCAGAGAAAATCTAGTATCAAGAATGCTTCGATTTGGCTACTTTTCGCCCGAATTCAGACAATGCACATATTAAATGGCGGAACTCAAGGCCACGTTTTTATTTCACCAGAACCACCAGAATAATTAAAATAATTTAGTTATAATTTAAAAAATTTATCCAAATGGGGATCGAATTCACATTCAATAAGGCTGTCTCACTGCGCCATGACGGCCCTACAAAAATGCACTCTATATAATCAATTAGCTATAATAAGCATTATAAAATCAGCATTAACACATATTGATAAAACTTGTACCTTTATTCTAAAATACATGTATAAAAATTACACTCATATTTTAACATTTTCTCAAGAATTCGAGCTTTACTCTCTCTCCAATATTATATGTGAGAGCGTCAAACAGCAACTTTTTATGAGGATTTGGCGCAAGATAGCTCTGAACTAGTTGGCTTGTCCGAGAGGAACATCTAGCGTGCGACGAGTTATTTATAATGACTTTCCTCTTGCCATCTTCTCATGATTTTTATGGTATTCACAAAATCATAATTCATAAGTAATAAGTCAACAAACACTTTTTTTTCTATAATAAAAACATAAATAAGTATATAAGTTATAAACATAAAACTTGTAAACATTCTAGCCTGGAAGTGAATAACCTTTAAATATATTAAAAGTTATTTTAGGTATAAATTCAGTTAGAGTCAATAATCTAAATTAATTAAAATACATGGCAACAGCAAACTGTTAATCAATATTACTGTAGAGACCGGAGGGTACTAATAATAAAATATGGCGAGCCGGCTTCTCTGCCAAATGTAGTGGAATGAACGCACACAAAAACTACAATTCAAAAAGCATCAACAACAAAAACAAAGATTTTTATTATAAGATGTGTCTTAACTTTGAGAATGAGGTTTCCCGTCGTTCCTTTTTTGTTTTTAATAAAATATTAAAATACAACAAAATACGTACAACGACTTTGACATCGCCGTCTGTTTGATGTTTCCCTCGCAACGAATTGTGGAAATAAGGGGGCCCAAGCAATCTTTAAGATTCTGTTTTGAGAGTAAGTTTTAAGAATCTCTAATAATATTATAACACAAAACAGAAGTGATTCCATGTCACATCAAATGTGAGGCAGTATTTCTTAGACTTCCCAGCATGATCATTTTGTCAGAGAGATGGTGCACGCTCGGTGCTACACTGAAAAGTTTTCATTGTTACATCTTAACTTATGCAATATAAGCGTCTGCTTCTTTAATACTTTCTACAACGCTCGATTACGTTTAACGGCGCGATTCGGATGAATTTTCTTATTTACTGTAAGCCGGCAGAAATCGGCTCCGAGGCCGGGATTCTTGAGTCAAGCTTGATTTCACACAAAGACAACTTGATTTAACGCATTTGGGCCTTTATGAGATTCGTTATTAGATTGCTTTTTATTTTATTATACAATACAGTAAATTAGTCTATTGATTGTTATTCTACTTATACCTACCTTACCTAACAAGAATATTGGTATGATAGGAAGCTCATTGGAAACTTATTGTTGTTTATGTTCAAGCGCTCTATAAATATAAAGGAAGTTAACTTACAGCTGCGCTGACTGTTAATTTAAAAGAGGAAGTATTTTTTGAAAAATTGTTATGAGTTTGATTTATTTTTTGTGCACCATACTGTAGTAAAATAACTAATAAGCCACTTTGGGTGTAGAAAGAAGGGGAGATAACTTATGTGAAGTTTGAACTTGCAATTTTTAAAGTTATATATTTAAAAACACCACACTGATAATGTGAACATAAGGACACAACTTGGTTGTGGAGGGCTTTAATCTCAATCGAAAAATATTTACATTTCGAATCAACTGGAGAACATATTGATTTATCGGTACGTTTCCCTTCTTTATACCGTTTATAAAAATAAGCCTGAGACATGGTGAGAAATATTATAAAAAGTTCAGTATACTACTTTAAAAAGCACGCTATCACCCAATTTTAAACTCCGGCTCTATCTGAACAATGCATTCTTGACGCGTAATAATAAAAACCCCTTTTTTGTTTCACCGCTGCCCAACACGCGATAATACGATATTGATGACGCAGTATCGGCGCTCCCCATATCAATAACCTATCCACAAAGACTTACGCTATCATGGTGTAATTTAATTTCAGCCCTAAACTACAGTGGTCATTACAGCGTGTATATTAAATATACGAGGAAGTTTCTATTGCTTTCCTACTAAAAAATACATACATATTTAATATTTTTCATAATAAAATTGACATAAACCTAACAGTTTTTATTTGTATAGCTACAATATATTTTCTATTTCTGTTTCTGCCGTCATCCCACTTATTTAAAAATCCCCTTCCCCTCCCTTATTTATTTATGTAAAAGAAGAACATCCCTTATTTATTTATGTAAAGAAAAACTAAAGAATAATTATAAATTTCTAGATTGAACCACAAAGTAAATAATAGTAAATATAACATAAGATAATCTTTATTTCATTAGCCGCTAACTTTTCGAGGAATAAAAACAGTCTTATTAATTCAACACTTACCTTTGTACACGAAATTCTTCCTTTACAAAATAGAACGAACCACTCACAGTATATTGCCGACACACTATCTAATAACAATTATTATTATTATTAATGATGGGGAGCTATAGCTAAAGTAGGTTATGGGGCTCAGAAACAGAATGTGGCATAATCATGCATAGAAGGCCATCATAGCATAGTGAAACAGAGTCCGGCTGTAGAACACGATTGTGGGTTCGATATCTACTTATTTTCAATTAACTCTGCAACTAAGAAACCTCGAACTTGAATTCAGCCGCTCAATATTTCGTGTTCGAGCGGAAAGCGAAGAACGATGTATATACACTTGGTTCTTTAGGCCTACCATGCTGTTCGTAAAACGTTAAGCCACTTTCCTATGATGCATTTTATATTATATAAATATACTTCGACATATTGCAAATTGCCTTGTGTTAATCTAACAATTGACGATTTCTTGTCAATCTTAAACTTATGAAACGTTTATACTTACCTTTAAGATCTCGATAAATTAAATATTATCTTACGTTTTACTTTTAAAGTATGATAAATCGATAACTCTCTTAGTGTCGATGTACTTAATACATGGAAGTGTACAACGACATACTTTATTTTTATTTTCGTACAAGCTGTCAATAAGTCATTTTGTTACAAATATCATGCAAACTTTAATTAGTTGATACTTTAAGTAATTGTATATATTATTAAAATAAGAATATTTGCTACATAAGTGAACTTTTGTAACAAAAATAAAACAAACACAACCAAATCAAAAACCAAATAGCCTTTTCTAATAGGAAACTAAAAAGAATCTCTTGACTTCTATTTATAACGGTGGTGTTTCTTTGCTGGCAATAATGTAAGTTTGTTATTGGTATTCTTACACAACAAGTTCTCACACAAAGACATTGCGACTAAGAGCGGAGTTAGCACGGAATCTAGAACTGCACTTGTTCTTTTATATATATTATTTTCTGAACAATCGTAATATAGACAAATAGTTATAGAGGTTCTAAAGTTGAGCCTTTTTCGATTACGATGTGGGGAATTTATATTTTAAAATTATTTAGAAATATCTTGTACTATTTGTCACCTATGTTATTTATACGTACAAATGTACAATAACACATTATATTAATATAAAATGCAATTGAGCATTAAATTGACGCTATTGTAGTGAAGTTGAAAAAGGTCCGACAGTATAATAATATCTTAACTAGGGCAAATAATAAGATTTTTTATATCAAACGAAACATAGTTTTCTTTCCTTGATGTGTAAACAAAAGACTTGGATTTCGCCACTCATGATTATAAAGTGACCGAAGAGAATGAGAAAACAACGTTTTCATACTTGTTTCTAGGGCTTATTTCACTAAAAACCAATAAATGTGTGAAAATAAAAAAAACAAACTACATTATTTAATATATAATGTAGTTTGTTTTTTATATATATGTTATACCTATATTAGTATATTTATACTAAGCATTGTCCTATAACCAAGATATAATATACTAGTAAATTAGTTAGTTCTTCGCTTTAAACATAATATCTAATTGCTATTCATAAACTAAAAATGAAATTTAAACAAAATAATATAGTTATAACATATAGTTTTATTTATAAGCTTCCAACCACAATTTTTGCCACGTACATATATTTTCCTCTCTATATATAGTTCTATCTACAGAATGCGTACACAAAGTCCATAAATGTAAATCTAAATTTTAGTTACACAAAGCCTATATAAATTTCCCGAATACAATTAAAAACCTCACAATCACATCATATTTTTTGCGAATTTGTATTTTTATTGGCGTGACTTGCAAATTTTTGCAATTGCACTAACCCCTGAAAAAGATATGAGCAGTTTGGTGTAAATCCAACTTCCGGGGTTTCTGCCAACACTATTCGCACTGCAGAAATATGAGGGATCTATAAAAATTGTATTACATAGCTTCTACTAGTGGGTGCGAGCTCTTATACTATGATTTACATATATTATAAGTATATAATGAATGTTAGCATATTAGTACTTTTTTTTTTATTAAAATATATTATGATGCTTGATGTTATTTCACACAAGTAGTTGTCTTAAAAAGACAACTATATTTATTCTACTTGGCAATATGTAAACCGTTAAATATATAAATAGAAAAAGATATTTATAACAGTAAACATAAACAAAAATTATACATATACTTTATTTCAATTCGAAAATCGTAAATCTGAATAAATGTATAAAATATATGACTGCATCTACTCATAAAAGCAATTTATTCTTAAAATTTCTTAGAAGATTCTACTGTATTCTGTATCCGCTACAAGTCTTAACTCAAATAACTGTATTTCCCCACAAAAGTTCTTCAACGCCTCGATGTGAACATAACATGATTTATGAATTTAAAATTTTGCTTCGAAGCTGTCTAACTACGTAGCAATAAAATAGTTCGTAACTTCTAAGCCCCTACTAAGCTTTTTATATTTACTTAAATATAAAAAGCGAATGCTCACTAGTTTAACTATTATTTCATATTATAAAAATAGGGAATAAAATCACTTTATCCACATTAGACTCTTGGGATTTCAAATGAAAACACAAGACTTTGCTGTTTTTGGAAGTCTACTTATAAGGTACTAAGCTATTACCGAAAAATTCATATATTGAAGGGAAAACTTTCGACGAAACTTATGCGGACAAAGGGGTTTAAAATTTGACAAACTTAAAGTCTACATGGAAAAGCAGTGCAGAAAGCCAATATTTTCCTAATAATGCATAAAAAATGAACACACTATCATACTTTTGAAATACATTTATGTATAAATACATAGATAGTTATGTTGCTAAGGCAACGCGTATTTTACTTCTGTAGGTCCTAAAGTCTACTAGTGATAGTAAAATAATATGATGCATTTTTATTTTGCTTAGTTTTTTCATTTCCTCGGTTTGGTAATAAGACAAAGCGCGGCGTTGAGTTCCGCCACTCAGCACGCAATGCCTCAATTCGGCGGAAAGTGAGGAACGGAATATCTTAACTAGGTTCTTAGGTACCTTCTTTCTACCCTGTTACATGCAGGATACAGCGTGAAGCTAAAAAAAAATATTTTATTTTGTTAATGTCTAAAGACAGTTTACTATAGAGAAAAAAATGGTAATTGCGATTGTAACAACAATATAATCTCTATATTTTTCGTTACCTAATTACAGAGATTATGTAGTACGGTGTACGTTGTGCATTACGTGGTACATTGATTTTTTTTAATATGATATTTTTATAAAAAAATGTATATTATTGTTTATTAGTAGGGAATATCGATACACTCAGGAAAGTCGTAAATACTTTTTGTATTGAACTATTCTTCATACTTTTGCCAGTCTTCTAAAGTAGAATAAATGTAGTTTACTGATATTTGTTTCAAACTCTAAATCTTTTCGTATTTTGAATAACTCTATGATATTATTCGTTGTAAATATTTGTTAAAATTCGATGTACAATTGTACACTCAATTTAACAAAGTTACTTTAGTATTTTTTTCTAATAAAAATGGGTAAGAAAATTACTGATGAAAAGATTAGATTCAAAGCCTCCGACAGCGAGACACTCTGACCTCCACTTTCCACCAGAATTCAAATTCCAGGTTGAGTGGAGGAACCCAATGCCATTTTTTTTCTAGAAGTCAAAGCCATAATCACCGTGTTGACACTCAACTACTTTTCTACTTTGTACCTACTTTTATTGTATCTTCGAGGTATTATATTACAAATATTATTAAAATTATATTTCAGACCGTCCGTAGCGACTACAACATTACCTACTGTAAACGATGGCACGTCAGTGATTTTCAAGCAATTTCATTAAACTGCTCATTAATTATAGTAAAAATCTAATTTTTCACGTTAATTTATAATAAGCGATAATAAAAAAACTCTAATAAAGCTAATTTTGAAATTTTTCAAAGTAACGTTAAATTAATATTAGAGGCAGGTGCGCCGGCTCGTTACGAGAGTATTTCATAATTATAGCAGTCGCTAGGGGATACTAGCGATGGGTATTACAAAGAACAATTTGCACGTCTGCGGAAAGTCTTTTGGTATAAAAGATGAAGCTTTTTCCCGTCTTTTCTGATTTTATTTGACGTTATTATATTATTGCGTCATCGCTACAGAGACACTAGCTCGTATTTACGCTTTGTCGCCATTATGTCATTAATGTCAGTATATCAGTATAACATAATTCACATACATCAACAAGATTGGGTTACAACGTTACAACGTTTGGTAATATAGGAATTTCACTTTATTTACATTTCGAATATTTCTTTTACAATAACATGTGTTAATTTAATAACTGTACCTGAATAATGGTTCTAATAAATAAGTACTACAACAATAAATTGCTTCGTAATAACTTTTTCTTGTAGTAGATACATTTTCAAAGCTCTGGAGGCATAAGATATTTATAGATTTGCACAAAACATATCAATACAAATGAACTTAAGCTTTTTGAATCTATTACTATGGGGTATCATTAATGGGTACTTGGTACGCTCACGATAATATTTTTTTACGGAATTTTAAAGTGAACACTGTTGAAAACGAACAATAAGGGAAATAGGTTTACAATATGGTTTAATAATGATTACGTATTAATTTTGTGTGCAAAGAGTGTATATTATTTATTTATAGTTTGCAAACAATTCATAATGATACATGATTAAGTAGTGAAATAAAAGCTACTTCTATACAATACTGGAGCCTTCTCTTATAACAACTTGAAGAAATTATCATTAATGTTGAGAGATAAAGAAACTGTCGTCGGCATTTACTCAAAATGCCGACTACAGTTTTTTAGTTTCTTTAGTAGTAATGCGTGCTGATGCTTTTACGTAGATCCGGATGGCTCATCCTCTTTGTGCAGGTCATGTAAATCAGACCATCTTCTTTCCTGAACTGGATAGCCCAAAATTAACGGCAAGATTTGCTAATATATCATTATTCATCTTCCCCATATTAAAAAGACCACAAATGCAAGTTCCATTTAATTCAAATCTTGGTGTTAATTTTGGGACACCTATATATTTTTCATAAACTATAATAGTAAATGCTTTATGAAAAGTCAATTGTAGGAATAACATGTGAAGTTCCAATTCTTAAAATATTTTTATACAATATTATAGTTTCCGGCGAGTTCCTTTAGCTGTTGGTACTAACCATCTTAGTTATATGCCAAATTATTCGTCAAGTGCGTGCGGGTCTAAACATCACACGAGGAAAATGGCTTCATATTTTTGTCTTTAAAAAAAAATTATGTAACGTGGTTAAACAAAGAATGCGATTGTTTTTTCACCATCCAATACATAATTTTGTAGGAGGAAAAAGCTGAAAAAGTAAATCAAATTTTTCTATGGATATC
This sequence comes from Philaethria dido, assembly GCA_033558755.1. NCBI lineage: Eukaryota > Metazoa > Arthropoda > Insecta > Lepidoptera > Nymphalidae > Philaethria > Philaethria dido. Next base: position 963,952 of record JAKGSA010000092.1, on the reverse strand, counting down.
TTATTCCTCACAATGTGCAGAATGACCAAAAAAATTGTAAAATGTGAAAAAAACATCATTTCACAACAATAATACATACAAAGTATTTCTGAGTATTACAATTTTAAGTAAGATAAAACTCTACTAAACACTGGACATAAAAAGCTGATGGCATAGAGGTTATTTTCTTTATAAAAACAGAGTATATCAAAAATTGAAAGGTTCCTTATAATCTCCCTCCTCAATATATTGTCTTCTTTTACCACAACAATGCTTTTTCTCGTTGATTTTTCATCTTCCGAAACCTTTATTAGAGTTCATAAAGATACTTTACAGTAAAAAATAAGTTGCGGTACAATATATTTTCTCCTTGCTTCTTACTACTGCAACAAGTTCAGTGAGTATACAGCTTCTTTGCTGTGGACGCGCAAAGTTGAAATTTGAACCCACAATGAGCTTTCAGGGATTTGTCATTTGAGAAGTGAATGATTTTGTAATAAATTATATTCATTATCCAGCTTTAAAAACTCAAAGTTTTTTGAAAGAACAAACGGATTGAGTCAAGTAAGCTAATTCGCATCAAGAAAATAATAATCTGAATATTATGTACTTCTTGAAATCTCTTTACTCAAATACTAGTGTATACTATAATATATTATAATCCAAAAATACATAGGGATGCAACCGTAAACAGCGTAGAGCCCAGCTTTTATTCCCAGCGGAAGTCAGAGCAGATAAATAGAGTGCTGAAATGCTGGAGCAGGATGTAGGAAGCGTTTGGCCTCCTCCTTTTTCGCCCTGTATACTTCTTTCGCTCTTCTTCAACAGCCTCCCTTAACTTCATGCCTCCCAGAGGGTCTTTCTGGTGGGCATTTTTCGTGACCTTCCGCAGTAATGATAGCTCAAAGGTGTTCTCGAAGCAAACCGCTGAGGTACCCTCCTTACCATCTTGCCGCTCACTTTTCTCCCTTCATATATATATATTCTTCTTTGAACAAAGTTTTTTAATGATATTAGAGCTACAAAAATACAGATTGGTATAGTGGCTATGGTGGATTTCTTGACTTTATGGCAAAAGTACCATTTGATTTCTGGTTTCTTAATGATCATCAGTATACGTTTTCCGAACCAATTATAATAAATTATACTCATTCTATTATAAAAACTAATGAGGTATAGGTTGGACACTGCAATGCTCATATAATAAAAATTTTATCTTAGTAAAAATTACAGGTGACATAAAATAAGAAGCTTTTAATCCGGAATAATTAGGTTAATCCAGGTTACTTACGGACAAATTGCAAAAGATGATACTCTTCAGCAATATTTTATGCTAGTATTTGCACTCCTGTATTAAAAATATTGAATACGCGTAGAAAAGGGATAGTATATAAAAAAAAACATAGTAGATATTTTCTGATAGAAATTCCGACAAAAGGTAAGGTAACAAGCTGAGTACTTAATTTAAATGAACATAGATTACTTGAAATGAATTAACATATTATACCCATAAAGTGAAACAGATATGGAAGGAAGTCGTGAAGATTGCAACAACTATCGTGGTCTGTTCATAATCAGTAAAGCAGTGATGGAGCAACTTGTAAATTTATTCATTCTGACATTACATTCCGTTTAAAGCGCTTTACCCTGAACAGAATACGAATGAACAATACGATATTAGTCGGGTATACAATCAACAGGACATGGCCATCGTGCGCCGGCGGCGACAGTTTCGGCTTCTCCATCAACAGCGTTCAGTTACATATTAACTCATCACCGTTGACGTGCGCTTTAATCAGTCAAAGATCAAACTTTTAAAACCAATTTTTGTAAGCAAATGGAGCAAAATAGTATCGTGACCAAACATGCTTGATGTTTTAAAGGAACGCAGATTTCAATAAACAGGGATATTTAAAAGCCTTCTTTCTTCTTTTTTTATGCCTTTTTCAAGGTAGAATGCTTATTACTTTTATATTTGTTAATGAATTATACTTGACTTCATTTTCAGCAATAAATCTCCAAGTTAATAGTAAAGGATACTCTTTACGACCAACTATAACCAATAAATATTTATAATAATATTTGCTGGCTTCATTTTCCCTCTGCTCTGGTAACAAGGTAAGGTGCGTGCTGACTTAAGTGATATTTAAGTTACACGACGGGGGCAACACACCGAAGTGGGAATGAAAATATTATAATATAGGAGTAAGTCTCTGTGAGAACCCAGTGGTTCCTCAAGCCCCACCCTACTATGTTGTGACGGATATGGAAGCGTGTAGCTAAAAAATCTTCAAATTCACCTTTACAATGACAAAAGAAATGATAAAAACAATGTAACAGCCAAGATATTACTTTTAATGTACCAATTAAAGGAAAATATGAGAAAATCGGCGTGGAAGATGTTAGAGGCAAAAACCTTGAGGTTTCGTTTTATTTGCCAAACACATGGTAAACTCTTTCGTGACTTTGTTGGACATTTTACGAGTCATAAAACTGTGTTTACCTTGAATTTATTTGGGTTATGAACATTGGGAAGTTAATCTCTCGGTTGTCTTAATATTTAAACATTATTAAATAGTAGTTAAAAATGCTATTCAAAGCAATGCTGCTTTCTTGTGAGCTATTGAAAATTTTAATTATACGTTTGTAATTGACACCTGAACGTGAATCTAAATGCCATGGTTATGAATTTATCACTCTACTGAGAGAATGATTATAAGTTATTTTAATTTAATACCGTCCTGCCTTGGTCTTTGGGGGTACTTCTGAAGTGTAAAGAAAAGCGAAAACAAGAGCAAAAGTTGGGTTGGGTCAAAAGTGGTCCCAACACTAGATTATGTTCCTTGCCTTCCAATCCTACGCCACTATGGTGGTGAGTGATGATGCGGGAATCACTGATTCTAACATTACGTACAGCTGCTCTCCTTTCTTTTTTTCAAATGTATCGTTTGTTAATTTTTGCCATTTTTATGCTAGAAGTGATTCCTCTGTTCTACCATCGTAATAGAATAATCGTCTTTGGTCAGATCATGTATATGTAATGAAAATCTATTTTTACATGTAGGGTATTGACATTATTAGACAGTAGAAGCCTCTAAAAATAATTATTGTTTGAGAATGGAGTGTTTTTTAGGAACACACTTTTTTATTTTTTTGCTATCCAACTGAAAAGATAGTAACCAAATTCTCATTTAAATTATACGCGTTCACAGAACCCTCAACAAGTCATTATATTGGTTGTGAATGAAAATCCTTAAACCCTAATTAAGAAAAATTATGCGGAGGAGTGTAAAATTTGGGCACATTTAAGTTTTTCAAGCATAAAAGAAAAAAATTTTAATGAAATAAATATTGGTTGACACACTGGCCTTTAGATAAAAATGTAAAAACGAACTTGAATATTATTATTAATTGATTTGGATGTTTTTACATACGTACATACAGGCAGGTTATTAACGATAAGTTAGTTGCTTAGCACTGATCTCCAGTTCAAAAAACTAAAAAAATCAAAATTTAGTTTAGTGATAAAAGTAAGTTCTATTCAATAAAGCATAAACAGGCTAATTTGCAAATCAAGTTCCGTCTCAATTGGCCATTGATCTACGCTGGATTTTGAATCTTAAAAATGCTAAACGCTTTTCAGTGGAAGTTCTGTGGCTCCCATCAACAACTTCTAATATGCAGTCAAAATTACGAGCGACTAATGTTACCGTTTTTCACCTCTATTAAAAATAATTATTGGTTTTAAATATGGATGTGGCCAATGTAACCAAAATTCCTCAGAATTATGTCATGCCCACTTGTATCATTTGTCGCGTTTGAATACATGCAGTGTGACAAATGAACGCAGAGGCCTGAAACAGTAGTCAAAGGTTCGCACATTGACATGTTTCATCACGTTTAGTGGATGCTTATTTCAACATTGCCAATGCAAGGGTTGAAGTCAATTAGCCATCGAAAGCACTATGCGACGATATTTAGACGTAGGCGGACACCATTTGGCATTAATTTGGGACTAGGGTGATGGTAAACAGGGGCGCGGTCCGGGGCCAATTAGAACATCTATTACGTAGTAATGTGTGTAATGCTTTTGACAACTACATATTATTTTCTGGTGTATCGTAGTCGTTATCGTAGCTTTGTATAAGATTTATTATCTTTTTTCCGTCTGATCAGAGTTAGATTTGTGTGTGTACAAGTTCTATACATTAATTGCCTTATATTGCCATACATTAGGCATACACTAGTGTCCCCGTTGACGCGTTGTCTTCAGCATTGTATAAGTCACTTTATAAATATGGATGCCAAACCGTGGCAATGTGTGTAACATTTATTTTATTAATTTAATATACTTTTTTTGCATTATTTGAAAAAATATTAGCATTCTGCACTTCTTCTCTATATAAGCTGTAATTACGCCAAGTTTCATGCTCCTTTGTTCGCGTAATTTTCTAAAAAAGGTGTAAAAAGTTTTTGTTTCACGTATTTATATATAGATATGTAATGTAACTCTAATGTTTCTAAGCATCTAGTGTATTTTATGTAAAACACCATTACGTAACACGTACGATCAATCCTCATTTAAACTATTAGACCAAATTAGACCCGCTATCAACGTTTAGCGTCCCCGGTTGCTAATGCGGTACATACCAGTACTAATGATCAGTAATTTTATTTGACTTTACGCATATCCAATGCTTATATAGATGGACATAAAAAATATTGAGTTAACACCATTACACCATTCTCCAGAGTTTGTTTGACTCCACAGTGAGACTATGATTATTGTGAGTTCGATGACCACTGAGGGGAAATTTGTTTTAATCTCGTCGTGATATGCGTAAGCCGATGTCAAGGTCCCTAATTTCCCTTAAAATGCTAAAAATAGACTGAGAAGAAAAAAATGTTCTAACATATTCTCTTCTCTGTATGAGAGATATAATATCTCTGGTATATGGTATATTGTACGTAGATAAGTAGTAGGAAAGCTAAAAAATCTATACAAAAGAGTATTAAAAATATTTGCGAACAATTTTCTATGCTATCTTACAAATAATTAGTTTTTTTACAAAATGGAGGTTTGGTATATTATATTTAATACAACATTTTTTATGGTAATCACAGTTCTAATCAAACTTCTAGAAAAGAAAACTAAATTCTAATAATCTGGCCCAGCCACAAAGTATATGTTGTATTTACTCCTGAAAATGGAAAAAGTTTTCCCCAGGTTGAAATTTCATATTTAAATTCTTTTAAAACTTAATTTACAAACTTAAATATTAGTATTTAGAAACTTAAATTAACATAAATTATCAAAATTGATATTTAAATGAAAATTGTCTTAAGATCTAAATCTAACCTAACTTTAACATTATTTACTTCTTTGGTTTGGTTTGGTTAAATATAATTACGACCGCGCATGGAGCTGAGCAAAACAGTATTTTGTCATCAAAATTTAATAGTCACGCATAAAAAATAATATTTTATTCATTTAAACAAAATTTGACTGAAATCTTTAATTTAGAAATAATTTGTAAAGCTAATGGAAAAGACAATAACTATAGTCAATTGAATTATTTTGGTCCACTGCTCTAGCCAATTGAATGGTAGGTTGATGCCCATGGACCAGGTAGGAGGGATTAGTTCGACTAACAAACCGTTGATAGTTTTAATGCGAGGCAAAGCTACATATGAAAAGCCCAGAGAGTGCTCTCAAACCAAGAATAAATACAACGCTATTAACAGTTGTATCTTTTAAAGCCAGTAACAATTAATAATAATACTTATAGAGGCCTGTTGTGACGCAGAGGAACAAGTGTTAGACTGTAAACGTGACTGGTTGTGGGTTCGATTCCCACTACAGGAAATGAAAATATTACATTCATTTCGTCAACCAGAGGTCACAAGGCAAAGCCCGGCGTTGAGTTCCACCACTCAGCATCCAATGCCTCAGTTTCGGGGAAAGTTAATATACTTGGCATCGTAGATAGCCGGGGCCGTGGACACGATTTTTTATAATAAAAAAATATTATAAGCATACTTTGATTAATGATTTTCGCTACATGGTTTACACGCTACAGTGCCCAGATTTCTATTGCATAAAATATTAATTTGCCAGCAGTAGTTCCTAAAGAGCGAAAGATAACACGAACAACAAATGTTTTCAATTTATTTGTAGAAACCAAAGTTTCTTTGTTAGTTTCTTTGTATACGTGTTGAATTAATTTCGTCAAAGTACATATGTAAAGTTACGCAAAATCTTTTGTCTATAAGTACCCTAGGGCGTCCTTGTGTGCTTTGGGTCTACGTGCAGTCATACTTGTGCATCTTTGAGTGCTCTCAGTATGTGTTCAGTAGTACTAGTCCGTCCTTGAGAACATCGTATGATTCAATATTGTTTATTTATTAGCAATATTTAAACCTTATTCGTAGACAATCTAATAGCTTCTTGTTCTTGTAAATATTGTAATTATTAATATAATTGCCTATCGTGGCGCAGAGAAACAAGCGTGCGACTGTAAACGCGACAGGTTGTGGGTTCGATTCCCACTCCAGGAAATAGATTATTTATTTCCTGGGTTTGGTAACAAGGCAAAGCGTGGCGTTGAGTTCCGCCACTCAGCACGTAATGCCTCAATTCAGCGGAAAGTGGGGAACGGAGTGTCTTAACACTAGGTTCTCAGGTTCCCTCTATCTACGGATATCTATATGCGCGATACAGCGTGAAGTTATGTATGTATGTATTAATATTATTTTACTGAGAAACTGCTTTTGAGATATAACTTTTCAAGGGGTTTCCGATATTTAATAAAAAAGCGTAAAGACATTTTTTATAGATAGTTGCATAATCTAATTTCTGCCAAAATAATTATATTATAAAACCTGCCATTTGATTAAAAACTTTCTCAAAATTACTCTAGGCACAGTCTGCAAGTATACCAAGTTTTACGTCCGTAGTTCTAATTATAATCTTACTAGAAAGGGATAGCGTTCAAAGTTACATTCAGTTAACCAGTAAAATTATAATATAAGAATGATAATAACAGAGTGACGAATAGCTTATTTTGCACTAGCTCTTTTTTTATGCCTATTGTAACTAATCTCTATTCATTTTAGAAAACTGGATTATATATGTACATACTAAATTACTATAAGAAAACTATATAAAAGTATATTTATTTTTTTATAATTTGAAGTGTTAATCACACACTTTGGAAACGAAAATATTTTTAAGAAAACATAAAAATTTGAACGCAGCGAGAGTCGAACCCCAACTCCTGGAAATTGTCCAAGCTCTTTTATTACTAACAAATGCGTTACATTATCCAGCTACGTCGAAATTCTTATACGTTTATTACAACTTATTTTTGTTCTTAGCTCAAAAATTCTCTGAAATTATTAACTCAAATTAATCATTGCGAATGAAAATAGTAACAAACTACTTTAAAATTACTTTCATTTGAGTTCATACAAAAAAATATTTGATGTGTAAGCATTATTTATATAAAAATGTTCTCTGAAAGCCAGAGCTATTAATTAAAATCTGTCTCGTTCATTAACAAGCCCCGGAATTACTTTCCAAGTTTCATTCTAACTTTTAATGAAATTAATAGTGTCAGATCAATCGTAGCCTTAGTCTAAATATGCTGTAAAATATTTCATTTTAGTAAATATCAGCTATATAAATACATATAAAGAGCCTAATAATGAAAACCGCATTAAAATTCGTTACCGCATTCAAGTTCTATATTTACTAGTATGTAAAAATGATGACAGCGTAAATGTATTGCATACACAAAAAACAACCTTTTATAACAAAAATAAATGTAGTGTGTTGTCACCACCTCTTTATAGTAATATTATATCTGAAATTTTAATATAGCGAAAGCTATAATTAATGAGGGGAGCGTAACGAGGGACACATTATAAACATTATTTTCATGACGAAATTAAAAACGAGCTCTCATTCCTATTTTCATTTGCTTAATGGACTTACATGTCTCGTGGGAGCCCCCGCACCAACTTTCATCACTCTGAAAGCAACTGAAAATGACCTTAGTGTACTTATAATATTTATCTTTATTGTACTAAGAGATATTTTCATATGAAATTCATCATCATTTTTTTTATTAATTGAATCTATAAAAAATATTTTGTTTTATTATATTAATAATCATATAAAATATTCCATATATGAAAATATACATTAACATTGTAGTGTGAGATATTTTAATATTAATTTCATCAAAATTGGCGTATAAAACAAATAACTTTAACGAACTCGTTTAAATTTAAAGAATGTGGCAATTTTAGCGAGCTATATCCAAAATATTAAAATAATTAATGACCTATTTGGCTCAGTTGCATCGGTGTTTGCCTGCCAAGCCATGTTGTGAATCGCCTTCGCGGTAAATGGCATCATTTGAACTGATTTTTTGCATGTATTAAGCTATCATGAGCAATAACGAGTAGAATACAATGTTCCCTATCACTATTGCACTATAATATACTGTAGGTTCTAATAGTAAATATTGACTATTGTATATAAAAATAGAAATTAGTATTTTTAAAAAATTTCCAAATAAGAGGTAAAGGTGAGTAGAATAGTCGTTCAGTTTTACACTTTATTTATATTTGATTGAAATAAAAACAGCACTTAAGGGACTATTCATCGACTCAAAATTATAATACAAAATGAATGGCGGCAACTCTTTTATAGGAAAAGTTAAATGGCATACTAATTAAAACATAATTATGTTTTGCCTATAGTAGACAATTGACTATTTATTAAATAAAATAAGCTCATAATTCAAGATGTGAACTGACTAACTATAAAGTCGATTGATATTCTAACACTCACATTTTAGCATCTATTAAAAATGACACTATAACCTACATTAGTTTTACATATGTAAAAATACGTACGCTAGTTTATATTCAATGGAATTAAGTTTCAAAGAGAAACATACGATATTTTTATCTCGAGACACGAATATAATTTTAGGTCTGACTTATTATAGAGGAACTTCATATTACTTATGATGTCTTATTTTTTGTCTGAGATGCTAAAATTGTACTAATTAGAAATGCCTTATAAACAAAAAGTCTTGTAATTTTTACTATAAATACTTTTATACTATTTACTATAAGCACTTTTTACATTTATAGCAAACGAAAAAGAAATCGAAAATGAAAATAATTTATTTATAAGTATTTTTCCCCCTAATAGGAATTGAAACTACGAAAATTGCTTTCACAGACTACTGTTCCATCGCATCAAAACTATTGATATTATGGCACTATATAATATAATATATAAATATTCAATTATTTAGTAAATAGAATTTAATACATAAATAGAGCACAATAGGCTAGAGCCATCAAAGCGGCTAAGATGAAAACCACAACTTACTATGCGTTGTTTAACTCAGGACATAATACAACTTGAGGTAACGGCGTTACAGACTGTTACACACTAGTAATAACAGTAGACATATTACGCAATACTGTCAGTATGCAGTGACCTCATTCATAAATATTTTTAATTGGAACGGTAAAAAGGATGTTTATTGAATTTAATAATAGAGTAGAATTAAAAATAAAACTTTTTCGTGTTAAAGAGTACTAACTCAAGAAGAAGAAGTTAAGAATGATAATCTCCTTATGACTTCGTCTTAATCGTGACTCTTTATCGTGAGTGGAAAAAAAACTGAAGAAAACCAATATATTTATAGTAATGTATCTGAAGTACATCAAGCTAATAAAGTAAAAAAAATATTAACAAGTCACACTACAATATGGTTGACATACAGTCAAAGTGTTTTTTTTTGTATAAAGTGGCATGTTGCTAAGACAACGGTTTATTTTAAGTCATTATTATAAGATGAACTTGTATTATTTATAAAAATATATTAATATTAACTTTTATTCAAACTACTATTAATTCAAACTTTTACATCTACACAACATATATAAATAAACCATGCAATAGTTTCTGCAATATATTAAAACATGCTGGCTATAGTCGTTACTGGACTCAAACCACAGAACATACATATACTACAATATAGAGAAATTACGTCCTTTGAAAGGGCTTACACAAGGCCCCTCGTGAGGTAACAATGATTAAAACGATCCAGCTGGAACTATAGTAGAGTTGATTAAAACCGCGTGGTTGTTTTATTTGTTCTTTTGTAAACATGAAATATTTTTCAGGTATTTTCAAATACATTATTTAGTTTAAAAGTAAATTACATTTCATTCTATTATTTTATAAAATGTGACAAGTACAATTTTTAGACCTATGCCTGCATAATTTCTCCCAAACTACAGTAGTTGGGTACAGTGGTTTGCTACTTTGCTACTCTTAAACGAAATACGTTTAAAAATGTAAACAAATACATACTAAATATGGTTCTACGTAATGCAGTTGGCACATTTCTGTTGGTAATTGTAGATTTTAAATCGCACACTTGGGTAAGTAATTTTGGTGAAATTCACCTAATAATTAGGAGATGGTCATGTTTTTACATGACCATCTCCACTAAAATAAGTAAAAGTAAATATAATATTATATTAACTGTTACTTTTATAACTATATTGTAATTTAAATATGTCAATGTCAAAACTTTTATAAAAATAATTTTGACATTATTGCTAACTACGGCTACATACATTTTTGGGATTGTAATAAGTCAATCTGTTGTACATCTTGGATATAAGCAAAATATATTAAGTCGTTTTCACACTTTACATTTTCGCTGCATACGCCATAAATTGCAGAAAAAACATAAAGACGACCTGTATTACCCATAAAGTCGTCAAATAATATTAAGTTACCAAGTCATATTTTAATTTTTTGCCAAAATGTGTTATTGCTATGACTTTTGGATCGTAAGTAACAAATGTGGTAGTTACGTATTGAAACTTTCCCATTACATCCTGTTTATCAATTTTTTCTTGCAAGTAACAAGCTCCGCAATAACAGATGAGATTTGAGATCTGTCAGAGAGAGAGAGAGCCTGTAAGAGAATTATAATTTGTCAAGTGTCACTGCCACAAACAAAATAACTTTAATATTATAATATATTACTTTATTAACATCATATTGTTACATACTCGTATAACATTTTGTATCAGTAGGAATCATAGTTTCCTACTCTTCACAACTTGAAATGACTTGCTTCACATAGCGTTGGCAAATTGTTAAAAAGCGAGAAAGTTACCCACGGATACTTCGTTCTCTACTTGCCACTCTTCGTCTAACTAAAACAAATAAACATTTATTTTTAAAATATTAATATTTACTCGAATGGATCTCAAACTCAGCACGGTATTCAATCAATTAAACCACTATGGTTCGAATGTAGAATATGTTACTATAATATATAATAATAGACATAATAAATAAATTAGAATATTATTAAAGTCCATAATATATATTAATCGTTTATTTGTAAATAAATACATAACAATTTATCCTTCGGATGTCACTGATGATTCTAATATTCATTAAGGATAGTTTATGACTAGAGAAACAATGCGTTGAGGGAATGTTCTGGCTGGAGTAACAATAGCAGAGCATTCCTCTAAAGGCTTAGTGGGCTTCTTCATTGTTATGACTGGAGCATACTCATAATATTGAAAAACATGATATGAAACACTCCGATAATAATTAAATAAATAAAACATAATAAACGGTTTACGTAGCTATCTGAACAACGCTTCTTTTATCATACAACCTTTATTGGACAATTATGCAATATGAATATTTGTATGATGCTTAATTTACGAATAATTTTTATAACAGTACTATCAACTTCATAACAACAAATTATTTATATCTCATACGAGCTATTTTCCGCAACTATGTTTGTATATTATGCTGTTTGACCCATACCAAATTATTTTTTCTAATTTTCATAGGTTCGGCTGTAAAGCATAATATTTCATGTTTTCTAATTCTCTCAGCAAATCCTCTCTTACGAGATCTCCTCTACAAAACGTCTTGGGGCTTGTCAAATCTCAAAATTAAGATTCAGTCAAAAGTCAAAATAAATATTGTCAGGCATGTGATTGAGTAAACTTTATTAGCCCATGAACAATTGAATGAATATAAAATATAATATACATACGATTAGATATAAATTTTATGTGAAGAAGTTTATGTACCAGTCCTTTGTTAAAAATATATGTATGATTATATAAAAGAATTTTAATAACAAAAATACGGTACAAAATCTATTTGAAATACGCCTTCGAGTATATTAATACTCATATTATTGCATTTGTGTAACATTTACAAGAGTCGTTGATAAAAAATATGACATAAACCACATAATTAGGTATTAATAACGCGTCCTATGCGTTACTTGCCCTTTTGCCCCTCACACCTTAAAAGGTCACCCGCCAAGTATTCCCAAATTGCCTATTATTATGAAAATTTTACGTAAAATAGAAGGTTGCAAAGAAAACCAAAATGAAAAGGATAACTAAGGTTTTTTTATTAAAAATGTATTTTTTTCAATTATACGTGATAAATTGAACTTATTTAGTTCATAGTCGCATTATAAATAAAACATTCTGTACTTACCTTATTTGTGACTAAAGTAATTTTAAAAAACTCTAGCACATTATTTTTCTAGTCATTGTATTTTAATATCGTTAGACTTACTATATGTATAACTTCTGTACTCCAGATTTTAACTCGGTCATAATTCTGTCACTATGAAAACTTTATAGCACTGCCAACATTCAATTGATATGAAATAAAATTGCAGCAAAAAAAAAACATTTTAAACGAAGGCTTGTAAATTGCACTAAGCTTCGCAGCTCAAAGACCCTCCCTAGTAAGCACACTTAATTTTTTAAATGTCATACACAGCCACTTACAACCTCGACTAACCAAGCGTCATCAACTTTCCTAAAAGTTTTCATATTAATGATTTAAATTCGCAAGCAATTACCGCAAAGTGCTACGGAATAAGTAATTGAGATTTGAAATATTTTTAATCAAATTATAAGTGCCACTACTAATGTTCAACATGTTGCGTTAAAATACGTTTAACACATTTAGATAATATTTAATATATTAAAGTTTATTCGCTTTACATTATTCTATAAGTTTCGTTATTTGCGACCGTAACTAATTTAATTTTGACAAAAATATAATATTTAATGATCTCACTCTATTTATATATATTTATTAATTACTATATATTTTGTGACTTTCTGTTATTAAATTGATTCAATAAATCAATAAAAACATTCTTAATAGGTTCCAGTTTTCTATGAACTATCCATTAAGTATTTGAGATAGGCTTGAATTAGATAAATAGAGAGTACGTACGATCAGGTTAAATTGCCTCATTTGTAGAAGAATAGCAATCGTGGACATAGCTCACAGTTAAAAGCTAGCATTAATCAGTATCTGATAGATAAATAGTTCAACCGATGCTAATTCTGCTAATTTATTTCTCCTATACATAATTACTTGATATATTATATCATTTGTATTTACACGCAGAAAAACGAGTGTTCAATTTGGTTTGGTTTTATACCGATCTAAAGTATTTACAGCAGTAATTGTATATATACAAAAGAAGCCGTCGTGGCGCAGTGGAACAGTATTTGTTTGTAAATGCAATTGGTTATGTATTTAATTCCCAAATTATTTTCATTTCCCTTGCAAGACAAAGCGCAACGTTGAGTTCCGCCATTCAACAAGGAAGGCCGCTTGTAGTGGCGCTGAGGCACAAGCATGGGATTGTAAATGCGACAAGTTCTACAACTTGACTACTAAAATCTTTCAGGAAATACCCTGGAGTAGTACTCGAACCTACGTTCGAGTACTACTCCAGAGTATTTCCTGAAAGATTTTAGTATTTCCATTTCCTGGGTTTGGTAACAAGGTAAAGCACGGCGTTGAGTTCCGCCACACAGCACGCAATGCCTCGATTCGGCGGAAAGTGGGGAACGGAGTGTCTTAACACTAGGTTCTCAGGTTCCCTCTGCCTACCCTGTAAGCCGGAAAAAGCGTGAAGCTAAAACAGAAAACAAGGAATTTGATATCTCTACTATAAAGTTTTTAAATGGTACAATGAATTTAAATCTACATTTAGGTTAGCAAATTGTATGTCTCTTTAATTACTTTTCAACCGACTTAAAAAAAGGAGGAAGTTATCAATTCGACTATATCTTTTTCATGTGCTACTTACTGTAGCCAGTATTTCAGACAAGGTCACATTTAAATTTAGTTAAAATGTAACAAGTAGGTTTTGAGTTATTCGTAGTAATTGTACTTTTTAGTACATTTTCTTCAAAATCAGTTTTCGTTTTTTCTAAAATCTTCATTATTTTTTTTAATAAACGTTTTTTTTAAATAAATTTAATATGACATAAAATTAATAGATTTAGTAAAATGTAATTAATATTATCAAAACTACTTACTTATCGTATAAGACTTCATAAAACAATATATTAAGTTATAAAAAAAGCTTCACGCTTTTCTCCGCATAGCAAAATAGGTACATTCATTTATGATCTACATAATATCCTCGATGGGTGGTAACACTGGCAGTATTAAACTCGAAGTTAAATATAACTCGAACAATAGAAACTCCGACTCAATTGTAACAATAGAGAATCTAAGTTCTGCGGCTTGATTTTATATTACACCTTTGTTGTGTGGTGATTATGTGGGTGAAGTGCGAAGAAGCCCTTGTTGTAACCTCCGAACTAATTTGTATAACTCAGTACAACACAAGCCAAGTAATGAAAATTGTTGTTTGTTGAGATACTAATAGAAATGAACTTCTGAATTATATGTGAATAATAATAATCTATATATTAATACATGAAGGAAAACCTTTGTACCCTTTTTTATGAAAATTGTACGGACGGAGCAGCATGATTTTTGGCACACTTAAAGTCTATATGAAGGAAAAGTCCACGTGTATAACATACACTTTTGAAAACGACATACACGTTGCTATGGCGTTGTTTACGCGTCAGCGGAATGTTTTGTTTAAGATAATATTTTAAGAATGAGTTTTAAGATAAGAAGGGATGACTCCTGTTGCTTTTGTTTTAAAAACATTAGGTGCAGTCATGAATAAATCATAAGAACACTCGGAGCGCACGCGTAAATAAGTTAATGACAGTGGAAGAAACGAAAAAATATACTGGCCGAAGCGCTAGACATCCGCTCCGTTCCGTTCTCTGTACTTACATTACTACCCTTTATAAGTTCAGGAAGTTTCATTTGAAGTCGATTTAAAATGAATGTTTGTATTAACGCTATGAAAATAAAATATTGTAAAAAAAACACGTTAGTTTTCTAATAATAAACATAAACTTAGGCATCGTATGATCAAAACCTGAATGTGGAAGAGTAAAATTATTCCACGGACATTGATTAATGACACTATTTGTTTATTTTGTAAAGGCAAGTGCCACTAACGGAAGCTGCAACCATAATGTGCATCATAAATTCGAACGCGAACTACGTTCTTATTTCTATTTCGACTACATAAATTTTATAGTTTCATTTTAGTTTGTTCTTATACATACATATATTTAACTGTATGCTACAATTCTTTTTATATATCGTCACCTCAGGATTACTTTGAAAAAAAAAATTTAACATTTTATTTAAATGAAATTACGGAGCTGTGAATTTAAATGCTAGTGTTAATTGTGATCAAATGATCAAGGAAATCCATGTTATAGATATTGCATGATACTTTTACGCACTTTTCACATATTAATTTCCTTTAAGAGATTATATAAACTATTTATATAATACGTTGATGCAGACAAATAATATTTCATATTATTTATTTGCATCCACACTTTATAAAGTATTCGTGTACTCGCAATTTTTAATTTTACGTGCTTAAGAAAAAATATGATATCTATATTTGTATCAAGAAAATCTGCAAAGGGTTGCTGAACATTACTCAAAAAGATAATAAAAGACTAAACAGAAAAATTAGATTTCACCCAAACCGTAATCCTAGCTAACCCAAGGCAATTTATTAAAACTTCTTATTTAATCTTGCAAGTTATAATTTTTGCGGAAAGTCCACGTAAACTCGAAGATAAAAGAAACAAAACAGCGGAAAGCTTTTTCAGACTGTTATCAAAGGCCATTACCTTTTGACCTGAAAAGTGGAATTATATTTTGTTTCTCCTTATAAGAAGTAAATAAGTTAGGGAAAGCGGAAACGCAATTTAAAAGTTCCCTTCGAGTGGGCTTCATGCCCAGCTCTGCTTACGAAATAACTAAACAATCACGAGAGCCATATTATATTCAATTTAATAAGACATTTTGGGCTTCCATGGAGAAGTCAAAGTGAACATTTATTACATTGCATCGTTCACTTATCTATATTATAGGAAAAGTATTTTTTTATATTGAATATATTTAGGAATTTGAAAATCGCTTAGTTATCATATCATATGAACGTATATTTCTATAAAGGTATACTTGCACAAATTATGAACATTGATTGACACATCACTAGTTGAAACTGCTTTAATTCTGAACGTTCTACTTTCAATATTTATTATTTTACGAAACGAAACGAGAACGAAACTTTTTAGGATGATATTGTCAAAATTATGAAATATAAAGAGAAACTATTCGTTTAGACTAATGCAGGTTAAAATTAATGAGGGAACATCTGTCATTATCAGCTTACTTTGATAAAAAACCAAGAAAAAAAAGCAAAGTATGAACTTTCTAGACTCAATAGTTGCGGTTATCCGTTATTCGACAAATATAAAAGATTATAGGTACATATATAATTTACAAATATGCTCTTAAAATGGGTGTCATGTTACGTGTAGAAAGAGTATTCCTAAATAAAAAGTAAATTATATTTGTTTTAGAACGAGCTCCTTCTCAATTCAATTCAGGAAATTGCCGTACTCGGAGTTTATATTTTTAATTTCAGATTTTTTAATTATTTTCAAGTAACATTTACTTGTATTAAATTAAGCAATCAAATTTACTAGTTTAATGATTATTACCAACATTCATCTGCAAATTTTTATTCTTAAAAGAATTATATTTTGCCGTCAAAAGTAATGAACCTTACCGTTTACGAAAAAAATCTAATATTTTACTATTTAAATATGTAATGAATGATTTGATAACTCTTATCATATTTAACGTGTATTTATAAATACTAGTGTTTCCGTTGACGCGTTAATAACGCGTCTTAGAAACGTATGTATATTACTGCCTTATCTCATTGATGTTTTGTCTATTATACGTGACATTGGCATATTATAAAAAAAAACGTATGTATATGTCATTTTATAAAAACATGGATGTCAAACCATGGTAGTGTGTGTAACATTTATTTTATTAATTTAATATACTTTTTATGCATTATTTAGAAAAAATATTAGCATTCTGCAATCCTTATCTATATAAACTATAAGTGTGCCAAGTTTCATGCTTCTCCGTCGGCGTAATTTTCATAAAAAGGGATCCAAAGTTTTTACTTCACGTATTTATATATAGACACTTACTAACTTATTAAGTTAAGTGTTATTGTTTTTAATTAATAAAGATAGTAAGCATAGAAGTATTTCATAAACAGTATTTGCATGACGAATTAAAAACGAGTTCTCATTTCTGCGTCCATTTGCTTAATGGACTTATATGGCACGAGGGACTTCGCGTACCAACTCTCATCAGACTAAAAGCAGCCATCGGAAAATGCCGTCAGATTAATAAATTGTATAATATATTTTCTTATTTGAGAAATATTTATACCTAATACTGATCATACACAATTTAGAAATATCGAATAAGCCTTACATTTACGTCTTGTTATAATGTAAAAGATTTAATGGTATTTTATAATGTAAATGAAGTAGTATAAGAATGGTTGACAGGTAACGCACAGGCGAAACTATCGGTGATAGCAACTGGAAATTTGGCACGTAGACTCTTTGGGGAGTGTGAGAAAAAAAGGAATTTTACATTTTACACACCCAAACGAAGTCGCGGGATCGAACTTTCCGAAAGAATTGAACATATTTTTCTTTGCCATATTAACACAATCAGATAGCGCGTAGATTACTTGTCAAGTTACTTAATAGAGAATAATTATTGCCAGATACTAATTGAAACCGTAACGGCATTGTGGTAGTTTTAATTAAAATCACTATAGCTTTGCTGCCATCGGTATCCATTATATCACGCGCACAAAGCTGATAGGATCTCAATATGGTCGAATTTATACAGTTATTGATATCTGCATATGAAATATGTTCTATTGTGAGCCATTGATATTTCATATTGTTATCGTACTCTATATAATACCCATTTAATCTTTTGTTATTTATTTAGACTTTTATACACAAATCGCATAAAGCTAATTATGGTTGGAACAAAACCAATTAGTATTTACTATAAGTATGTTACCATTATAATACACAAAGGATTTGTGTATTCAAATATTTAATTCAACGTGCATTGAAAAAACGACAAACGTTTAGTATTTTTGTTTTATTATTATTTAGTTCAAATGTCACTCAAACCTTGACGTTAAGAAATATTCGATATATTCGAATCATCTCTCATTTGATATATTCGATTTTCAAACGTCATACTTTGTATTTACAAAATATAATATAACCACGAAGATCTTTATATTAATTTTATATATAACTCATCGCGTAAAACGTAGTTTGTGATATTACATTCCAGGGACGAAATGTTGTTGTGGGATATTTTTAATCATAAATAACAAATGTGAGGTAAAACTTTGCCGCCACGTCAACCTGTTCATATCGGCCTATTTTACTTTGTGCTTTATATGGGTGGCATTATATAAAACCGTGATTGCGATTTTTTTTTTAAATTCGAGATATTGAAATTTCATAATTTTCTTTTGTCAAAGAACCTAAATATAGAATTTTATAGCACCATCAGTGACTTTTGAATGTGACCATATTCGCCACAATTATTCGAATGCCTTCTTCCGCCTACAAGACTTGCACACCTGAAAGCCGAGGAAGCCAATTCACTGGAGCCTTAGAATCTCCTATGAATTCGCTTGCTTCGAGCAATGTATGGAAATAGCATTCTACCTGTGTATTATAATATGTACAGTCAACAAAAGCCTGAATAAACAGTTTATACTTCTACTCCATTTTCTCAAATGCTTAAGATTCGATACCTTTCAATAACATATTAACATGCTTACATAACAATATTTATGTGGAATATTTTACTCTACTATCTGTCTATCTACGTGTGATCACGGACTATTATATTATTAGAAGAGTTCGAAACGTCAGATTTTTAATGTATTTTTGAGTAGTTATAAGAATCGCGAAAATACAAGAGCTCATTATGTATAATTTAATGTAAGATGCCTACTGTTAAGCGTGAAGTTTTAGGTAATTTTTTGTTCTGGGGGTTGTTCATATATTTATTTTCTACTACTGTAGGAACTATTGGTGATTAGACTCGTAATTTACATAATTACATGATACTATTATTCGCTACCGACATCATTATTACAAAAACCATAAATTATATTAATTTGAATCAAGAAATCGCATACTCTTTTATATTTTATATGAATCTACATAAAATAGAAAATTTTATTATAAACTATTTTATGTAAGGATATAATAATAAAACGTATTTTATTAGTAATGAATACGGGGCAACTACATTCATTTCAGAATTTCATACATAAGATAGCTACCAACCCGCAACCGCAATTTACAATAATCCTTTGAGGTATAAAACTCCCGGTTTAATATAAGTCGAACAATGCAACGACCCCTGGCTCAAATGTAACAATAGCAAAGTTTTCCTTATAAGACTGGGTTTTACGTCTGTAGCTTTTTTGTTCTGTTGGTCTATTATACTGCCTAAATATGAGGATAGATATCACTAATTTTAATACGAGTTGTTTACGCAACACAATGCTTGACAATTTGGAACTTCGACAATAACCAACGAATAAACAAATACAGAGAGTCTGTAGTTCAACGCAATTTTATGAATTATTATTTATTGACTTTCGTTAAATCGAATTATCATATTGATTCGCTAGATTTTGTGGAAAAATCAGAGAAATAAAAAAACTAAACTGTTACAGAAACATCGAAAGTACAAATATAATAACGCATGTATACCGAACTCGACAATATCATCATTCGTATCTGAACTGTAAATATAATATGTATTGTATATACAATAACGTATAAACAAACACGCTGCCGAATGCTAAAATCTTTAAGCTTAACAGAAATCCATTCAAACATACTCCAGGAACGCCTGCTTGCTGCATGCCGTTGATAACGTCTAGCTCGCTTCAGATTCAAATTAACTGGCGTATAACTAAGGCAACAGGTAAGCATTATAAATATTTGTAGGTAGACTATGAAACTATGAAATATAAAACATATTTATGGTTTACATATGGTTTACACTCTGTACAGTATAATAAAATATGTTTAAAAATAAATAATCTCTACTTGAATTGAAAATTACCATATTAACATAAGAAATGAAATGAAATGATTTGTTGAAAGAGAACAGAGTGTCTTAACACTAGGTTCTTAGGTTAAAACGCAGTGTCCTCAGGTTCCCTCTGCCTACCCTGCTATATGCGGGATACAGCGTGAAGTAAAGAAATAAATGATTATGATTTGAATATATGCCTCTGTAAAGGACTCGCACCTTTACCTTCACGGTGTTTTAAGGTTTCTCCCAGAGTACACGCAACCTTAATGGCTTGCAGCTCAGCTGTTTATGTATTTAAATTATAATTATGTATAATTTAAAATTAAAATATCGTTGTGTATGTTATATGTACTTAAAAAAGTAAATAAATTTAAATTGAAGCTTAAAACATTGAGAACAGAAAAGCCAAAATAATCAAAATCCAAATTAAGCAAACTTATTTAAATTAAAATAACAAAATTATAAATAATATGTATTTGCAAATATTTGTTAAACGTTATGTTTACGAGGCAAAAATTAAAGGTTGTCTGAGTTATTACTTCTGACAATAAAGAAATTGTTGTTGATAGCCTATTTTTTGTAAACTCAAAATAAAAAAAATCTTATTCTTCACTGTATCTTTCATTAAAGTTACTTTTTATAATATAATTATAACGCCAATGTGTAATTGTATTCTTAATATATTTATACTCATTTAAATGACAACTTCCAATATTCCTCTACGATTCACGCAGCTTCAAATTATTTTTAATTGCTATGAACACCTGCATTTAAAATGTGAATTTAAACCTCGTTCCAATTCAATTATTTTATTGCAATGTGAAGTAATTTTGTTTTCACGTGCACGGAATTAAAGATTTTCTACAATTAAGAATAATGATAGAGTTACCTACACGTAGTTACAAGTGACAATCTCACATGGTAACCAAATACAAGAGCTTTATAGCAATTGAGTACACGTGTTAAATAAATTAATTATTATATAAAGTATGAAGTGGTAGTAAAAAGCAGTTAAAAAAAGAGTATAAATCGATACTCAAAATACTCAAAATACTTTGTTAGGTGGTAGGAGGTTCGTCCTCCGACTGGCTCGCGACCACTATCATGTCAAAGACGAACCGCCAAATATCTAATGATGTGTTCCGGTTCGATGGCATGTAAGCCAGATTTTCCCCCTTCCCACCCATCCTTTCCCCAAAATGTGGTGGTTCTGATAGTGGACTACTACATTGTCCCCCCTTCCATCAGTATCCTCTAGGTTGGCAACGCATCTACAACATCTCTGGTGTTGTAGATGTCTATGGGCGAAGGTAACCACTTACCATCAGGTGGTCCTTCTGCTCGTTTGCCGTCCGTTATCAATAAAAAAAAAAAAAAATATTTAGTATATTTTAAATATTATAAAATCTCAACGTATTTTGTACCTTTACTTAAATTCATTACTTCATAGTGTATAGGACAAGGCTAATAAAAAACGATATATAATTTAAATAAAGCACATAGCGAGACAAGAACAGTATTTGCTTTATAAATGTGTTTGTTTTTTATAAATAAAATGTAACTGAATGTACTATATTCGTTCTTTTATCATTTTGAAAAATATTGTTTCTATTTTTAATAGTAAGAAATGAAGTAGCTTTCGAATAACGCTACTTTTTGATAAAACAAAGCACTGACTACTTCTTATACACGACGAAATCTTAGCTTCCATTTAGTTTTTCACATATACTCATAGCACATTATATAGCCAGAATTCAAAATTAATTCGACATTCCCTTATCAAGTATACTTGAAGTCGACGAACTGCGAGCACATAGCATGCATACATAGCAGTTTGTTATTTTTAAAGCCAATTTATCCACTCTTGTCTGCGTGGAGCCACCATTAAAAATAATAAGAGTATTGAAGTGGAGCTTTTCTGTAGTGATACTTTATTTTGTGAATGTTTACTTTTCTTTTTATAAAACGTACAAAGACATTCATTAATTTAGATCAGAGGCTCCATTTCTGCTATCTCACCATATCAATACAAATATGGCAGAAAATGCACGGCGTTCTGTTTTCTTACAAGCTCAAAAAATATCTATGAGCCGGCATATCGCTTACCTCTTTGAGAGGTTTGTGACCTTTCCAGAGAAAGACGGCTGGATCTCTGCTGCGATAGCGTTCAGTGTGCCACAGCAGTTGACCTATCACGAGCCTTTATTTTACCCCCGTATAGGAGGATCCCCTTAACTGGCATAACATCATCCTACTGTGGCGAGCGCAGAGTGTGACGGCCATGCAGGCAACGCGGGAACCAGAGCATCTCCGGCGAGACAACTCAAGTCATGCAGCGAGACCTGGATTCGGCCTGGACCTGATCGCAATTTCTTTAACGTCGAGTTATAGTCTGCGTCGATACTCAACCAGAGATCAAGCTCTCTTTTCCAAGGGGAAGCTTAATCAAACTTCCCCTTCATCACGGAATTCCGTGATGTGTCTACTAGGCTTCCTCTGCCGTAGTTCATAGAAGGTCCTCCTGGCGCCAGCTAAAAGCGGTCGATGAGGAGCACCATGAGGTTTTAGTCGGCCACTTAACATCTGCCGGCTTAGAAGTCTCACATAACCAGTCCGAGACCTCCAACGGGAAGATACCCGTAAAAGGGATCCCTCACTAAAAGTAGTATTGTTATACATATACATATTAAAACATATATAATATGTCTCTACATACGGAACAACCCTATTTGAATTAATTTTTTAACGATATTAATTAAATTTTAATAAATTTATTAACAGACAATTTATATCGGTCTGTTTAGAACTATTGTAAATTAACTTCTAGCACGATTCTCTTATTCTTGCTTAGGTAGAGAAAGAGTTCTAATAGTGTAGGTGAACGTTAATGTACATCATAATCCTATATTTCAGCCGCAAGTTCCAGATACTGCTTTGCAGCACTCTCTCTGCCATGTTATGGACTCGGCACCCACGGAGTGAATCAAAAGTGAATACTATGCGACGAATAATGATAATATTAGTGTGAAAATAGTAAGTAAACAATACTTAATTTGTCCAATTCTATTTTTCTTATTTTTAAAAACTCTCATTAGTATGTAAATAAATAACAAACTTCTTTAACGGGGCACTAAGTAATTGTAAATATTGAATACGAACGTCTATTTTAAAGAATATCGATTGCTGTTAAAGATGGGAAGTATTTTAGTATTTATTTTCACTTAACTCCAGCTTATTCCATTTGCTGCAGAAGACAAACGATCAGCAAACATGCAAAGATTCATGGCTCCATCGCATATGTAGATACGAGTATATTGCAACGAGTATAAAAATAAAACTATGAATTTTCTTCTTGTATAGTAATATTATTATATAAATTAAATAGGATAGACATATATATCCATTATCAATGTACAGTCAAACAAAACCAAAAAAGAAACAAAAATATTAAATATTTTTTCTTAACTGAGCTGGTCTTTGTAATCGTATCTACATTCATCACGTTATCTTTGATAATGTTGAGAACTCCGCTATTTTAGGAGATATTTTATCTCACTTTGCAAAAGTTTCACCAGCCAACAAGATTAAATGCAAAGTTTAAATTAATTCTAGGTTCCTTGCGGAGATACTGTTTCGGATAAAAGCGAAGTATGAAGACATGACTTGGTTATGATTAATTTTAAAATATTAATACGGCCTAAAAGTCATTTCTTTGGTTTGTGTTAAGTCCAAATATTATTTTAAATTTCTGGAAATAAATTGAAAACGCTCACAGTCCTTTATCAGTACACCGCACGCCTCCACTCGCTGCATTTTCATAAACTTACTAAACTGCTGCATTATTAAACTCGATGAAACCCGAAATATGACAAATATTAGGGGATTATGCAAAACGTTAACTTTATTACTTCATTCCATAATTTAATAACTTTCCCATTGGAAAATACCTATATTTCTATCAAGTTTAGCTTATTCACACATACTAAAAAGTTATTATATTTATCGTAATAGGTATAAAATATTTTCTTTATTATCTTTTGTTGTAAGTAAACAATGACTAAAGAGTTGTTTCCTTTCGAGTTCCAGTTGCAATCAATGCAAAATAAAGCACATATTCAAAGAGTCATAACATCAGCACGTTTTTATTCATTGCATATAATAAGTCGGTAATCCATATTCATGGCGGCCTCGTATATAATTATTAAGCTGCCCTAGAAACTTTTTTCATATTTCTCTCTATAGCAAAGTCAAGTTTGAATGTAAACCTAATTATTTCTTTCTTTAATATAAAAACTGAAGAGCGTTGAAGACCTTTTATTTCTATATTACAGCGGGGAAAGACTATTGTACCAACAAAGACAAAATAAAGCCCTGAATAGTGTGTACTCGGCGCTAATTGAACACAGTAATGGTTGAATAAAATTTGTTTAGACAATAAGGGCAGCTTAAAACTGAACTATCCCCTATTGTTGGGGGTCCAAATTGCTAATTTGACCCATGGCAGAGATTTAATTATGCATGCCACCCGACAGAGTGGGGTCATAAGGAAGGGTGTCACAGGCAGGCTTGTTTATAATGTAACTTAAGTAACAGCGCAATCTAACGCCCGTCCTGTCTGCGCCCAGTATTAACTTTTTTATTATGCTGTACAAACTTTTTGCTGTTTATGGCTATGTTAAGGAGGGCGGCAGTAATTTTTGGATATACATTACCACGTATTTTTTTTTTTGCTATAAAAGTGCAATTTAATAAAAAATGTCACTTAATTTCTTTACAATACTGAAAAATAAAGCTAAAAAAATGTGTATATATTTTCTGACTTAAAAAAATGTAAACTTCTTTTGACTCCCAGATGCGTCTTAAACACTAATATTTCAAGATTTTTTACTGTAATTTCGAAGATCATTCTGAAAAATAAATTATAATTCAATTATATTTCAGAAATGCTTTCGAGTATGTGATACATAACCTTATAAAACTCCGTTAATGAAAAAATGTTAAATTAAATAGAAAAAATATAATTTCAAAAGTTACTGACTTTTATAATGATTCTTGTTTTTTATTGTTTCTATATAATTAAAAATAAATTAAACAAAAAGCACACACACACACACACA
>JAKGSA010000092.1:892756-933248 GCA_033558755.1 Philaethria dido | reverse complement strand
ATGAATTTTAGTACAAATACAAATGTTCAAGTTTGAAGAGTGTTGTCAGTAAAACTCCTGTAACAACGCTATTATAAAGATGTAAAACGAGCAAGTATTTGTACGCGAGGGATTTGCGTATGTTACCCAAGTACCCAACCCAAACAAAATGACAAAACTGCGCTCCAGCAAGACGTGGTACATGAAAGGAATTTTAATTTTTTGTTCCTTTTGCACAAAGGAATTTATTATTAGCTCCTGAATCACAAGCATACGATATTACGGCGAGGACAAGTCCAATTTATCTCACCTTACTTTCAAATAAGAATTTTGATGAACCTCCCGCCTTTAATTTTCTTCGCGCTAGGACGTGATGTTTTCCGCTTGGATTAAAGGCGCTCCCTCGTAAACCTATGGTGGGATAGGATAATCCTCTCCTGACATTTAAGTGATTAAAATATTAAAAAATCATCTTTATAAATGTTTTCTAACTAAAATTAGTTTTTTTAATTTTTAAACTAATAAGAAATCTGTGATATAGAATATATATAACATAAGAACATACTACAATATAAATATAAGTGAAAATATTAAGGTTATCTAAAACAATACTATTATTTAAAATAAAACTATCTAAAATAACAAAACTCACATACTCAATCGCTACAAGCCGCTTGTAGTTATTTAAACTTTATCCCAAAAAATCCACCGTAAAAGTTAGCGTTACCAAGAAATTAATTAAATAGAATATAAGGCTAAGCGAGATATTTATCGCAGCCGAGCAGCGAGGTCTAACGTAATGAATTCAAATTTTACTTATAAAGTATTATTAAGCTCCGTAAACCTAAGTCGGATAAGCGTTAGAAGTTTAAATTAACTTGTTAGGACCCCTCGTGCGGCCTTTCATCGTATACAGTTTACAAACAAGAAGAGGCGTGTTCGCTCACATTGCATACAAATTGCTAACCTTAAAATTACTATACGGGATGTACGAGCATGCGACGAAATACGACAACTTTCATATGCTGTTGGTGTCCACAAGCGAAGGGTAAGGATATTCGAGGATTTCACGAAATCTTAGTAAATGTACACTAAGGTTTTGATATATGATGGAAACGTTCGTAAAATACAAAAAATGGCTATTATCATTCTCGTTATTTCTTTTCACATGTATTGTAATAGTTATTGATTAGTCAGAGATTATACTAATTGCTGTGATCTCGAATAACAACAACGTTTTATATTATTAATTTAACAAAGCAAATAAAATATATATTTTCTTTATTTTAAAAGGCAAGGCATCGTCATTTATTTTAAAAGTTCATTTACGTTTTTCAATTTTTAATTATAGCGGCTATAAAGGAATATTTATATGAACTGTATTTTAATATCTTTATATAATGAAATGGTTTTGTGGAATAAAAATAACACAAAAATTAATTAAAAACAGTAAATCATTATATTTTCGCTGAACTTCAATAATTTATATAGGATAATATATGCATACCAGCCTTTAACTCACAATGAAATTATAATAATACATGAATATTAACAAAGTGGTTGAACAATAATGTTAAGTTCTAAAGGATTTATTAAATTTATAATATATAAAGCTTTTCAGTACCAAGGTTTCAAAAAATAAAGGTATAAAGTCAGGTATTTGATTTTTTTTTTAATTTTACGTTGAGAGGATGAGTGATGAAAGAATAGTAAGAAAGATATATGAAACAAAGGTGAGCGGCAAGAGAGGTAGGGGGAGACCTCAGTTGACCTTCGAAAACAGTATTAATGATACTGAAGGAAGGTAACGTAAAAGCATGAGGACCTCCGGAGGGCATGTATGAAGAGGTTAATGACTGAGAGCGTTTGACGTTTCGCTCTCTTTGACTACATCGCTATGGATAAAACGTAAAACTAAGTTTAAATGTTATGTTTTTGTTTTATATTTACAAAATTATATTTTTTTTACGTTAATAACAACATGTGACGCGATCTCAAGTATCATAATTTGAAAACATTCAACAATTATTGAGTTATATAATTCAGAATAACTATTTTAATTATGTGTAAGCTCTTTGAATATCTATTCAAAATAAATTACTCAAAAATTATAATTTGTACGACTTACAATTTTCACATTCAATAAATAATTAAAATTTGAACAAAAAAGAAATCCAATTTGAGATAAAATGCACAAATAATTATTTTTTTACAAATACCTATAAATCGTCAGTTCTAACTAAATAATTAAATTGGTCCTATTTAATTACAATACAAGCACTAGCTATCTTATAAAAAAAATCATCAATATTGATTCAGTCACTAAAAAGTTATGCAGTAACATATAAAAACCCAATGGAATTGAGAACCCCTTCCTTTCTTTGAAGTCGGTTAAAAAGTGATATTAGTCTATAACTAATAGAAAGAAGTAATATCGACATGAAACGATTATATCCGCCTTCCACGTCCCAATATTCGTAACCTTGAAACGTTAGATTTTTTTTTTTTATACCACGACGGTGGCAACAAGGCACACGGCCCACCTGATGGTAAGTGGTTACCGTGGCCTATGGACGCTTGCAACACCAGGGGCATCACTTATGCGTTGCCGACCCTTCAAAAACCTATTTATTCCCCTTTTGAAGAACCCCATATTATGTAGGGTTGTAAATTAAATATGTATTTAATTAGTGGCCATAATAAAGGTAAGAATAATTAATTATAGTTTTTTTTGTTTGTATAGGTTAATTATAATTAAGTTGGCAATTTTTTTAGAACGTTACAAAATATTTTCTAAGGAACTAACTATGTAGTCATAATATAAGGCTAGTGCTAAATAATATCAGAAAAAAGGAAAATTTAATAAAGAGTGTAATAATATTTGACAAAAGGTACAGACAATATATCTCTAGTAAACAAAAATCATTAGAAAAGCTCTATTAAAAGAGTAACAATGTATACATAAATATATATATTGAATTTATGCTTGTTTAAACTTTCGTATTAGGCTCAATTACGCTGTTTTATTTTCAAACGACGGGGACATCTAAAGATAATAAGCGTTTATAGTGAAACTGCAATATACTGAATGAAACTGTAATGCTTATTTATGCCAAATATGTTAAATAAATAATTGGTTTTCTCTCAAAGCCATAGGTCTTAAAGTATATTTTTATTATTATATGTACTATATTGTAACTAACACACGCATAATAATGATCGTAATCTCACCAAATGTCAATCTCCTATTTAGACATTTTTACATTATTTTAAAAATTGGACCTTTTATATTATGGATCCAATATAAATCAGAGCACTTTTGTTTACGAGATAAGCAAACTGTTATCTTTTGTCGTCAATTAAAAGTACAATACATTTACATAGTCCCTAATCCAGAACCATCATCAGAATTGTTCTTAGCTTGTTCTATAATAAAATGTTTTTATACCATTTATTACACATTACATTTCTTTTACACAATATCTTTCAATAAAATACGTAAAAAATGGAGATTGGACCATACAATTAATAGGTTCTTATTGCCAGCTAAGAAAGAGCTGGAAATTAGGCAGTACCGTTTATGAAAAAAGAACATTATCCCCAATATTTATATGTACCACAGAAAATTATTAAATCTGCCTAAAAATTGCACATATTTGATAGATGATTGTCATAAAACTGTGTTTGAAATACCTATTATTAACAGTTATATTACTGAACACAGAAGAATTCACTGAAGTTATAAAACTATAAGAAAAATCAAATTAAAGACTGATTGTATACCCAAAAATTTATTTAAGTAAAACCTCTTAATGTAAATTTGTGATAAATAATTTCGGAAATAACAATATTTTTATACTAATAACTTTTATGTTGCTAATTGTCTTGAAATATTTAGTCTTTGATGCTATTAACTAAAATTACTTTTGCAAAATGCTAATTAATGAGGTGGGCAAAAAAATCACCGACCTAATAGAAATTGAAATTACCTTACACAGACTTTAGACAAATAGATTTTGACAAATATTTTGAAATCTATTAAAAGTATAATTAACAATCTTTTCAATTTCGATAAAAAAAATATAGTGGCAGATTCTAGTATTATAATAGTAACTCTATTCCTCGAAAAAATAATATCTGACGTGTTTAGAACTAGGATCAAAATATTCATTATGTGGAAGATCCAATGAAGAAAGAGCTGATGCAAAATAATGTCGAGTAAAATGTAGTGCGTCGTGAGGACGGAGCAGCAGTAAGGCTTGGAGGTAGTCTCGGATCACTCCGGCTAATTCACCGTTTTCAGTCACGTATCTCGCACCTTCAGCCGAACGCGTGCTCTGGATAGCGATTTGTTTATCTTAATGAGTCTCGTTTATTAAAAACAAAATATGCGTAAATATATAAATAATCATATTAAATACTTGTTACATAAATTACTTCATTATGCTTTAATTTTATTGCTTTTTATTTGCTTTATGAAATTACAAATGTTAATTACAAACCTTAATATTTAAGAACTTTTTGTAAGGAAATATGTGAAAAGATTTTTAAAATGTTTCATCAGTAACAACACAAATATTACCATTACCATTTCCAAGATTGAATTAAACAAGAAAATAGCTTTAAACAAAAACTTTAAATAGCTTTAAACAAACATTCGTAATATAAAACTTTATATAAATACCTAACTTTACCTTAAAATCGAGATAATCCGATAGCAACTGCAAATCGCTCCGCCATTTTTCGCGTAGTGGCTCATGAGGCTCTATTTCATCTCTTTCAGGAACGACGCGCAGTAGAGGGTTAATATGAAATATGTAGCTACTATCCGCCCACTCATGACTCACGAGATAACCTTTGAGAAAAATGTCGAATATTATTTCCAATTAAAATTATCCTTATGTTGAAATGTGAAACCAACACAGTTATGTTATAAACGTTTGCATATTTATCAAAAAACAAAAAATACTTCAAAATAAGTAAATATTAGAAATAATTAAAATAAGTAATTGATCATTACTAAAAGTATATGAAGTGTAAACCGTTCTGCACGCACTGTTACTATAGTCTAGTCATTCCAAAATAATGGGTTGTATTTTTTGTTACGTCTTCATAATAGTGTATCTATTTGAAAAATCGATATTGATATCGTAAAAAAGTCGCTAAATATTCAAGTTCAAAAATCAAATAATCTGTTTTTCGCAAATATGTCGCGCCCTGTTGCTTGTAGGTCAGTGAAGGTTATTATAAAAACTGGGAAGGTTATTTTAAAAATATAATAAAAATTATTTATACTTCTATTTTTATAACTTATATTTCTTGCCTTTGAACGCAGATAAACTAATGAGAACTCAAGATTGCTATAAAATCAGAAAATTTAATTGATAAACTATTAGCCGCTTAGTCGAAGTAGATAGATATGTAGGGCGGATGTTGAGGGCGATGCTCGAAGTAAATATTTATGGGGGCCAAACAAATATTTGTCTAGGTCCGAGTGTGAATGACTAGCGAGAGCGACGTATTAGGGGAATAAGTGTTCAATATTCATTGGTGAAGCCTAACTTAATTGGTAATCAGCATAAAGTATTCTAATCCTTTCTGTCTGATATTATACATTTAGAAAGTATTTACATTCTACTAAATACTTATTTTTTTTTTTGAAATTAGTGTGATAATGTTTATTCTTACTAAAGCAGTAAAAACAAACCATCAAAAACAATGCAAATCTTTTATCACATTTATAGTGTATAAGAAAATAAGCTTTATAAGTACTTATCATTAAAGGGACTTATTACAATACCTACAGATACTTTAATTAAACAATTACATTTGTCTCTCAATGATTTAATATTTGCCAAATCATAAGTAAAACAGTAAAGTTCAATTAGAATTGTATTTAGATTTTTTATTAAAAGCAGGCTTACCTCTCAGCGTGAGAACTGTCAATGTTTGATGAATAAATCCGGACGGTTCTATGATGTGACGTTCGACTTTTGAAACGAATAATGGTTTGCCGTTCACAATAGATTGGCTTACGCCCAGACAGACCTGTTTTGTAAAATCATTCCTTTTAAGCTTAAGATTATTTTTATGATATTATATATTAATGTACTTCAGCTGTAATTGCTTTAAGTAAATTTAATAATTTTACGTATCGAAAACTATTTTGTTAAATTATATTAATAAATTAACTATTTATTTTTAGACTTTCCCTTATGAAATGGTACAGTACGTTCTAGAAATATATGAAGTTATTTTCGTTAGGCTACTTTTACATATAAACTAATCTCTAGAAGAGAACAAGCATATTGAATGTAAAATGGTCATTATAATCTAAAAGTTTTAGCTGTTATTGCTTGTTATAACAAGTAACTCGATAAGCATTCAAATTCGTTCTACTTTAGAAACTACAATTTATAGGACTGCTCAACCTGCTGCAACTAACAGCGGGAAGCTCTCAAGCGTGCAATCCTTGAGATACCAATTTGTTGCATATTTTGTTTCTGGTCATACGTAGTTGCAATATGCAAACCGAATTTTCATATCTTTGCAACATTTTGTAAGCGTAACATGGGCTACTAGAATATTTTCATATGAAAACAGTTATAACTGAATAAATTTACTAGTTTACGTAGCATATATACAGTATATATAAGTCATTTAATAAAACATACTTTTTATGTTTACATAAATGAAAAATCTTGATATAAAAACAAAATGAAAAAATAAGATGTATGTTATTATATGACGTAATATCGTACTATAAGAGCTTATACGCACTGTCGACTTATACGCATTGTCGCCGGCAATTCGGTCGTCAGCAACTATGACCAGAAGACCGAGCCGAGCGACAGATAATACAAGTAAACTATAATAAGTCGCGTACAGTCGCCGGCGACCGAGTTGCCTGCGATTAGTCAACAGTGCGTATAAGCTCTAAATAGTCGGTGACATCTTACTCACTACCTTCCACAACCCCTTGTAAAAAATTCAAATATGCTTAGATATTTTATTCAATTTTCACTTACATAAAGGCTCTCACAAATGACTCCGTTTATCAGAACGGTATCAGTTTTCACGTGACCACAGAATCTGCTTATTCCGAAGTAGCGTAGCAAGACCACATTAGCACCTTCAAGTAAAAAATTATGAGCCGCCTCAAAGCTGTGATAAAGTCGTTTAACAAAATGCCGTTCGCCGCAAATACGGGTCACTTTATTGTAATAGCCGCTTTCACAGATTGTCATGTAACTTCGGTGTGCCTTTGTTAGATCCTTCTTGGTTATGTGCCTATGTAAGTGAATTGGACGTAATAATAATACAAAATTAAATATTTAGAGGCGAACGGAAACCTAAAGAGAACGCAGTGTCTTAACACTAGATCCTCAGGTTCCCTCTGCCTATCCTGCTATGTTTGGGATGCAGTGTGAAGCTAATATACAAAAAAAAATGTTTAAGTTGCAATGTCGAAGTAGTAAATATGTATAATGTAAAAAAAACGCCAACAAAATGTATTGTATCGTTGACGCAACTAGAAATTTTAAATTTAGGTTGTAAATTTCATCTTTGCTTATGGCAATGTTTATATTAAAGGTAAAAAGCATGGTTAGATAAAATGGGAAGTTCGTTACGACTACATTTATTGAGAAATGGACGGCAAATGAAGAGCAAGCTGCTGTATCACTAAAATTGGGTACATTTGGATAGAATAAATTATAACTTATATTTCTCTTTGTACTTATACTTTATATGTATAATTTTCTTATAATCTATGTATTTAATTATAGAAAAATGCAATAGTCGTGATATATAAAAGAGATTATTTAGATATAAATACATATACAAGGCCATCGCGGCATAGTAGAACAGTATGATAAGATAAAGTGCAGTGTGAAGTTCGTAAGGAAAGTAAAGAATAGTGTCTTTACCTTAAGTTTTCTCTATGGTATGCGGAAAAGTGTAGAGCTTTTTAATATACATATATTTTCATTAGGATAAGTTGCAGTAGTGTAACACGATGTAACGAATTTCTTAAAGATATTTGTAAAATACATAAATGGGAATTTCATACCTATTTATTTCATACTGTTTTTTACATTTATATTATAAAGTAGCCTTCATTAAAATGGAAATCTTTCTTAGTTTACATTCAAGACAAAGTTGCCAAAGTCTTTTGTCTAAGATCGAAACAAGAGCGTTGACGCCCTGTCCTTATTAATGTAAAGAAATTTTAAGTGAATTAAAGTTTAGTTTAACTTATTTAAAGCATAAGCGTATCGTTTATTAATTTATAACTTAAAATTTTTTTTTCATTATAACATTGGAAAAATATAAAAATAAATAACTTTATATAATATGATGAAATTCTAAAGCATCTTACTCGGTTCTATTTTCTTCTAAAGTATGAAGATTGCAGTCAATAATGCTGACAAGTTTGGACCCCGTTTTAGCTCCTTCCTTTGAGGCATTAGATACCACTTGAACTAGAAATTTATCCTTATCTTCGCCTAAAGTCTCTACGCTAATACTTATCCCTGTGTAGTTAGAAACGTGAATCTTATCAAAAACAATAGGCCCGATAGGGATTATCTTATAGGTATCGAAAAATTACTTTATTCTTTCTATACCTTAATGGTATCCTTGGGTTAACTTAATAAAGCTAAGTAAAATTGGAAATACATTTTATATATATAGACGGCATTGTGGGGTAAATGGCCGACTTGATACCCACTCGGAAAAATATTTGTACCTATTGAAAATTATTTTCGTTTCTCCGTTCTGGTAAAACAAAGCGTGACGTTGAGTTCACGTAATGTCTCTAAAATGGGCTGCAAGTGATATCAAGTTTCCTGAGATTCGTCAAGATTAAAAAATAGTGATCTTTAAGGGGAAGGCCCTTACCAAAACAAATGGTTTGTGCAACAGTTTATATTGATCAATTAAAGTTTTTGTTTCTAGTAAGCTTAAAACTATAATGTAAGTTACTTATGAAAACTACCTCACAATACAAATACTACAAAATAAAATCAGAATTACGTTTATCAAAATATAAAAATGAAAAAACAATAAAAAATATTCAATTAAAATTACCTCCTACGGCACTGCAACAGTCTATTGATGGCCTACGCACCTTCTTTTTAAAACTCGGCATTTTTTCACTTTGAATAGCAGCTGAACTAGGTACTGTAGTTTTCGGTTCCTGATGGAGTCCTAATATTTTTAACTTTTCTTTATCTTGTTCCTTATATGATATATTTTTATGTCTGTCGTATGCATAATCAAAAAATGTATGTCTTGGATCAATATCATGACACCATCGATAACCGTGTTTTCCTGCTCTTACTTTTTTTATTTTTTTTTCTTGCACGCTCTCCTCAGAAGACAATTTTTCTATATCGCTTTTCTTTTCTTCGCACACACAAACTTTTTCCTGCTTTACCATATCACAGAGACAAGGTTCTTTACATTCACAAGTCAAGAAGCAGGTACAATTTTCTGCATCACCACACGTGCAGTATTTCGGTTTTGGAAAGCAGGCACAATCATCCGGCAACTTACCGTAACATTTACATTCCGGTTCGGCAGGACAGCTACAAATTGTTTTAGAATCATCATCTGCACAAGCAATTTCTTCTTCTGTAGGGTCACAAATGCAAGTTGATTGTACATCACAGAGGCATGTATCTTCAACACATAAACATTCTTTCCCCTTTTTACAGCGACATATAGGTTTTGGACTCGGCTTTTGACATATGCAAGGGCTAGTATCGTTTGTAACTCCATTTTGTCCTTCATTATTTTGTTCTTCACTATTTTGCTCTTCACTATTTTGTTCTTCACTGTTTTGTTCCTCACTATTCAATTTTTGATTACTAGTATTTTGTGGTTTATTTATGCATACACATATAGGAAAAGGATATTTACCAGGTTGACATATGCACGGCTTATCAATATTAGCACAAGTACAAGTTGGCCGAGGTTTACCATCAGGATGACACGTGCATACTTTACGTGGTTTGCATTTACATTTTAACTGAGGGATTTCATCACAGATGCAAATATTTTCTGCTTCATGACAAGTGCATTCATCTTGTCTTTTTGCGCCACATTCACACGGCACTTTGAGATGACAAGGGCATTTACCTGTCTTATCCACTTCACACGTGCAATATGGTACCTCTTCAATTTTATTAATTTTAGGAAAACCATCGACTATAATCAGACTTGCTTTGTCATCGCTTGGTGGAATTGGTTTATGACAATCAGGAAAAAAATAAAAATGAAATTCATTTTCTTCTTCGTTTATTTCTTCTGTTATATTTGATAATTCTTTAAGATTACTTGCTGCGTCAAGTTTTTCGCTTTTTTTTCTTTCTGGTACTTTGGTCTCTGAATTACTACAAGACCATTTAGAATCAATGGATTCGTCTTCAAAAGTACCTTCATAATGGGCACAACTTACAACTAAAGTTTCGTTAAAACATATTTGTTTCTTTATTTCATCATCTATAAAAAATTAAATGTGTAAATATGCAAGAGCTTGTATTAGATGGTATTTTTGGAGGACTTAAATTAAATTACTATAAGCTATTTATAATTATTTTGTTAGTGGTAAGTCAGAATGTAGGTCTACGCTTAATTATATTAACAAAAATTTATTTTATAAAAAAATATTATGATTCAAATTTAAAATTGAAAAAATACAATGATTCGTATATAAATCGTTTAAAATGTGTATCTTTCGCATAAAACAGATGCGGCATATAGATATATACATAGATATAGCACAAATTATAATCTATTACCTGTGCTTATAAAATTATTTATTAAATAGGATAACCTTAAAATAATCCATTGTATATAACCACTCACCAATCTCAAATTTAAACTGTTTAGATAAATCAATTAATGAAACATGAGATTGAACAGACATAATATTTTTCGTTATTTTTATGTGTCTGTCATGATTTACTTGAAAATATATTCATTTATTTTTGTTTTTCTAAGATTTTATTTTTCTTTTTTAAAATGTATTTAAAAGTGGCTAGACTTAAATTATACGTGATGTCAAAAAATATATATATTATTATTAGATTTATATATTTAATCATTTAGTTTTAATATTTATTATCATTACAAAAATTATTGGAAATGTAAAGGTAGTTGTAGTGTTTGTATCTATTCAGTAGATATATGCCATTGTCCCATGTACACCAGTAGAGTTGGTGTAGTGTTGAGCCAGTGTTTGGTTATTCTAGGTGTTCTTTGACGTATATTATATTTTAGGTAAATAAGCATATGTTACAGTAGTAATGAAGCTCCTAAGAAGCAAAATGACGAAGCATCCGTAATCTATCTATTAAATAAGTCATAGCAAATTTTTCCTTTTATTCATAAAAATATATTTTAAATTATACGTTTATGTTACACCAATTCATTTATTTTTTATAAATATAGTTAGAACAATAAAAAATAGATGTTGAAAAAGCATGTGTCCGGTAACCTCATTAAAACGTACACATATAATTCTTCCAAATTTCATTAGATAATTATACTATATTCCTTATGCTTCAACGCATTAGCCAGTGCCAGCCAGCTAGTTTAACTTAGAAGAGATGAGATCTTATTAAAACATTTTATATACACTAAGGAGTATCTAGGCGTTAACCTTCTGTCACCGTGTAAACCCATGTAAGGATTGAAGTCTTCAGAACCCGAAAGAAAATGAAGAGAAACATAATGAAGTATCTCACGCTCATTCCGATACCTACATACATAGATATTTCCTCAAGCTTTTAATTTTAGGTGTTAGTACTTTTCATATCTACTTTTAAACGTTTCAAAACCACTTTCCGAAATCATTATTTAAAACTCTTTCTGATATGTATCGGTTCCGATAAAAGACCATCTCGAGCTCCTTGGTATAACTCTCTCATCGACTCTTAGCTTTGGTTCTTTTATTGAATCCAGAGCTCAATTGGCTGCCAAAAAACTTGGCACCCTCTCTAAGGTGAGGCAGTACTGTACACCTCAACATCTTCTTGCACTGCACACAGAATATTGCTCTCACTTATGGGACGGCTCTGACAAGTACCAATTACAAGCTTTGGAGTCGATTGAGAGACGTGCTAGGAAGTTAATTGCTGACGAAACCCTCGTTGATACTTAGCTGCAGAGCCTTAGTCATCGACGTAGGGTTGCCTCATTGTCAGTTTTTTTCCGCATACATTTCGGAATGTGCCTCGGAATTGCATAACATAATTCCTCCTGCCCCATTTCACTACCGGACTTCAAAGAAAACAACTTCACGCCATGCCACACAGCGACACAGCGAAACTATGGAACTCATTGCCGGCTACTGTTTTTCCTAAGTCATACAATTTGTGGTCTTAAGAGATTTATTTAAGAGAGTTTAATTAAGAGCTAAATGTTTTTTCTGGGCAAACGTGCATCATCGCAGACCGCATTAATGCTAACTATCAGGCTTGATGTGGTCAAACGTTAGCCTATCAATCATAAAAAAAAGAAAAGAAAAACTATTTAACCTATTGTTTTCCAATTTTGTTTACAAACTTTTAGTTTAATATTTATATTAAATGAACTTTATTTGCTTAAATCCAAAAACAAATAATTTAAGAGAATCGACTGTATACTTATATAGACCTTTAATATTATTTTAACGAATTGATTTCTTTTCTATCACAATCCTTTTATCATTATTAAAAAAAATGTTCCGAATTATATACTGGCTATATATTTATGCGAATAAATTAATTTTCGTTTAGCTAGACAGCACATTAACTAACAAACCATTTTTTGATATATTTATATACAACATATATACTTTATATATTTATTTGTACCAATCATTGTCTTTTGCTTAAAATAATTGCGTTTAACGGGCCATTTTTACTAATCTGTATTCCGAACGAACAAACATATGTCAAATTGACAGATGATGTGGCCTACCGTCTTGTGCTAGAGATTTCATAAATAATTATTTATTATTTATAATTGAATTGAATTGAATGATAATAATAATGCAAAAATGTTTGTACTTAAATATAGTTTATTAATTTTATTTATTTCAACCTGCAATTGCAGACTACCTGATAAAGTTAGATGTGTAAATGAAGATTGTAGTAGTAAGTGAATGACAATCTGTTTAGTTTCGTAAATGTTTTGTGAACAACATGTAAACGAACATTATGACTTTAAGTGGATTTTAAGTTTTCTACTGATATCATTGGTGTTTTTTCAGAACCAATATCAAAGGCAAAGACGTTAATGAAGTACAACAGTGGTGATCCAGATCTTATGTCATTCCCTGCTAATGCAGAAGCTATCATTTTGATGAAGTCAGCTGGAACTCATCCAGATATTTGGTATGCAAATATAGATGGTAAAACAGGATTTGTAAATTCTTTATTTTTAAAAGAATCAAAGAAACTAGGACAAGCAGATTTAATCTTTCCACTACGAACAAGAAGTAAAGAAACTAATGTACAACCTGATAAAGTGCAACAGGCACATGAGGTGTTTGAAGGGACTACAATTTTTACAACAGAACCCTCAACATCTCCAGTAGAGCAAGAAATTACCTCATCACCTATTGATTTACCTCTAGAAGTAGGTATCACTACTCCACCTGATGTAAAAAGTATTCTAAACTCTGAAGAAAATATTGTGGAGGATCAAACCTCTGCAGATATTAAAATTGAAAATAAAGATTTTCCAACACAACAAGCTCCTGAAAATTCAAATCTTCCAGAGCAAGAAGTTAAACCTAGTAGTAATTCTGATAACACTAATAGTGGTTCTGATAGTGATTCTCAAATAGTTAGTGAAAATTTACAGTTGGAAGAGCAAATTCAAAATAACCATACTGTGGATGAGTCCATTTCTGATACAATTAAAAGTGCTCAAGTACTAGACATCCAACCTAGTAATAATTTTTATGAAACACCTATTTCCAATACACCAATAGAAGATATATCAAACAGTAGCTCTGAAAATTATTCTAGCTTACAAAATGTTATTACTGCAAATAGTGAAAATATACTAGTGGGACCAAATTTACCTGATAAAGTGCCTGTACAAGACCTAACAATTTCAGATGTCAACAGTGAAGATTCTACATTGCCTACAAAATTAGGTAATAACATAGATATACCAGAAATGCAAAGTGATGGTCCACAGGTCCTAAATACAGAAGAATCTGTTGATATTGTTAACTTGTCTCAAAAGCCTGAGACTATTCTTCAAAGTCCTGTATCCTCAATAGAATTGAGCACTGACAGTAAAAATCTTATAGGTCAAGAAACTATAATTGAAAATAATTCACATAATGTAAACGGTGAAGTCATTGAAAAACAAACAAATGATGTAAGCATGGAAACAGTTCCAACACCAAACTTAAAACAGGAATCTCAAGAAAAGATTGAAAGCAAATTTATGGCTTCAAACACTTATGAAGAATATACAGAAACTATACCTAGTGCCAATATTGACTTACATACAGAAAATACCATACATCCTCCTGTCGAAGTTCCTAGTGTTATACCTGAAATACAAAATAATATTGAATTATCAGAACCACTAACTGAAGCTTATACAGAATCTACTACTGAACCCTCCACAATTCTTC
Organism: Philaethria dido; assembly: GCA_033558755.1. Taxonomy (NCBI): domain Eukaryota; kingdom Metazoa; phylum Arthropoda; class Insecta; order Lepidoptera; family Nymphalidae; genus Philaethria; species Philaethria dido. The sequence goes on along the minus strand of JAKGSA010000092.1, from coordinate 918,622 downwards.
CCATTAAAGAAGAAGGGACCATTCCACTAGCTTCGGAATACATAACTATGTCTACAGAAAATTTACTAGAGGAAATTTTTAGTCAGCCAACAGAAGCTACTCCTAGTCAAGATAATAATAATGAAGGATTTGTTTCAAGTATCTACACAACATTATCAGATATGTGGCCTTCTTCAACTGAGTCACCTCCTGAGCCAATTTTTAATCAGGAATATATTCAAAATTCACATGTTGAAAATGATCAAAGTTTTTCATTTTTAAAATATTTATTCTATACTTATAATATGGTGATGGGTACTAAAGAAGAAAGTAGTGCACTTTTCCCTTCAGTTGGTATGTTTTCTCAGGTTTTTATTTTTCTTTTCAATTTACTTTTTCAATATCATATAATACTTTTGAGTCTACCATAAAGGTTTTATAATAGTAGTATTGCAGTGAGACATTGTGTGACTGTAAACTTCAATATTTCAATCAAATTTCAGGTGAAACCTGCTTTACAGAAGACTACTGTGATGGGGAAAGTTTTAACAAACAAAATCGCTTACTTACATTCTTACTGACCACAGCTGGTTCAGTTGTGCTCTTTATTCTTGGGTATTATTATATTGAAAGCAAAAGGCAAGACGGTAGATTGATTGGTGATATAAATAACCTTCAAAGGGAATTGCTGTTTTCAACAAAGGTACACACTTTTAATATTTTTTAAAGAGTCAATCACACACTTAGGACAAGAAAAATTGTTTAAGAAACATATTAAAAAATTGACATAACAGGAATCAGACTTGCACTTTAAGGAATATGCCCAAGTCATTTAGGCAATAAAGCTAAACATTCTTTTCGAGTTACATAAAAATACTTTATATTCTTGTTACTACCAACTAAAATAATTGTCAGTTTAATTTTTTATACTCCTGTAAACTATTTTTCTTGTCTCAATTGTTAATCATATCTTTAAATAAGTTTTATTATGTAGAAGCATTAAGAATAAGTTTTCCCTTTTATTCACTCATGATGATGTTTATATAATAACCATACAGGATTTCAAAAAGTATGAGGTAACAATTTAAATTACTGATAACATCTAAGATGAAAATTCAGAAGTCTTGATTTAAATATCGTTTTTGATTTGTGGTACTAATTTATAATGAAACCTATACAAAAATTAAAATAAAAACCATAATGGATTTAAAAAAAATTGTTACTATAAAAATTACTTTAGCACTTTATACATAAAACATCAAGATTAAAATGTGATGTAGTACATATAGACACAAGTGGCTAAACCACTTGCTATCACAAGTGGTGTAATTCCTGCTCAATAATAATATTGTTGCTTTTTTATAGTTACTTTTTTTCTATTGCCGCTCTGGTCATGACTCTAAATTTACTCTATATACTCTACAATGCAGGCAAAAGCGTAAAGCTGCTATCAAAATTTAATTATTTTTCTCTGATATCTAATATATGACACTTACAGGAGTGTGAGATCCTTAAAGAGGAACTCGCGTCTACTAAAAATAAGCTGGCTAGTATCGAAGACAGTTCCTTCGGCATGGACGATATGGTCCAGTCTTTGAAAGCTGAAATTCTAGAATTAAAAGAAAATAACGAAAGGCTCCGTAATTCATTAGATGATAACGAAAAACTGCTCAGGGTGTCCGAAAATACTGCTGGGGAATTACAAAACACATTAGGTGAAGTGGAAAATACTCTGAGTGAGCTCTTAAATGAAAGAGCTCATTCAGAAGAACAAATCACTGAATTACATGGTAATTATGTTCATTCACTCATGAATATAAAATAATGAAAAAATATATTTAGAAAACGTATAAAAATTATGAACGCAGCGGGATTTGAAGTGCGTCTCTAGGAAAACGTCCAAGCGCTTTAACCGCTAAGCCATGCCATTCTTTAACCAGCTGCGTCGAAATCCTTATATGCTTGTTACAAAACATTTTATGCGTAACAAACACTTTAAAACTTCAAAAATAATTAATAAATGTTAATATTAATCATCCTATTCTATTTAATTTCTGAATTTCAGGTAAAATACTAGCTTTTGAAGAAGAATTAATATCTGTAAGCCGAGAACGAGATAGTTTCCAATTAAAATATGTATCTGCCGAAACCGCACTGGAAGAGTTTAAAAACCAACAAAAAGTGCTTGAAGAACTCAACCAGACATTGGCTGATGCTAATAATACTATTGAATTGCAAAAACATGAAATTGCAGCTCTTAAGGTTAGTTTTCATACTTTACTATTCATATTTTATTTATACCAAGAATGAATAGATGTGTAGAAGTGGGTCATCTTGCATACATCATCTTTAAAATATCTATAAGCATTTGGTATAAATATATATGAATAACATAAAAACACAAAAAAACACAAAAAAAAATGTATTTTCGGCTTATAAACTTTTACGCCTAGTTTGGATTTATTAGTTTTAGTAGAAATAGTATACTGTGTATTTCTGTGTACAAATAAAATAGTACTTATAATTTGTGAGACAAAAAAATATTTAAAACTAAATCAATTACAGAAACATTATAAAATTTATTTATTAAAACATAATAATAGATAATTTTATTTCTCCGCTCTTATAAAACAATGCAGTGTTGAGTTACGTCACTAAATACTTAATACTTTGAATTCGAGTGGAAAGCAAAAAACGGAGTGTTTTGACACTAGGTTCTCTCGATGTTTCTTTTTATGCAGGATAAAAATAAAGTTATTTAATTTATTCCAGGATGCCATAAAAGAAATTAAAAGTGGTTCATCTTCTAATACAGATGTAGCATCTTTAATAGATCACACAGAAATAAAAGCAAAACTATCTAAAGCATTGGAAGAGAAAAACACATTTATGAACAAATATGAGGTAAAATATATATATTTTTTTTTCATTTAAAATGTGAAGTAACAAAATAGTTGTTAAGTAAAATTCTATTTAGGTGATTCGTGTAAAAGAGTTAAAATGTTTGTTTAGACAAGATATAGTACAATTTTTTGAACAACAAGATTGTTGGTAAATGTTGTTGTTCAAAAAATATATTTAGTCAATAAAAATTTCTACTAAAATTCTCCTCCATGCGAGGTTAATTTTAGATGTTATCTATATATACATACGAGAAACAAAAACTTTGTACCCCTTTTAACGAAAATTAAGCGAATGGAGAAGCATAAAACTTGGCACACTTATACTTGATATATTTTTTTAAATAATGCATAAATTAATAAAATAAATGTTACACACACTACCATGTCTTGACATTCGCGTTTATATAAAGTGACATATACATACATTGCTAAAGACTCGTTGTTAACGCGTCACCGGAGCCACTATTTATTTGTAATAACAATTAGTAGAGGCCGTCGTTGCGCTGTAGGACAGTTTCTTACTGTAAACGCAATTGCTTGTGGGTTCTATTCTCACTTGTGGGAAGGATTAAATTACTTTTATTTCCTCGTTCTGATAAAACAAAAAGCAGTTCCATCATTCATAATGCAATGTCCCGGGCAGGAAGTGATTTGACACTAGGGTGTTTCTGACTGCCTGGTTAAGCGAGAACTTGTGAACCTGCTAAAAGTAGTACTAACTATATAACTTATTTTTGTACAATGTTTTTTATTCAAACTCAATAACAATTATTATACTAAAACAATTGAATATGGATAGCGATTATTTTTCATATTTATTTTACAAATAAAATGTATATAAAAATAAAAGAAATCTTAAATGTACATATAGACAGAGCACAAGCAGAGGGTACAACTAACAGATGAACTCAAAACTACACAAGAGTCCTACCAAGCTACCAGCCAACAAGCCTCGGAGGCACTTACTAGACTAGAAGTTTTAGGAAAATACTTCCAAGAACGAGAAGCTGAATTAATGAAGTATGTTAATTTAGTTATTTTGTATATAATTCTGTTGTTTAACACCTTTATTAGTTTCACTTGTATCTGTCTATTGTATTGTATATATGTAAGCAAATCTTCGGAACGGTCTGATTTGATTGGAAATTTGCATTTCTGTGTGAAATCAATACTTTATATATTATCATAGTAATAATCTGATGTACTTATCAAGAACACTAGATGTTCGTTTTAGATATTTTTAAAACTAGTTTGTTGTTTAAAACTGTTCTATTGAGTAATAATATTATTTACAATAATAAAATTTACAAGGGAATTGAGTGCCAAAGAAGCGTTATGGCTCAGCAAGCGGGGAGAGTCGGCGAGCACCGTAGAGAAGATAGAATTGTTGCAACAAGAGGTCCAAAGATACAAGTGAGTATTGTAGCTGCGTAACTATTAACATAATTTATTAGCGAAAGTCAAGCTCTTATAATATAGATCGAGTCAGCACAGTCACGGTGTCACCGTGAAGATATATGTTATATAAATGATTTTTATATTTCAAATATAATGTAGCATATCAATTTATAATTAAACATTTTTGATCGTCAAGACATAAACGGACAAAGTATAAACTTTATTCGCAATCGACCGACTCGTAACGTACACGACGATCGACAGAGAGAAGTGTGACGCACTGACGTTGGAGCTGGCGGAGCAGGAGTCCGCGCGGCGCACGGGCGCGGCGGCGCTGGAGGCGCGTGCGCACGACGCGTGGCTGGAGGCGCGCGCCGCCCGCCGCGACGCCAACGCCGCGCGCGACGACGCCGCCGCGCTGCGACGCAAGCTCGCCGCCACCGCCGCCACCGCCGCCGACGGCGCCGTCTCGCCGCACAGACGTTAGTACATTACTATTATACGCCTCTTTACCAGGGTTGAACGACACGTGACTTACTAAATATTCATTTCTATTAAGTTCTACCTATTAATTTTTATATGTCAAATTTAAGTAATGTAATGTTTATAGTGTGAATACTATTAAGAAGTGTGACCCGCTAAGTTTCTAAGGTTGCTTCGTCAGTGCTCTACACAATTGAATCGGTGAGTGCAGAAACAACGTAAGTCCGGATTTTTAAATTTTGCAGGAGGGAGAAAAACAACATGCATCTTGTCTTTAAGCTAGTTTAAATCGATTACGATTTTTTGTGACTTACGTTGTTTCCGCACTCACCGATTCAATTATGTTGCCTATTTATTGACTATTACAGTAACATGTGTAAAATTATAGTTGATGTCAAAAAGACTTAAACTCTTAAATATTATTAGATTGCGAAGTTACATTATAGTTATTTTTAGTACTTTTCTCTATTTTGCAACGATTCAAATAAACAGTATAAATCAATTTTATTTATCAAAAAAAGAAATAATCAAAAAGTCCTTAAAAAATACGAAAAAAGTATTATGCTTAGAGGTTGCAAGTCTTTATGACTTGTCATTTATGTATAAGATTAAGAAAATACCTCATATCACCTTCATTCATGTTTTTGTCAATTGTGTCGTATTTTCTTCGTATTATGAAATATAAGACAAATTGAGACCTACGAATGATTTTAAAATGTTAATAACAATATACACATCGTTCTTGTGCATATGACCATCTAATTAACATTATTTTCAGAAGTAGCTTCACCTTTAGAAGCTGATGTCGGTATGACGGCGCCATTGCCGCCTTTAGCGTTCCTACCGCCACTGCTCCCACCGTTGCCGCGACCACCACCCTTGGGCCGGCTGCCATCTCCTCACCCACCTAGGTAAAAAAAAATAACTTCACACTTTAACCCGCATACCAGAGTAATCAGGGAGAGCCTAGTGTTACGAAACTCCGTTAACGGTTTTCGAGACAGCGTGTTAAGTGGCGGAACTCAATGCTGCGCTTTGTCTTACTATAAAGTAAAAATGAAAATAATTTAAATATAATAATTTTCCTGACCTTGAATCAAACCCACAACGAATCGTGTTTACATTCAGATGCCGTCCCACAGCGCTTCTATCCGTTATATTCGCGTGCTCTACAAAAGCTAGTGGTACAAACATTCTCACAATTATGAACAGAAAAATACGCGAGACAATATATGGCATTATTATTACTACAATTGACAATGAACGTTTTTTGTTCCAATTAGTCATCTTTGCAAAGATGCAAAAAAAAATGATTGCAACATGATATGAATCCTTGTCAACATTAATTATTTATTTATTTAGAATCACTTAAATGTGTAATCGTTTTAAAATTATTATCAGTAACGAAATAAAAAATGCAGAGATATTTCAAATTGGTTCGCTTTGTATATTACAAAAACAGGTGGGAAGAAATATTTTCACTAAATAATATACTTAGGCAAAGACGCAAAGAAGTGTAAATCTACGAGAACCATGTTCGGATAGCTAGTAATATCCCGCCAAAACACATACCGATAATGTTAATACAAAATAACATTTTTGGTTGTGTAAATCAAGTGAGCAAACTTACTTCTTGGACACTTGTATGTGTATTTAATGTACACAGCACATGCAAAACAGATTTACTAAATGAGGTAATCATTACTAAGCTTTTAATAAACCACTATAAAAATACAAAATTTTTATTCGAATAATCGATAATTTCCATAAAAATTCATTTGAATTTTATATTTTCTAATTGAATTTTGGGCTTAGTCTTCGAAATAACTAATTGTGTACATTTTTAGATTTTTTCTCATGTAGACACTAGCATGATATATCATGCTTGTTCACATACTGATATGTAGCGTGTTCGTTAATTACATTAATTTATTATATTGTAGCAATAGTAAGCCATCGTAATTAAATATGGTCATTCCAAATTTGCTACACAATGTTTTCATATCGCTCTGCTTATGTTTTAGATACAATGAACGTCGCTACTCCTCCGACAGCCGCTACTCGCCAGAAAGCCGTTACTCGCCGGAGAGTCGCTACTCACCCGAGCCAGTGCGCTACTCGCCGCGCTCACGCCGCTCACCACGCTCGCCCCGCTCACCGCGCTCACCGCGCTCACCTCGCTCACCTCGCTCTCCCCGCCCAACTCGCTCGCCATACTCTCCTCGCGAGCGACGACGCTCTTTTGACAGGTATGATTTATTTTTATATATATTTTTATTAGCTTTACACTGTATCCCGCACAAAGCAGGGTGGACAAAGGGAACCAGATAACCTAGTGTTAAGACACTCCGTTCTCTTTAGCATTTCCGTTTCCCACTTTCCGCCGAATTAAGACTTTTGATTGCCTTGTCACCAGAGCGAGGAAATCAAAATACTAAATGTTATTTCATATTTTCATTTCGTGGAGTTGAAGTTGGTAAAAATTGTTATAAAATGACGAAAGAGAGTCGCGTGGTAGTCCCTGTGTGGCACGGTCGTGTTTGTTACAAGTTGCGATATATTCTACTAAGTTGTTGAAAGAAACCGGTTCGCTCGTTAGCCGTGTGCATGTTGCACTATCGGGCGCGGATTGTAAACAGTGTGTTAAACAATATTATGATTTACATCTATTATGAATAACGTTGCAATTAGCTCGTCTCCCGAACAAAATATTAGTATTGATAATAGAAATGAAGTAGATGACATTAATGAAAATGAGGTGATTATTGGAATCGGAAAAATGAGGTAATGAAAATGAGGTGATTATTGGAATCGGGAATGAAGAATGTACAAACATTTACAAGAATAAAAGATTTCGAGATGAAGATGAGAATGAGGTATGGACTTTGGTGTTTGAAGGAAGAAAATATATTAAATATAATAAGAGTTAAATATGCTACTCCTTATAAAATATTAGTTTTTATTTGAAGAAGAGAATGAGGCAGGAAAAATGATTAATTCCACACTTTTTCAAGAAAAGGGTTGGAAATGCTACGAGACTGTGAAGTCGGATTTTCCTATGGCATTGTTAGAGATATTGACTTAAATATCTCAAATCAAGAAGTGCGTTGGCACTTTTTCTAAATCAGACAAAATGCTCGTTTGAGCATTTTGTCTGATTTAGAAATAGTGTCTGTCAAAAGATTATTACGTAATTATTAATGAAAACGATGGTTGGACAGAAAGTGAAACTATTCGAATTTGCTTTAAAGCTTCTTCCTTATAAATATATTCCATATATTTTGATATATGGCTTAAAGGTAAAGGTTGAACCATATATATTTCCGGTGACTCAATGCTCGAGATGTTGGAGATTTGGCCAAACTCATAAATTCTTAGTACCCACTCCTTAGAATTCGAAAAATCGTACTGGGACAGAAGAAATAAACCGTTATTAATTTTATTATTTAATGAAATCCAAAATATACCAATTCATAAAAGCAAACAACTAGAAATGTTCAAGTTAAATGTATGGATGTCAAAAATTGATTTAGAACAACACATTAGGCTAGAAATACCTCATATTAATAAATCAATACGATTTTATAATACTCTTAATATGAAAATAAAATGTACTAATTATTTGAATTTGCAATATTCTAACTATTACAAATTATATACTGATGCATCTATTGACAAACATGATATAGGAATTGCTTTTTATGATCCACAATTGGAAGCTAACATTAAATTTAAAAATAATTACAAAATTTCCATAATGTACGCGGAATTAATTGCCCTGGCTGAAGTGTTATCCTATATTGAGACAATTAATTATGATAAATTTATTATTCTTACTGACTCAAAAAGTTCTTTACAACATTTGGCTCGATGTACTTCAACTTTTCGAGGAACATCGATAGCCAATACTATTATTGAAATAATTTTAAAATTAATTTCTTTGAAAAAAGTTGTTTTACTTCAATGGATTCCTTCTCATGTTGGGATCATTGGTAATGAAAAAGTTGATACATATGCTAACGAAGCCTGTACAGATGGAATCTTTATTAACGTGCTACCTTTTTATACGAACTGTATTTATTTTATTAAAGAAAAATGTATAAGAGCTTGGAAGGAATATTTTAATCGGAGATCTAAAGAGAAAGGTATATGGTACAGGACACTTCAACCACAACGTTGTTATTATTCTTGGATTGATAAATGTAGACTGTGTCGTGACGATATTTTGACAGCATTTAGACTTCGCTCCGGACACATTCCGTTAAATAAATTTGGTTTTTTAATGAAGAAAGTTGCATCTCCTAACTGTGCAGAGTGTGGCGTTGTTGAAGGTGTGTACCATATTTTAATTGAATGTTCCCGTAGCGAACCTCTGCTGTCACAAATAGAGGATAAATCTATTGGAGCTCGTATTCTGCATCTTACAAATCCTACTTCAGATCTAGCTAAAATAATGTATAATATGGTTAAGCTTAATATAAGGAAACGTATATAATATATATTCAATTGTAATACCTATATAGTTTTTAAAATATTTATAATATAGTATACTAACCTGAGCAACAGAGTCACTTACGTGACTTAGGTCTTTAAATGAGAATAAAAAAAATGACGAAAATATTCGCTTATCAGATACAATGGTCGAGGGTCGCGGTCCAGGAACGGTCCTGCTGACACTGAGACTGAGTATAACTCGGACAGCCCCACGCGGAGACCGCCTCGCAGGAGATACTCCAGGCATTCAGGTAACTCATTATAAAGCTTTAAACCTAACATACATTAAGTCCTTACATACTAAGGACTTCATTAGATTATTGTTCTAAGAAATTATTTTTTCACGAAAATTGACTGACTATATCAACAAGTAGTGTAAATATTTTTGAAAATTTTACTTACGAACCAAATGGTTCGGCCGCTTTAAAAAATCGACCGCTTTAAAAACCTTTTATATATTTTCGTAGTTTTTATTTTGATATATTACATATTTACATATTTATTTATTTTAGGCCCAAGCTCAGGATCCGGATGCTCGTCGGAGTCGGAGAAATAATTAAACGCTTAGTCAAAAGTTGCCTAATTAGCATTGGAGCCAAATTGTGTCGTCGGTGGTTAGGGTAGAAACGAATTAATAATCATCGTAAATAATAATTATTATATCAATGAAGCCAGGCATAGATAGATAACGTCACTATGTCGGTCCGACTGTTATAAAATGTGAATGATGCGCTACATCGTATTTATTTATTATTCCTAGAATTTTCCATTTTTTACTTATCTTTTTATTACACATTCAGCAAATCTGCTTTTTACTATAATTTGAAATTCTATTTGTGAAATTTTAATGTTATACGAGTAAGTCATAAATACTTACTCTTTAAAATTTCCAATCTTGTACTTCTCCAGACATGTACCGTTTTTATTTAAATTTATTGTAAATATATATATTGTAAATATAATAGAAATTCTTTTCTTTTTAATTGTTGTGGATTTTATTTTTTAATCTTTAATTAAAAATAATTTACACTTTAAATTATATAAATAATTTATATAACTTTAAAGTGAAATATTTCCAATATGGACATCTATTATCATATTGAGATCAAAGTTTATCAAAAAATACACTATAAAATCATTCTAAAACAAAGGATACACCTTTGTTTTAGAATGATTTCATATTTAGAAGCAAACATTTGAACTTATTAATTAATGTATTCGTAAAGGTTATATTGATAATATTTATCTTTCTCATGCCAAGTAAGTAATTGAACCCGAAACTAAAGCAAACAGTTTGTAAAGGAAAACTCAACTGAGCAGTTACGACACTCTTAATATATTTCAATTGTTAATAACTAATTATTTATTATAGAAAATCTTCACTGCATAAGTAGCCTTTTTTCAGTATTGTGCTTTATTTGCTTTTGCAGTCTTAAACTGTATTTTTGTACTATATACAGACAAGGTTAATTTTGATATCATACAAACATGTACTACGAACTGCGAACATTACTTACGTAGGCAAGATATTATTGTCTTTATCATATATTATTGCATCAGCTGCTCGACGACGAGATAAGGACGACAAAACATGTTTGTATCTCTTAAATTTATTATTATATACCTAGACCACTTATTAAGCAACGCAATAAAATTTTAGCCTCACATTAATCTCAACTCTGTAGAACCAACAATATAAAAATTCAACTGATAGTTTTTCTTTATTGTATTTCTAAATATATGTTTTATTTTAAAAAAATCGAATTGAATGTGGTACCGGAATGTAACGAAACCGTCCATCAGTCATGGAATGCGACTCCGACTTCGAAACTCTAAATCACCAGAATAACAAATTCAGTAATTAAAAATGATCATTTAAAAACAATTTTCTAAACGAATTATTATTCGATTTGTCGTTACACATTTCATTTTATGAAAACATTTAGTCAACTGTCATATCGATTGCATCACGATGTCAAGAGTGTTTAGTATTACCATATATTAAATGAAAGTATTTTAAGCGGATTAATCACGTATGTTTTAATATTCGGAAATACATTTTTGGAAACCCGCTGTTTCGAACACCCGAGATCTCGAGGCGATTAATCCGTATAAAATAGTTTCATTTAATATGTGTAATAATCGCGAAAATCAAAGAACTCATTAGCACCACCACGTTTTTTATAAACCAATCAATCATTTGAGTTAGAAGAAACTGGCATTATCGCGCACTAAACAAAAATGCAGTTTTAGTTAGTAGTAGTGATGTCAGTTCTGATGCTATTATAGTTATTTGTTACCTTTCTTATATATATATATATATATATCCTCATATATAATACCTGTATTATACCAATTTCAACAGGTAAATAATTAAAAAAAAAATAAAAATTGTTTCTATGTTCCTATACTTTTTGTTTTATTTTGTAGCTGTCGGTAATATTAAAATTATATAATTATTATGTTTAATATTTATATTACTACATATTGTAATTGAAGTATAATATATTACGAATTTCTATTTCCACCGCATTAACTTTCATTTTAATTTATAATAGTGTTGTGTAGTAAATTAAATAATATTCTTTAACAAAAATAAATGTGTATTTATTTATAAAATTGACAAAAAATATATAATCTTATTTATAAATCTATACATAAATAATTTAAGGCACAACATTCCATGGCACAAAACTTCCAGGTTCGTGTCGAGGGAGCTGAAAAAAAAGAAATTCTCAATACGATGGCAGAAAAACGAAAGACACATATAAATTTTTATCAAGATTTGTGTTCATCACATAAATCTTGTTCAACATGCACTATTAACATGTAATATTTACCTTTTTAGTAATATGATCTTCACAAGCCATGCGTATTCGTGCAGAGGTGGCGGGTGACTCAAGAGTGAAGTCGGGGGACACTCCAGCGTCGAGGCGCGCCGCTCGAATTGCTTCTTTTATTGCAAAAAAGATTGAGCTAGCTAAAAACAATGGCGGTTCACCAACAGCCTGAAATATTAGCAACAAACAGCATTACTTTTGGAAATTATATACGGTATCATAAAATTATATGTTTATGCTCAAATATTATAGTATATATTTAACACTACGTAATGAAACAATTTACCGCATTAAATATCATAACCTATACGGCTATATAAATATATTATTATTAGATTTAATTTGGTCACAACACAAAAAGAAAATCCTCGGTATTATCATGCAAAACGAGAATATAAAGCTCTAATTTTTATAAACAAAATAAACATGTCTCATATATTACCTTAGATGAGTAAACAGCCCTTGGATTAGGGGCACCTTTTAGCAAAGAAACATTAAACTCTTGTGGAATGTCTCCAAAACCCGGTATTTTATAAGCGCCAGGTCCACGCGAATACAAAGTTCCAGTGGGCGAGTAAATAAGTTCCTCCATTGTAAATAAGCCATAACCTTGAATAAAAGCACCCTCAATCTGGCCAATATCTATAGCTGGATTTATACTCTCACCCAAATCCATTACTATATCACTTCTAATGACAAAATGGTCGCCACTGAGGCAGTCTATTTCCACTTCAGACACGGCTGCTCCGAATGTAAAGTAATTAAAAGGTTTGCCCACATTATTCTTGAAATCATATCCTATATCAGGAGTCGCGTGGAAGCCTGTAGCGGATAGACTCACTCTATCAACATAAGCGGTCGATACCCACTGTTCCCAGGTGCCATTAGGATTTTTATCTTTATATGGTTGGAGACGCTTCATTAATTTTTGACAAGCATCAAGAACAGCCATTCCATTTAAGTCTGATCCAGCACTAGCAGCTGTGGCAGATGTGTTCGGAACTTTATCAGTAGCAGTTTCGCTTATATGAATTTTGGAAACATCAATTCCAAGCGCACGAGATGCAATTTGAATCATTTTTGTATGCAAACCTTGTCCCATTTCTGTGCCTCCGTGAGATAAAAGAACTGAACCATCCGTATAAATGAGAATTAAAGCACCTCCTTGATTTAACAATTTCTCTGTGAAAGCAATGCCAAACTTTGTTGGGACTATCGCAATACCACGCTTGCGCCAACGATGCTGCCTAAAAATTAATAAGATTAAAATTAAATTGCATAGTTTTATAAATCAACAAAAAAATAAGAATTTAATTAGCTAGCTTTATTACGTCAATGTAATGTGAAAATGCGATGTAATCTTACTTATTAAAGTTTTCTATATTTATTCTTCGTTCAGCTAAGTTACTTTTCTCGACACATTCATCCCAACATCTTTGTAAAGTACAATGTGTTAGCACTTGGTTATAATGAGTGGTGAAATTCTCTTTGTATAAATTAATTTCTCTTATTTCTTCTGGCGTCCTATTGAGTTTTTGAGCTATATCCCATATCAAATTTTCAGCGCCAAACATGCCTTGTGGACCACCGAAACCACGAAATGCTGTATTTGATGGTAAATTGGTTTTACAGATGTGCCCAGTCACTTCGCAATGCGGAATATAATAAGCATTTTCAAAATGAAACATAGCTCGTTCTACAACCTAAACATAAATAAAAATTTATACAGGTAAAAGTCATTTTAAAGCACATAGGGACAATTAAATGTAAACTAATACATACAGGTCCAGATAAATCGATGGAATATCCTCCATTATTGTATATATTTACTATGGCTGCCATTATTTTTCCTTCCTTAGAAACTGCTGCTTCATATTTGATTAGAAAAGGATGTCTCGTTCCTGTCATTTGCATATCTTCATCTCGATCCAACATACATCGTACGGGTCTTTGTAGTTTATGAGCCGCTAGCGCGACCGGCAACGAGGTTAATATCCCTCGTGATTCTTTTCCCCCAAAACCGCCTCCCATTCTTTTTACTCGAGCTACTATTCTATTCATAGGTACATGAAGAACATGACTAGCTAATTTCTGAAATTAAATATACATAATTAATATATGTTTGTGTAAGATTACATAGAAGGTATAATAGTAGAACAAGAAGTTTCTAAAAGTTGTCAATTTACTAAAAATAATTTAGCCTCACCGCTACTTCTGAAGGATGTTGACTAGAACAAAATATTTCCAATTCGTCGTCTTCTTTCTTTGGAATCGCGTACGCCGCATGTGTTTCTAGATAAAAATGTTCCTGGCCTCCCATTCGACATTCTCCCGTTATGACTAAGTTATTTGGATCTTCAAATTGAAGTTTAACATTTCCTTTCCGTATAGTCTTAGGAAATTGTTTATAAAATGAATTGTGTTTAATCGCATCTTCAATTGTAATTATAATGGGTTGTAATTCTTCGTATTCTACCTTAACCTTTCTTGCTGCAGCTTGTGCTGTTTGTTGATCTTCTGCTACTATAACACCAATTGTCTGTCCTTGACTTATTACTTTTTCGCTCGCAAATAGCTCTTCATCGTGGAAAATAGGGCCAATAGCATTTTGATCTGGTGTCAAATCTTTGGCTGAAAAGAAAGCTACTACTCCAGGTTGCTTTAATGCTTCACCAGGATTGACAGACACTATTTTAGCATGTGCTTTTGAACTAAGAACAAATGCTAAATACAATTCTCCTTCAACCATGGGAATATCATCGCAGTAAATTGCTTCACCTGTTACCTGCTTTAAAGCTGAGACATGTGGAATGACTTTACCGACTGCATCTGTCTTAATCTGTTTATCATTTACTAATTCAAAATATTGGGAACTCCTTGGCATGCCCCCATGAAACTGCTCTGCGCCACTACTATAATAAGGCTTAATTAATTCTATATTTATTTTGTCCTGAGATAATTCTTTTGATATTGCTAAATAAGCCTTTAAGAACAAACTCATAGTTAACGCTCTTCTATATAATACATTACCTCCAGGTACCGACGGAGGCAGAGGTAGTTCATCCAACATATACGCGTAAGCCTTCTCTAACATCACTTCAGACCAGTTCATACCTTTAAGCGCTTCATTAGTTTTCGTAACTACTTTCGTAACTGGTGCCATCCCACCAAAAGCTACGCCTATGTTTTTTATTATATTGGTATTAGTCTCAAATTCAACATTAACAGCAGCTGTAACTATTGAAATATCATCTTCACGGCGCTTAGCCTGCTTATACGCCTTTATGTACTGATACTGATTCGTATAGGGGATTTCTATTGAAAGTAAGATTTCATATGGTTTCACTACATTTTTTCTGTACCCTGTGAAGAAAGTTTCATCCATGAACACAGATCTAAGACCGTCTTTTTCACTCAATAAATTAAGTTTCACTTTTAATGACATTAAAATTGGATTTAAATCTGATATTGGACTTCCGGTCATTATGTTTCCACCAATCGCTGCCACGTTCCTTATTTGCTTACCAGCAAACCAATTTAACATGCCTATTATAGCTCTTAGCGCCCTTGTTTTGTATTTAGGTAAAATATCAATATATTTTCTAAAAATATTCTCCATTTCCATCAAAGTAACAGATGCACCGACTGAGAGTCCTGTTTCTGTTTCTATCACTGAATTCATTTGCTGTACACAGTTAGGCATAATTATTACGGGATAAACACAATGCTTAAATTTTACTTCCACTCCGACCTCTGTGTTTCCGACTACTATTTTGGCATCAGGAAATTGTTGTTTTAGCTTCAACATTTCTTTCATCGTTGTGGGTCGGTACCAAACTGTTTTACTTCCACGGTATATAAGATATTGATCATCATAAGTTGATGATAGCTTTAATTCGGGTGGAAATATAGGTTCCTGGCTGGGATCATAAGGCAAAAATGATGATTTGTCAAATATATACTCGCTTTCACTGCTATCAGACTTATTTTTGCAACAATTTTTACCCATGGAACACAAGCCATTGTTACTGGTGTTGGAGTTTAAATTTGATAATCGATTTGTTTCCCAATCTTCAAGGAATGTCTTGTATCCCTCTATAATAGCCCGATAACCTGTGCACCTACATAAATTTCCTTGAAATGCAACTTCCATATCTGAGTATTTGATCGTTTTACAACTTCGTAACAAACTATACATAGACATTACTATACCAGGCGTACAAAATCCACATTGAGAACCGTGCGCTTTGGCAAGCCTTTCTTGCACCGGATGGAGTTTAGTTTTTGTAGAACCAATGCCTTCTATAGTCGTTACAGCTAAACCGTGCATAGCACATACTGGCGCGAGGCATGCATTTACCGCGAGGTGACTGAATTGGTATAGGAAAATGGAGACAATTTCATATTGTAGTAAAATTATAATATATAAATATATACAAGTAATAATTATATTAGCACTTGTATACAAATTAATTAAAATCTAAAGCTGTTTCGTCAACGTATTAATATAATCATGGTCTAAAGTTTATTATACAAAAAATGCACAGGCGGAAAATATGAAACATGGCATAGTTAAAGTTTATATGAAGAAAAAGTGTAGAAAGCCAATATTTGTATAGCAATTAAAAATACATTAAGTAAAGTAATAAAATAAATATTACACACACTACCGATTAACATTGCTAAGGCAACTAGTAATTTACGTGTTTGCTAGTAAACAAAACATCTTTAATCTGAATACTATAAGGCATATTTTTTAAAAGGATACGTTATTTTTTTCTCTTTGCGATTATATTTTGAGACCATAACTGTACATGCCCCACAACCTCCTTCAGCACAGCCTAATTTTGTCCCGTTCAGGCGTAACTTTTTTCTTAAATACCATAGGAGCGTCCATTCTGGATCAGGATTTAGCTCTATGACCTTAAACAAGCGTTTTCCCATAAAATGTGTAGGTATATGTTAATTTAAAACTGTATAAATTCTTAATAATTTATTCTTTATGTGTTTATAAAACTTTTTACAAAGACACAAAGTGAACTAAATATCAATATTTTATATTAACACAGAAAATTTGCTGCAGCGAGTTAAGCTACATAAAGTAAATGTGAAAATAAAAGCCAAGTCAAATATTAGAAGACTTTGTCTATAAAAGAAAAAGAATTGATATTTATGAATCTTTTTAATTTTTATGAAAACGATGCGAACGGAGAAGTATGAAAAAAATTACATACAATAGTATACTTGAAGAAACAATGCAGAATACCAATATTTTCTTTATAATAATTAACCGGGGGGATCATAAGCTTCCGGTAACTGCTATATAGTAGGTACAATTAATGTTCTAAAACAGTTAAGTCAATAAAATGTTGTAATTTAAGTACCCCGCATAATCGAGGTTCTACTATATATAAAATAAAATAACACATAAAATTTATAAAATAAATATTAGGTATACATATTACCATGCGTTTGACACATATTTTGTACAAAATGCGATAACGTACCAATGCCAATGCCAAGCTGCGTACAAAATCTAAAAAATTATTTAAAAGTATTATAAGTAAATTAAAGCTCAAAGTATGACTTGGTTAGTTTTCAGACGTAAGCTATATTATAATAACTGTAGCATCTTTCTTGCTTCTTGATTTTTATATATTATATATAGAAAAACCTCGATTATGCGGGGTAATTATGGGTTCGCCGATCCCCCCCCACATAATCGAACCCCGGATAATCAATTATAATGATTCAATTGACATTGAGTTACAATGCATTCAAAATTAAATAACTCGTGTATGTAATATTACACTACACGCGGTCACTTGTCTAGACTAATTAAAACGTTTGCATTTGTTGTCAAATAGACCTTAAGGAATATACCTGCTGAGGTCGATATTTTTTAATATTGCATACCCTATTTATTAAAAAAATCTTTATAATAATTTATTTTCTTGCACAATAGAATATGTGTCTTGTGAAAATTTACCTAATAAATGTAAATATTATAATAGTCCTATAATCTATAAGAATATAGGGGTAAAGAAAAATCATTTAAATATATTGTACTACTCAAAACAACATCTTTAGAGGCCACTACATTCGTTATTATAGGATGATAATGATTATTATCAATGGGTCAACTACAATGGAACTTCGAGTTAACTTATTAACAAACAAATAACATTTGCTTTTAGGTTCTGATGTAATATTCTAATACTACATTAGTAACCAGTATATATGTTATTAATAAATATGAGCAACCGAGCAATATCTCCATATATGAATGTTCTATATAATTGAGATCGTTACAATTTAGAAATTTCTAACACAACATATTTACACAAAAATACATTAGTAAAATAGATAACCTTATTAATTTAGATCAAACGGATTAATGACAAAAAACAAAAACAAAAAGTTTTTGTTGAGACAACAAATGAATCGTTTTACAGCTGACATCGACAACATGAAGCTATTCCTTATTTGCAACTTATCACACATTTATTACATTTTGTACTTAATAAAACAATATTTAAAATTTTTCGTCAAACATTTTATACTAAAATTTGAAAAATCAGTGCTTCTGGCTATAAATAGAATCGTGTTCGTGCAAGGGATTTTATATACATATTATATTGTTAAAAATGAGGCTAATCATATTAACTGGTGTAAGTGTACCAGATACCGTGTCTCGATACCAGAACTTGTCAGGTCAAAACCTTGACCTTGTCAAGGATAAGTACATTTTATATTCAAATAATATATTTTGCATTATATACAATTCTTACCTAACATTAAACCTATGGCTAACGATCATAAGTGCTGATGGACTATTTTGAATTTCTGTAATATACAAATCCCACGCAAAATTGATGTCAAAGGCTCGTCTTTTAATCTCCTACAGTCCTTTATGTAGGTATATTAGAAAAGACATGACTTGTAAACAAGCAAGAAGAAAACTGTATTCCACTAATTTTATCATATTTATGCATATTGCATACTGTAGTGCAATCTATAGTTTAATTAGGTTTCATAATAACTAGACTAATGGAATATGAGATATGCAATTTAATCATAATAAAAATGAGTTTTGAGTGTTTTACATTTACTTATAACAATAAAGTCATTGAATGAAATTACAATTGTTTTTAAAATGCGTAAATATTCCGAAAACGCCGATTAAGTATAAAAGAGAGAAGATCAGTCACTAGGGTCGATATCTGGTAAATCATGGCCTTCAATATATTTTTTGTGAAAATTAAACATGAACAGTCAGTCTTATGCACATTTACAACGACATACCCACACTGACAGATTTGGGTTAAGAAAAAATTCTAAGTTAGAATATTAATAGATATTCCTAATGAGCGTTAGATACTGTTGCTATTAAAATTATTATACCTACAAATATACCTACTTATAAACTAATAAAAAATAAATTAAGCATAAACATTACAGATAATAATAACGCTAGTTAATGTTTGAAAATGAAATATCAAATCTTTTATCAACTCAATTGAGATTATTATATTTATTGTCTTTGTAAACAGTTTATCATACCAAAAGTGGTTTGTTTTATCTCAACGATAAGAAGGTGGATACGTACCTTTTTACCGTTCACATAAAAAATCAACTCTGTAGACACATCGATTTCTTCATCGGCATTTAACAGTCCCATATTTAAATCGGATATGAAATTGATAAAACTAGTTTTCCAAGATTTATGCAATAACCTTGTGCGATCCACGCGAACGTTCGTACTATACTGAGAAGTTATAGAAGGATGAATACTTTAATTGTGCTGCGTTCGCTACTATCAAACTTCTTGCCATCCTTGTATCTGCCGATTTATACCGTATGGACTATCTTTACTTATTGCGCACACCGAGGCATGTGGTCGTCTGATAACTATGTCACTGACATATGACATTATAGACTGGACAGTATACAACCCTGCTGTCCATAACACGTTAGTGATCCATAACATTATATACTTAAAACTGTCAATGCCCTTATGTATCACTATAAAACCTGACACAACAACTATACACAACAAGTAACAACTATACCTTATAATTTGACTTAATTAATAATGATTTCAAAGCTATAATTTTTAATATATTGAACTACAAATTGGTTTATTATTTTTCGTGCATTAGATGAATCCAATAAAATTGACTCCCATCACCATGAGATACGTTAAAATTAAAGATATTAAAGAAACTATGTTTTCTAACTGATTGTACTGACGCTGATGCAGAATATTTTAGATCCTTCTATAGTCATCTATGTGTTGTTAATAGTCTGGTTAGTTGTGGTGTCTTTATAACATCATCTAAAAATGTATATTTACTAAGTATTTAAGCCACTTCGTTCTGCATGTTTAGAGGAACATGACACAATTTCGAAAAAACTAAGAACTACATGTTCTTTGTCTATTTCAATGAACCGTATCAAACACATCTGTACGCTTGGTAATTCGTAAATATGTTACTTAATATCTACTAAAGTGACATTTTAAAAAAAATATTATTTTCTTGTATTATATTTACACATATTTTACTATCTATTTTAATTACAGCAAATGAGAATTATGGATACCTTAACATTAATTAATCATTAGTATGTAGTTATGCGTGCTCACCGGTTCCTTTATAGGCTTGTAGCTCCTAAAAATACTGGTCAGAATTTGATAGACAAGATATCTTAAGAAGTTAGTTTTCTGCCTGTTACTAAATACGTGTGATATACGTTATTAATATAATTACGTAATAAATAAAAACATCATGGTATCAAATAACAAGCACATTATAAAAATATGCATACCTATACTTACTAAATCAGCCAATTTTTGATGTTAAAGATATGAAAATTTATTGTTGGACTACTAATTATATACAAATAAATATCCGTTCCGACATTTATGGATATTTTTTCTCTAAGGGGAAAATCAATTATTTTTAAAGTTAGTAATATGAGACTTAAAAGAGACTAGACTTAAAAGTTAGTTGATACCTTGATACCCCTTTTTTATTATTCTATCTCTAAGGTTGTGGAATAGGAGTTAAAATTTTGTATTGAAATCAGTCATTAGTTTTACACGAAGGTGTGAACATAAAACTTTATTTTTGTGTTTTATTAATTAAGATTTCGGCACTGTCCTAAAGAGTGCCAATGATGGACACGATACAACCACGAACTAAGAAAAATATATAATGAGCCAGACAAATATTGTTGGAATTTTAACTATAGAGCGCTTATAGGCCTTAACTTTAACTTTTTAACATTAGACGATAGGCATCAGGTAATCAGTCTATAAGTGAATCAGGATATGTTATTTTATAAGCATGAACTAAAGGAAAGGAAAGATCAATCAATCTGCTTTTAAATTGCGATTGTATATGATACGTATATGTACAGATATCCGATATATTCCAATGGAAACGGAGCGTGGATAGCGTAACACGCCTTACATTAGTATGAGACAAAATGCTCAAAGGTGCTTCGTGCTTAGGGAAACGAATGCTGATGAAGTAAGATGATGTCTAAAATCCTCATACTTCTAGCATTATTTTCAGAATCTGGCTTTAAAGATCAATATCAGAGTACTCTTGAAAGATGATTCCATTGCTTGGCACAGATTTTGCTTGAAATAGGATCTGGTGACTACCCCGAAGATCAAGGTGAAATAGTCATACCACTAGATCTGGCCCTCACAAAACTACAGAAAATTACCCTGATATAGCCAGTAACAAAGAAAACACATAGACTGGCAGTGCGAACGAAACGAATGTCTTTTTTCAAAATTAATTTTGAAAACAGACAAAGCCACAGACTCTGCTACTGTGGGACTACTGGTTAATACTAAAAAAGAAAAGAACGCAGTGAAAATTGGATGAAACTTTACTACAAATTGTTGACGTTGGAAGTTATTCTTTCAAATTTCTAAACGCCCTAAACCATTCGGCCTTCCACTTCATAATCTCTCATACGTTAGATTAAAACCTACAAAATAATACTATCGCACCAGACTAATAGTCTAGACATATATTATATAGACATATATTACTATGGAGTGCCTTTGCACTCCATAGTAATATATGTAGAAGCTACAGCTATGAGAAATACATTTATTTATTGAGTGCATGGTTACTGAACCTGATTTATTTTACATACCATCAGAATTTCCTTTTGAGTTCAGAAGAATACAGTTCCCTATTACTCGTAAAGCCTGAAATTGATAAAGTACAAAAACAAATACTTGAAATGGCCGAAATACTATTTGTGACTTAAGGGAAGACAATTTTTGAGCTCTGTAGTTTGTAAGTGTGGTAGTCCTAAAACACAAAAACGAACGAACAAAAACGAAGTATTATTCAACGTATCTAATATTTGAAACTAGATAGGTACATTATTATGAAACATTTTTGCTAATAAGCAATAATGATTTGAAATAAAATACTGAAAACAGGTTAGGTTACTCCATTGGCTTATTATAATTAAAATAAAAACAACAAATTAAATTAGAAGAAAAAATTTAATATAATCTGATTTTGAACAACATTACAACAATATTAGAAATGTAATACATAGTAACGGTTTAATTCATGGTATTACATTCCATGGCATTCCCTCTTCCTTAATTGTTGGCTTCACCTGAAAATATCACAATGTTTTTAAGCTTCACTCTATATCAAGAGGCAAAAAGAATCTAGCATCAAAACACTATTCTCCGCTTGAGCAGCAGAAGATAACGCCATGTTTTGTCTTATTGAAGCGGGGAAATAACAATAATTAAAATTTAATATTCCCAATGTCCATCGCTTGTATAGACGCTATCCCACATTTTTTTTATTGATAAAGGATGGCAAACGAGCAGAAGGACCACCTGATGGTAAGTTGTCCTTCGCCCATGTTCAGATGGGAGGGGGAGGAAATAATGTAATGGCCGAGGCAGTTCGTCATCGGAACTACCACATTCTGGGAAAGGATGGGTGGGAATAGGGAAAACCTGGCTTACATGCCATCGAACCAGAACACATCCTTACATATTTGGCGGATCGTCTTTGACATGATAGTGGTCGCGAGCCAGTCGGAGGACGAACCTCCTACCACCAAACTACTGGGATACCCGCCTCCTACGGGACGCTACCCAGCGGCGGAGGGGAATTGTATTCTAACCCTGTCCCCTCACAGAGGAACTACGTCACGATGGCGTATAAATTTAGAGTAAGTATGAAAACGCTCAACAATATATAATGGTTGTTCTTTGTTTTCATTTTAAGCTAAACGCACACTTACATATGTAGTGTATAAAATATAAGTATTAGAAGTGAAAAAAAAATACAATGTAAGCATTTATTACTTGTTCTGTAATGTGGTCCTCACATGCCATTCTAATTTTAGCGCATGTCGCCGGAGCGTCTAAAGCAAACTCGAGGCTATATCCAGCGTCTATTCTAGCTGATTTGACAGCTTCCTTAATAGCAAAAAACACTGATGCCGCCAAAAATAATGGTGGTTCCCCCACGGCCTATAAATAAAATTACTCTTGTTAGCATCTTCTTTGTCCTAATACTTCTTTACTTACAATATAATAATAAATATAATAGTTTACCTTCGACGAATAAACAGCACGGGGGTTAGGAGCTCCTTTGAGCAAAGAAACGTTAAATACTTTAGGAATATCTGAGCATCCTGGTATTTTGTAAGCCCCAGGCCCATTACTTAGCACTTCTCCACTCGGAGCGATAACCATTTCTTCTAAAGTATATAAACCATAACCTTGAATAAATGCGCCCTCGATTTGGCCAATATCTATAGCAGGATTTAAACTTTCCCCTACATCCATAACGATATCTGTTCTGAGAACTTGATGATCTCCAGTCAAGCAATCAATAATGACTTCGGAACATGCAACACCATAAGTAAAATATTCAAACAAATCGCCACAATTTTTAACAGGATCGTATTGTATTTTGGGCACCCTATAAAATCCAGTTACTGAAAGACATACTCTATCTAAATATGCTGCTAAGACCCAATCTTCCCATACGCCATTTGGAATATTTCTTTTGTATGGCTCTAATCTCTTCTTTAAAATGTCACAGGCATTTATTACAGCCATACCATATAAATCAGAGCTCATACTCGCGGCTGTCGGCTGGCTATTTGGAACTTTATCGGTCGCCATTTCACTTATGTGTATTTTAGAAACAGATATATCTAAAGCTCGAGATGCAACCTGGATCATCTTAGTGAAGAGTCCCTGGCCCATTTCAATTCCACCAATAGACAAAAGTACTGACCCATCATTATACACTAAAAGTAACGCGCCCGCTTGCATCAGTAAATCTGTTTGGAAAGATATTCCGTACTTAGTTGGAACAATAGTTAGACCTTTCTTCTTCCATCTATTATTCCTGAAATGTCAATTTAAAACAATATTGCAGAAATATCGGAGAAAATTTCGTTATAAATTATTGCGTCTACAATTATTTGCTTTTTTATATACATTAAGTGCATGGTGACAGAA
Source organism: Philaethria dido (assembly GCA_033558755.1). Lineage (NCBI taxonomy): Eukaryota > Metazoa > Arthropoda > Insecta > Lepidoptera > Nymphalidae > Philaethria > Philaethria dido. The sequence continues at coordinate 893,987 of JAKGSA010000092.1, read as the reverse complement.
CCTGATTTGATTTATATGTTTAATTCTAAGATCAAGATAAGTAGATAATAAAGCAAAAAAGTAGTATGCATAGTGTTGCTCAACAAACTTAATATACTCGTATGGCATTATGTTGCATTCCATTGTATGCGATTGTTGTTTTCAAATCACTTAAAGTTTGATCTTAGCTGTTCTACCACCCAGCATGATTCTTAATCAATAAGCAAAAACTATATACAAATGCTATAAATGAGAAAGTTGTACACATAGAAGACGTGTAAAGTGGAAAACGGCTTAATTTACCTGTTATACTCCTCAACCATTTCCTTCCTATGCCAGTAATCAGAACTCGTAATACATTCATTCCAACATCGAGACAATGTGCAATACGTAAGCGATTGATTAAAATGAGTAAAACTTCCTTCCTGGTAAATATTAGTGTCAACAACTTCTTCATACTTCTTGTTAAGCGTATCTGCTATATCTCTTATCATAGCTTCTGCTGCGGACATCGCTTGCGGTGCACCAAAACCTCTAAACGCTGTATTTGATGGTAAATTTGTTTTACATAAATAACCGCTAATTCTTACATTTGGTATAAAATAGCAATTATCAACATGCATAACAGCTCTTTCCATCATCTGAAATTATAATAACTAATTATATACTGCAAAACTTATATAATACTATGACATATACAACGTAACTTACCGAACATGAAATATCCATGTAATTCCCAGCATTAGCATAGATGTCAAATATTACAGCTTTAATTTTACCATCGTTATTAAAAGCAACCTTGTATTTTATTAAAAATGGATGCCTATATCCGGTAATTTGCATATCTTCATCACGATCTAAAACTGCACGAACAGGTTTCTTCAATTTATAGGCTGCTATGCCAACAGGAACGGCCAGCACAGCTGCTCTTGTTTCTTTTCCACCAAAACCACCACCAATTCTTTTAACTTTCGAGACAATTTTATGGTTGGGTACGCCAAGTGTTTCCGATAGTATGTGCTATAACGTAATTATATAATTTGTCATGAATTTAGATAAACGTTTTTCATAAAATTACAACAAAACCAAAGGAAATGCATAAGGAACATTTCCAAAATATGCGTGGTTATTATCAACGCATGTTAAAATAAAAGCTTATACATTAGGATAACTTGCTTTAGGTATGCATATTAATTAATACAATTGGTCGGATTTGAATCAAATCTGAAATATTAACTCTTTATTACCTTGA